>CM049383.1:15254815-15854815 GCA_026937815.1 Etheostoma perlongum | reverse complement strand
ATCTGAAATGGAAATCACAGACAGAACAGGGAAAATTTTAGCATTGGCAAACATTTGAATTTCATTTCAAAGCTGTGGGAGCATCGCTGGAATTTAAGCAGGAATTGTAAGCATGGGGGTAGATGTGTAGCCCTGCTAAAATTCAAATTCAAATTTTACACTGGCCTTGGTGAAGCATGCTGATGTATTTGCGGAGGCTGGACAGTAAAAAAAAGTGCAAGTATTTTCAGTGAACTCGCTGCAAACTAAATGGCATGTTAGAGTTTTGGGTTGCATTCACATCAATCTTTCTCATATCCCACAAGACATAAATAAAAATATGATTTTGTGGAAGAGACAGAAATAAATATAGCAAAAAAACACTTAAGACTTTTAAGAGTAGGTGTACAAGTTACACAATTTTATTGTTTCTTTGATTGCACCATACAAGCTTAACATCAAAGATAAAAATGTTTCATTTTACAAGTGAGCATCATAGTAATGTTAAACATCCCATTACAAAACATCTTTCCCCCCATATAAAATGTAAAAAAAAGAAAAACCACACATATCTAGAATACTACTGAAAAAGTGTAGACGAGTGACACTCTGGATTATTTGGCAGCAACTATCTAACTTGATCCACTGGGATTGACAGATGATGAATTTGGCATTGTGTCATTGGTCCACAACAGGTCACAGTGAGGCTCCTGCCAGGTGGCAGAGGGAGACATACATTGCATTGTGACAAATAAACAACCCTAGAGTATTCCCAAAGAGGCAACAGCAAGATGAAGGAGGACCCTACTGGGCCTTATTCCACCCCATTATGCCTGCTCATGCCCATTCTGTTGTCCTGAACCACTCGTGTATCTGCATATGCGCTCATGCAAACTGTCTCATAAGAAACAATGCAACAAAAAAAAATCTAATAACATTCCAAATGTTAACACATCGCTACCACAAGCAGAAATTTTAATTCTAGATCACTGTTAAAAACTGTATAAAAAAACAAACAAAAACACAGATTCTGTCTGGGTCTGCTCATAAGTGATAGATATAATGTCACTGGTAAGTAAACAATATTGTGTTTATAGGGCTTATGAATTGGGCAAGAACATGTGGGTGTTCACACAACCCTGCCAAAGCATCAACACCAAGTGAATAAATGTGATAGTCATAAATTCCCTCGAAAAATACATATACATTGCATTCAGTTGCTTTGGAATTTCTTTCCCTCAAAGAGTGTTTACAGTACTGCAGCATCCAATAATAAAATAAAACCATTACATTCAAGCATTTTCATTGCTGGGCTTTGGGAGTGACAGCAACATTGTGAACATTACCATGTTCTTCTTTTCCACCTTTGGAGTTCTCCATCCCATTAAGCCACTGGCTGAGGCTCCACATTAGGGGCCTGACATTGTCCAGTGTGGCTTTATTTGAATCACCGGGATGCTTGAAGCTTGGTGGGCGTCTCTGCATCAGTGTGTGAGGACTACCTGACAGTAGGTGTGGTCGTTAGACGCAAGTGGCTGGGCTTGGTGGGGAGAGGAGGCTTGATGCTGCGAGAGGGGGTCTGGGTGGGGGTTGTAGTACTTTCGGCGCTGAAGGTTTTCATCAGCTGAGCCACCCGGCCGCGCCCTGCGCAGGTTGGTGCGCTCCCTGATGACCCGGCCTCCACCGAGGCAGCCCTCCGGGATGCGTTTGATGCACCAATATCTGAGAAAAGAGAGCGTCAGATTACCTTATGAGCTCTTATTCTTGATTCATGTTTTTTTTTTAAAGGATAAAAAAGAAATATTGGAATTTGGAGTGTATATTTTGAAATATTCAAAATATACACTCCAAATTGCACAAAATGTATTATTTAAAAACTCAAATTTCAAAAATACAATTTGCGGAATCTTTTTATGTAACTTTACTTGTGAGTACATTTGCAGTTTCTTTGTTTTTAGTGCTACTCTCTGCATCTGCCATACACTGTACGATCATACAATAAACTCTTCTTTTTAACTTCTTTTTTTAGTACATAACCAGTGCTTAATATGAATTTTCTCTTGAAGTTATGAATATGAGTTCATATGAGTAATATGAAGTTTCTCTCCTTGTCGTGTATTATAGGATGATTTTCTGTGCTGGGCCTGTCTCAAGAGGACCTTGTTTACTGTAAACTACAGTGGTCCGTGTCTTTTTGCAGCTGGAAACAACACTTTTTGGGAGCATGAGAACATAAAATCCAGGTGAAAATCAGTTTACAGTAAAAACCAAAAACCGTAAACAATGAGAGTTACACATTCAACACATGTGTGCTATTGTTGCAAAAGCAGCAATCAAGTCTTCATACACCAGCAGACAATTTCCTCTCTCCAAATACTGTGCCAACATTTTTCCTCACTCTTTTCTACCTGCTTTTTTCTCCTTTTCATTCGTCTCCCTTTATCCCACTCTGGCTAAGCAGAGGTCATCCTCAGTGGAAGTATAGTAGGGACACAGCTGGGTTTAGTTGGTGTGTGTGTGTGTGCATGCACACTTGCTGAGGTACTGTGTTTGAAAGAGGGTGTAATTGAGGGAGGAATGGAGGGAACAGGAGTAACGGAGGGGAGGGAGGGCCACAGGAACGGCAGTGGAGAGCAGACAGACGCTGCTCAGACACCAGAAGGCTTGAGGAGCCACATATTTTTAGCGTCATCCCCGGGGGACAGAGATATGTGAGAGCGCCCGTGTGCACAACTACAAACGCACACAAGCTCTCTCTCTCACACACACACACACACACACACACACACACACACACACACACACACACACACACACACACACACACAAAATAACGTGAAAACATGCACAAGCGTACACACAGTTTCTAACAGTTGAATTTCAAAGACACACACACATTCTTATGTTACACTCAGGTCCGTGCACACTCACACACACATAACACATGCATGCACCTTTGCACAGCCATCCTGCTCATGGCCATGCATCTATGTAGCATCTCTGACTAACAACACGGCAAAGCACAGAATCACACACATGCGCACAGAGGTAGGGTAAAGCCAAAACCACACAGGCACTCCCGGAGCCAGGAAACCTTAAAGCTCCTGATTTCTCGCAGGCATGAGAGTGGGATACCTAAAGTTGCCTTTAAGCTTGTATTATTGTTTACTCTCCTCAATCTCACTCTCTCCCTGAGGCTCTAACACATCCTTCCACCTTCCTCTTCATCTTTCTCTCCCCCTGTCTTGCCCTGCCTTCCTCTGCCCCCTGACCTGCAGTTCCTGTGTTAATGTCCTCTCGCCGCACTGCGTGGGCTTGCCTCTGATTGTCTCGTTGTGTTGTGTGGTCACCACGGAAACCCTGGATAGGCTCCAGCAATTGAGGCTGACACACATTCAGGCACGCACCGAGCACACACACGCAGTTATACTCAGAGATACGCACAAACACACACACACACACACACACACACACACACACACACAGGCACATACACACTCATGGCCAGAGAGTTTTTTAAGCTCAGAGCCTTGGTGCAGGTCTGAGCTGAATGCTTAATAGAGAGACAGAGAGATAGAAAGAGAAGGAGAGGAAGAATATATTGTTTCTGTTTAGAGTATATATTTATTTTATTTATATTAGTGTGTATATTTTGTTTTGGTTGTTTTGATGTGTAAGCACATTGTGAGCAAAGATGCTCCAAAGAAATATTCCTCGTACGTGGCAAATAAAGCTGATTCTGATTCTGATGTATGTTATGTGAAAGGACTGAAATAGGCCAAATATAAATATACACATATATATGTATTTTTTTTATATATTCCTTATATTATATATATTGAAGCAAAACCCTAATACCCTCCCACAGGTAACCTGACTAACCTGTCTAAACACACCCAGAAAATGCTGAAACCCCACGCCTTTCTGCCTGAAACTCTCCCCAGCAGCTGCCCTCTTTGCCCTGTCAGCAGAAACAGTCATTAAAGCTACCTGCAAAAACACCTATTAAAATGAAAGAGAATCTCTGTATTAAATCACTCGTCAACAGTGATTAATCTGCCATTTCGGCATTGGAACGCCACTCCTTACATCTCAGTCCAGCTCGTAAATGTACAGAGAGGACAAAGAGGAGGGGGCGGGAAGTAATGTCACTGACCAGGCTAGCACAAAAATTAAAGACCAATCTATCTCTTTAAAGACCTCCACGTCTCTGGCAGAAAGAGAGGAGGGGGCCTCGGATGAGGAGGTGGGGGGCAGAAGTGGGGCAGAGGGCAGAATTCCCAAGCAGCATGTCTGTGGACTGAAGGGCAGGACAGAGAGGTGTGTGTGTGTGTGTGTGTGTGTGTGTGTGTGTGTAGCAAGCAGGGGGGGTTGCCCTCCTGTATGGGGGCTGGGGCCCCTGTCACTTATCAGCTCTGGCTGAGCGTCGCCCAGGGCTAGAGCCGGGAAGCAGCACAGGAATGTGTGTCCTTCTCTCTGAAGGTGAAGACAGACGAGAGGAAAGCCGACCGACAGACTGAGAAGGGTTTATAAACACATGCATACACATATGAACACAAATCGCCAGCTGCTGGAGATTTATGCACGTTCATGCTCACACACACATTACGTTAAAATCATATGACACGTTAACACACTTACACTGACTCTACACGCTCGCTCCCTAAACCTAAAATACCTTATAAATGTCCCTCCACTTTAGTTTTTATCCAGATGACATGAAAGTTTAAAAATCATCAAGTTATTAGTTAGCCTCATCATTTCAGTTTTTACAGATTTGAACGAAAAAACACCCATTTATTAGTCATTTAGTAATAAGTAAATGAACACTGTTTCTGTTTAAAATGGCATTGTTTAAATTATTTTTTCCACACATATTTCTTCTACTATTTATTTTATTAATCAGATTTTTACCTGACTGTAATCAAAGCATCATTAGACTGAGATAAACATTTAAGGAATCTTGAATGCTGTATTTTAGACAACAAAAAAGTTGATTACTTCAAATAGAATTAAAACCTTATTCTATCCCATAACCTTCAAAATCCCTCTAACTCTTTCCTGACATTTGACAGCTACATCTTCATCATCTTTACTTTCAATGTGGTAATATGTTGTATAATGTCCTCTCTGGTTTAAGCAAAGCATTATTTGTCTTCTTATGGCATTCAATCAACTTCTTGAATTCTTAAGAGGTATACTCTGTAGGTCAGAACAAGTTTAGTCCAGCTCCAGTGGGTACACGCAAATACAATGAGTGTCACTAAAGCAGATTATTAAGTTCATCTTCTACAAGTGTCGTGTGGGCCCCAGTCTCTGCTCACAGGATGCAGGACTCACTGTCATTACCCACATTCAAAGGAAAACAGCTGAGGCATGAGCCTTATCCTAATCGGCCTCCTCCTCTCCTTTGGAATACGCTTCCTGTCATTGTCAAGGACAGACACTCGGTCAGGATTTTTTGTCCATAGTCAAGACACATTTATTCTGCACTGTGTTCAGCCCACCTCTAACTCCCACCACACCAGCTGTTCCTATCCCTTTCTTTTCCACTTCCCTACATTTGTCTATTATTTGCTGCCCTGGTGTTGCTCACTGGTTTCATATCCAACCACCAATGTGAGTGCAGACACAGACACAGACACACACACAGGGACAAACACACACACACAATTTATTGGAATTCTATCTTTGGTTTCTTCTCTATAACCAGATTTTACTCATGTGTGTTCTGTAAAACTGTTCTTGGTACAATTAATAAAATCACCCTGAAAGTACTGAGCTCACTCCACATGCATCTACAAACAGATGTCTTATGTGATGGTATTAAGAGCAGAAATTCACTACTATTTAATTATGATATTCCATGTTCAGTCCAGTCTAGTTCAGTCAATATCTGCAAACAATACTTCCAGGGTTTCACCTATTGGTGTACAATATCGTTAGCTCTCTTGTTTCTGGCTTTGGATGAGATTTGCCGGGGCCCCAAAATCTACAATGAACTTCCAGGAATGTTTAAAAGGAACCAAACACCAAAGAGAGAGAGAGAGAGAAAGTTAAAGTTTTTAGGGTTGGGTTTTTTTCCCATGCAGACTAAAGATTTAACAGACACTCTTATGAAACTATCTGTCATTGTGTCATTATATTCAGAGATTGATGATGTGGTGCTTTACTAAAGGATGTCATTGTCATTGACTCAGACAATGTTAAGTTGACAATGTATCTAATTCTGCATTCATTTCAAACCAAACTAGTTAAACATAACATTGACCCAGCAAACCATACACAATCAGTGTTAAAAGGAATGACTAAACGTGCTCCAACAGCTGGACCAGGGTTGCTATTTATGTTTCTTTTTGTCTTTCTGTGTGTTTATACTGTTTTTATTATTATTTATCAGCCACATAAAAGAATGATAGTTTTGATATTTTAAGCTCACAAAACATTCAAATATTGAAGAAGTCTTCCATTGCACTTAAGCTTCTCTGTGGATTTGTATATGGGATGTCTTCCCAGAGGAACAGTTGCAGTGTGAATATGCTGTTGGATATACATTTTTCCAGCAGAGGGACCTTATGGAAATCACATTTTCTATCCAACTGGACTTTTTTCTACAGTATCATTGTGTTCCACTAGATGGGGCTAATTTCCCCCTTTCATTACTAATGTTTTCTAAATAACTGGGTCACAGTATGGTGAATGAGTGCTCAATTCATGAAATCAGGTGCTGTGTTCAGACAGGAAGTTTGGGAATCACAATGAGAAGAAGTAACCTGTGCTGCATACTGTAAGACCCAATGACAATTATATTATATTATTAGTGTTATCATTATACTACTATCAATTATATTATTCATATTGAGGCCTAAGATATGTAGAAAAAGATCCTTCCTATCGACACAATGAGCATCTGCATGGACAATGGGAGAGATTTGCAATACCATAGACCACATATCAGACCCAAAAAGACAGATACAGTCAGCATCCCACTGGTTTGTGTAACGTGGTTTTAATGTAATGCCTGTAAGGGATGCAGTTGACTAGTTAAGTTTTAGCCACCACTCTCTCCCCCTCATGCTTTCGTAAATTACAAAGTTCCAGTTGTTACTGGTTTAATGACGACAAACGCTGCCAATTAGCACAACAACATTATATAAACTCTTAAACTCTTGTGTGCCTCTCATGGCCTAAACAATGAGTGCAATCCACAACATATGACCTTCTTTTCAAATACTGCTAAAAAAAATGAATGTAGGGTCTCATCTAACATCAGTCTGTCCTCTAGCACCAGACTTTTTTCTGGTTAAATGAACAATGCACCTCAACAAAGACAGTGCTTATTGACAATTCCACTGCTAACATGCGCCCTAGACAAAATGGAAGCCAAACAAGCAGGTGTGTTGGCGATGTCGTACCACAACACAAATCCCGGTCATAGAAGCTTTTTTCCCCTCTAGGCAGGCCTCTTTTGACTCTGCCAGTCCATAAAGATTCCAGCGGGCTGAGGCACTATTTTGGCGAGCTCCTTTAGGTTTGGAGAAATAAATCCTTTTTTTCGTGTTGCAGCACTGAAAAACCTATCTAGTGTGAACTTTGTTCAGACTGGTTCTGTTCAGCTCTCTGCAGCCATTGTTGTTTACAGAGAAGAAGCAGTGGAAAGGGGATATTTTGGGGTGATTGCCATGTAAGCTAGTTGCAAAATTGTAGACTCAATTTCTAACTGAAAAAACTTAACAGAAGTTATAGCGTAAGATTCAGATATCCAAATTTCAGAAATGCCTGTATTAGCTGTGTATCCATAATGTCATCATAATGGTGATGTTTGTGTATTTCTCTTGGTTAGTCAGCAAGTGAAAGACTGTGGGCAATGGGACCGCCATGTAAGTGTGATGCTGTTCACTCACCTTTCCCTCCCTGTGATTCCTGGGGCTTCTGAGGCTCCTGTGAGGGACGGCCACCTTTGGTTGTCCCAGAGTCTATTTTGACAGCGCTGCTGGGGGAAGGGGATTGTGCAGCGGTGGCCAGCCTCAGATTTGCCAGGCTGGGTCTCGTGTTGACAGAGACTGCTGCTGCATTTGCAGAAGCTGGTCTCACGTTGACAGGGCTAGCTCTCATGGGAGGCCTGGAGCAGATGGAGGACTGGAGAACTGACTTCTCCTCAGTCGCACTGGCTGACTTCAACTCAGGCTGCAAAGGGAAGGGTGACAAAAGAGGACAGAAGAGCACAATCAGTGTTGACAGCTAATTCACATACAGTGGAATTACTGTCATGTTTGATTAAATCATTAGATAAATGATTCACCAAATTACAGCTCTCCAATGACTACACTGTGCCCCAATGAAACGCACAGAACTATGACCACTGATTAAGAAGTAAAGGATGTGTGGAGTAAAAATTATAAGGTGACTTGGAAATCAAGCAGCCTTGCTAATCTTCCTTCCTGATCTAATGCCGTCTTAATCAACAATCTCCCTCTCTCCTCCTCTCTCAGGCTGACTCCTTACCTCTCTAAATCAACTGGAGAAAACCTGCAGCAGGGCTAGCAACAGCCACTAATACATCTGCAGCACCAAACCAGCCCCTTTCCTGTTTCCAGAAACAAATCACTCTACCTACCAACAAGACATTCAACAGAATAATGAATCTTGTAAAGGGAGGCATAGGCTGTTAGACCGGCCAGACCTCCTAAGGCGTGGATGGTCATTGCCACATCAGCATGGTTTGCCCAGAGATGTGTTGGGGCCTGTAAAAATGGAGATTCTGGTGTATAAGTGAGGAGAGACATTGCCTTCTGTGGCAAAGAGGAGGGAAAAACAGAACAGAGGAGAGCTCACACGCCCAAACCTCAAGAGACTATCTCACAATCCCATCCATCTGCGACTGACGCATTCTCTATCTCTGGCGTTTTAATTCCCTGATCAAGTTCATCAACCATCTGTTCTAGGGCAGTCCAGAAATCCTGTCTTGTCTGTGATTCAGCTGTTCTTGCAGCACGTGTCACCTGCACACCCACACCCACACATTTGCGTGCACATAAACACAGAAAGAGAAAGACAGCGAGGGGAGATGGAGAGCATACTCCCCAGACAACCCAAGGCTGGAGCGATGATGGAGCCAGTGGGAGGACAGTTCAGTTCAGCTGTTCCCCGGAGAGAGCTGTGAGCAGCTCAGACGAGCGGGGGGCACAGAGAAGAAGAATGCTGGGAGAAAGCTGATCTGCAAAGAGACTGGGAGTGAGGGGACAGCTGGCCTTACCACTATTTCCTGTAGCTGACAGAGGGTGGGACTGCCATGAAAAGACACATAGGCACACTAAAGCCACATTTCAAAGACCTGAGGAGTGGATTGCTATACGGTTTGTCAAATCTTGTTACGACAGGCCCACGTGTTTTAAAATGTGTATTTTAGTGCAGATGACAGTAGAACATAAACCGTTCTTAGCTTTATTAATAACTAAGAATGTATAGGCCTACTAAGAGCAGTAAAAAAAATATGTTAAGTGCTAAACCTGGATTGCAGCAGCATCTATAAAGAAACACCTACAATGACTTAAATTCACAATCAGCTGTCTGCTGCTGGAGGTGATGAATGCTCACTCACTGACACCTGTGGGTTTAACAAAGACATTACACGAGTGTTACAGGCCATGATGCAACCTCAGAGCACAGAGCTCAATGATAGCTGGCAGTTGCTCCAACTCACCGGCAGAGGGAGTAACGTGCTTGTTTCCCCGTACTTCCCCTGTTGGGAGAGACAGTGCAATGTTAGATGATACTAGAGGCGACACGTCACCCTCCTTAACTTTGAGTCAGTTCACTAGGCTACTTGAATGAGCAGGGAAGAACAAAGCAAGAGTTTAAGAGTTAAATGAGAGTTGATCATGTGAAATATTGCACAACGTATTTTAGTGCTGAGGGTGTGGTAATGTGACTGCAGGAAAATCAGTCTGGGTCCCAGACTCTGCTTATGATGCTTATATTTCCACTGAGTGAGCAGTTTGCAGCCTTAGCTCAGAGAACCGTCGTGGTCAGGCCAGATGAGACCCCGCTCTGGTTGCCATGACAACGCAGCAAATCTCTTTTTAAGAAAACGGAAACCACACACACACACACGATAATTTATATTCGTTTTTTATATATATTTACGTTCATATACAGGTTTGTTTGATTGTTTAATAAATAGGCCAGAAGACATTTTTATGTACACTATAGAAATATGTTGTAGCCTATTTAGTGCTTATGAATTTAGTGTATATGAATAGGCCTATATATGGGCAATAACTTGATAAATAAGAATATTTTTAGTAATATTTCTGCATTAAAAATATTGTTTTTGACTGTTGTTAGTTTTACTTTCATGATTTGAATATAATTTGGTTGTTTTTGTCTTAAGTGTCTTATCTGTTGTCATGTGTATTGATTTGTGTGAACCCCGGCATGAGCAGCTCTGTAGTAGGCTACAGCAGTTCTGTATCAGCTAACGGGGATCTTAATAAAATCTTACAATCTTAATCCTAGACAGTAGTTTCACATGAAAAACAAAACAGAAACAAGAGTATGAAATCATTTTTGTTCCCCAGCTTGAAAATCAACATGATTTGGCTTGTTAGGGCCCCAGACAAACAGCTACACACCTTTAAACTCAGTGAAATTCCAGGTTGTGTTTCAGGAGGAAGGTTCTCTCTCTCAGTTCTGACAGGTTCTGTTGTTTTTCTGCTCTTCAATATGGTTTGGTGGCTGCAAAACATAATTAGACCACGCCATATCAGGATGAAGTTAACAAAAAAACAACAACTGATAATCCATGAAATCACAGTCTGTAAACAACACTGAAACACTAATTGATACATTTATGTTACATGCTGTTCACTGCCTGTAATCTAACAAATAACCCTGTCTGTGTTAAATTACAAAAGTATATTACTATGCATTGTTCTGAAGACTCTGCATCTTCTTTTCTCCAAATCCTGAGCAGATGAATTTGGAGCTCAGCTCATCCACCTCCCCGATCACAATGGCCGCCACATCGCCATCTCTGCCGAGAAGCCAGCTCACATTCTTACTGTTGGCTGGAAGATACAGACACAGACACAGACACAGACACACACAGACACACACACAATAAGAGTTAGTTGGCAATTGAAAAAGTGAGCAAGAAAATGTTTATAAATGTAAAATATAAATAATAATAAACACAATATCAAATTTTTTAAGGGAAATACATTGAAATCAAAGAAAAGAACGATTTGTGATGTAAAGTGTGTCCTTTATGAGGCATTTGGCCAAAAATAATACTAATACTACTTTAGGGGCATTGAAATTAATCATTGCATCACGATGAGGACCTAGACAACTCTGCATTGATGAGGTGACAGACTGTGAGGGACCAAGCAGTTAAGCAAGAGGAGTCACCAGGAAAGTTTAAAAGAAAGGGTTTTTATTTCCCAAAAATCATTACAACAAAATGAAGACAAAGTTTTGGGCCTGTAAAAGAAGTCAAATAAACAGACAGTAACTAAAGCTCTGAACATAAGAGACTCAAAAATACAACTGACTTTTGTTGGAGCTAAATCCTGCTCCATTCTCAGGGTTCAGTCAATTAGTAGTTCAAATCTCAGATGTTGATGTGGGGACTTATATATTGGCTGATCAGGCCGATTTTGACACACAGGGGGAGACTAACAATAACACTACAAACTACAAATAACAACAAAACCTACCTAAAAACTTAGTCCAAAAGAAAATTTTACTTAACCTTAACTCAACATATACTGTATCAGGTGGCCTCTAGCTCACCCAGTTAGGGCGTTCCCCCCATGTTGGCTGAGTCCTGCAGCGGGTTCAAATCCAACCTGCGGCCCTTTTCTGCGTGTCATCCCCCACCTCTCACCCACTTTCATGTCTATCCCCTGTCAATTAAGGGAAAAGCCCCAAAAATATTTAAAAATAATATTCAATATAATATAAATCTAAACCCCAAAATATCTAAGGAAAGAATGAAGCTACCCCCCTGGACATAACAACAGTGGTAGTGTCCAAATAGGCCACCTCCCCTATAAAGCTGCTCCTGCTCCTGCTCCAGGTGCCACCCCTTTAAGTCAGCAGATTTCTTGGATCCCTCCTGGGTGTACTGGTAAACTCAGAAACAAATAGTTATACAAACAGAATGATAATCCTAAAGTAACTAATGGTGCACACTCCCAAAAAGATACTTCTGCATGGTCACCTAAATAAAGTATAATGTATGTGAAAGGAACCAAGTGTCCTGTAAGTTATTTGTAACTAAATAAATGTTTGCAACAAATGTATAATGTGTATCATTGAAGTATATAAACTAATCCTAAAAGGAAAAAACTGCATAAACTAAAGGAAAAATATAAATGCATGAGGTTCCCGCTCTTAAACTGGTTGTATGGCCGTGGCCATCACACAGACCATAATCGGTTAGTTCCTACTGATTTTGTTTTACTGTTTTTTCAGTCGCTGCATTTTTTTGCCTTTTGTCTGTTGTGTTCAGGCTCCAGGAAGTGTATTTTTTAAGAGAAGATTTCGAGATATTGAATTGTCGACAGGATGTTTGTAAAAAAATTGTGAGAGCAGTGAAGATTCACACTACAGCCTACATTTGGACTTTTTCTGGATATTTAGTCATAATTTGTAAACAATTATTTTGAATTGCTGTATAGCTAAATATTTCAGGTCTTTCAGATAATCACCTGTAGCTCTGTTTGTTCTGAGATAAAATTGTCAACTTCATCACCAGTGTATTGGATTTTTATTATTGGAAGTTGAGGTTGCTGTTTTGGTTTATAGACAAACAGCTGATGGGGCCCAAGCAGATCACAAAGACATGTAACAGAACCATATGGATGATATAAACTGAGTTGGGAAACCCTGTCCTCATCTTTGTATAGCTATACTGAGGTATATATTTCATTTACTGTTTGTCATTCTTATTTAATTTGAACTAATTCTGACACCAAATTTTTAAACCCAATCCCGATTCCTAACCCTAAAATACCAAAACATGAGGTGTGTTGTTACACTCTCTTTATTTGTCTATATTTGTGAAGATTTTGAATGCATTCAAGTTCAACAGGGCGCACACACTTTCACGACAAGGCTCAGGGGGTGACAGTTTGAGTTAAAAACAGGAGAACATACTTTCATAGTGAACCTGTTTTGCCAGCCTGCCCTGTGGATCGTATTGTGGCAGCTCATACCAGGATGACTACGAACAAACACACGTCAGAGCATAGCTTGGTAAACAAGTTATCAGCCCAATTTGACAGCTACAATAACAACACCACTGTCAGGTGAGATGAATCCTGTCAGCTGAGTAAAGAGACATTTAGAAGATTAATGTGTTGGCATATGTCATTAGTCCTTTCTGTAATAGAAAATGTTAAAAACAGTTTCAAAAGGTACTTCCATATCTTAAAGTGCCCATATTATATTCATTTTCAGGCTTATAAATTGTATTTTGAGGTTGTGCCAGAATAGGTTTACATGGTTTTATTTTTAGAAACCACCATATTTTTGTTGTACCGCACATTGATGCAGATCCTGTTTTCACCCTGTGTGTTGAGCTCTCTGTTTTAGCTACAGAGTGAGACATCTCACTTCTACACTATCTTTGTTGGGAGTTGCACATGCGCATAGTAGCTAGGTGAGATCATATCAGCTAGATAACTCTTTCTCCCACTTTGGTCAGTACAAGGCAGGATTAGCTGGGAGACTTCTTCTAAACATGGAAGTAGTTCTTTTTTAAATTATGGTGAACGAGTGTGTGTTGTAGCAGTGTTTTGCCATTGAGAACGAGCTAGCATGCTAGCGCTAGCATGTGCTACTGTTAGCCACCTCATCTCGGCTAGTGACGTAGAAAGCGTGCAGATTTTGAACAGCTTACCAGGACACTGAAGGCAGAGGACATTCAGATACCTGTATCTCACTCAAAACAGCATGGATAGTTTTTTTTTTCCAAGTTTGTATGCGTGTGGAAGCACCAGAGACACAAAATAACACTCCAAATGTTTTTTTTCATAATATGTTTACTTTAAGAACAAAGCCAAGGTGACTAATTTGAAAAATGTTATGTCACAGAAAGTCTTCACTGAGCTGTGTCTCTGCCTCATGTTTAACCACAGCAAAAGTCCCATGAACAAACTCAGCATGTGAGACCACAAGGCTATCCAGATCGAATCTAACTCTCTTTGTTTTTCAACACACATACAGTTCCTGCACACTTCCTGTTTCGCTCCCTGCTAATTATGTGAGAGATTGAGTGTTGACTCACTTCCTATTTTTACACAGAAACACAAACTAGCCACCGTTTCCTCTGTGCTGTAGACGAGGGCAGCCCGTGTGGAGAAGAGTTGTGACCACGTGATCTCAGCCTGCAGTCTCCATCCAGCCTCCCTAGGACAGCTGCATTGGTCATTAAGAGATAGAAAGAGCACTGTTCTTTCACTCTGCACCACAGATGATAGTAAGTGCTTTGTTGTGAGCCAAGACAAGACAGATCACATTACTATATCACGCAGAGTTGATGCACCAACCGCAACGTGCTGTTAACTAGCTTTAAGTCATATTTTCTAGTGGGGTTTTAGCAACTGCTGTAACCCTCCAAACGTCATCTACAGTAGTAATCCTTCTTTGGAATATAAAAACAGAACACTGTTATGTCAGAATCATGACACAACCCATATGTAATAGTAGTACTTGCTACCTCTAAAGAGAAAATGCAGACAGGCAAGATTCTGTAGTATGCATCAAACCAGTTTCAGGACAGCCTTTTGAGTTTCTGGTTAAGTTGTTTTGTTGATTGCTGCATGTATTCTGTTGAGTCAGACTGTCCCTTTTAAGGGGTAAGCAGTTCCTGATAAACCCATTTACCTTTCACATGGCTTGTGCATATCCCCCCCTTGCTGACATTTCTTTAAACTTGTTATCTCGGTATATATAGTTCCTATCAAAAGCACATTCCAGTTATGAGTGACACCTCTGACCCACTCAATGTTCTTGTCTGTCACTCTTAGGCTTACCTTGTGTGATGTGACATGGGAACAAAATGATCTAAGTGAAAGCCTGAGGGCAAATGTATGTGCATGTGAACACATACAGACACACTGCCACCAACTTTACATTCACCATTATGTAAATATCTATCATAACAGCACATCTTCAAACACTATTAATACTTGCCTCTTATAATACACTCATTTCAGGGTGAATATCATTTTCCCATGACATGTACTTTACTTGTGTAAATGTTAACATCATCTGTGAGTGTGATGTCAACATTAATCCACCAACATCATCAATCCGCTGTAATTGTTTAGGACTTCAGATATAAATAGAACTTCTTGTAAGTGAAGTATAAATGAACTTTGGTTTCTGTTTGTATATCAGGCAGCATTACAGACACAGTGTGGAACAGCTGGTGTGTGTTAGCACAAGTTTGTATTTCAGGACACTTTTAAATTGCCAAATGGACTTCAGGTAAACGCTGTGCCTGTCTTAGCAAACAGCTGTTGAGGTGACAGTATACACGAGCTACAGCAGTGACAGTACATCCAGCAGCAAAGGATATCTGTCGTAGCCAATGCACACATGCTTCTGCAGTGCTTTGTAACTGTCTATCAGGTAATTTACAGCAAACATCTTGACTAAAAGGATTGAGAATGTAAGCTTGTTTAAAAGTGTGAAAGTCAGTATGCTTGAAAAACTTGAAGCTGCACCCTGTTGCAGCAGCTAAACAGGAAGAAGAAAAGTTCACAAAGGTAAGGTGGTGTTGATGTGTTGTAGCATGGTTACCTTGTTTTGGCCTTGTTCGCTTGCACTCGACCTCCCCCCCTTCTCTCTCGAGTTTCTCCTCCCGTTCTTTCCAGCGCCGCACCTGCTCCTGGCGCATCTTCAGGAACAGAGTCTTTTTCTGGTCCTCATTAAGAGCATTCAGCACATCAGGGTCGATGTACATGTCCTTTAAAATCTGCTGCAGCATGCTGGCGGCTGAATGGTGGGTTAACTTGGTACCACCTGACAAGGCGGTTGGAGGTAGGAGGTGCTGTCCTTTGGCCAGCAGCTTCTTGAGGTAAACAATGTTGGTTTATAGTCTCATTTCATCAGAAAAAGACTTTCATGGCTTCATTATACTTCACTAAAATCCTTCTTATTGACCCACAGAAACCCATCTTCATAAATTGAGGAGCTTGCTTCTCCTCCCACTCACACTTTTGTTCATAGGGTACAATCTCACTCACACACACACAAAACCCTGTTTCCTTCCTGTGTTGTGCTGAGTTTCCCTACCCTACAAAGATGTCAGTTTCCTTTGTCTTTGGAGGTCATCATTGGGACAATCTACAAGAAGAAAACAGAAAACACTTGAAACATTTGGAAGAATATGTTTTGCCCTATATAGATTCTACATTTTTTTCAATGTCCTATACATTTCTTGATCCCACCTTTGCCACATTATGTTTCCTTTTTCTTCCAGTCATTCCTTGACTGTTTCAGTTGTTGGCATCTTGTCCCTCCCTAGAGTAACACAAAACAGCCCAAATCTTGTTTCTAAGCTGACAGAAAGACTGTAGCCCAAAATGGGTGGAGATAGTAACGAAATGGGACTGTTTCTGGCAACAGTGGCCCTCCTTACCCTCCCCACCACACATCCTTTCCCATGTTCCTTTCTCCCCCAAACTCCTACGAGATAGCGGCTTCATTTTAACATTGTCAGTTTCTAAGAGAAAAAACAACAGGGTCATAGCCCAGGACAGCATGAGCCGGTTTCTCTAACAAGGGGATTGCAATGGACTCCTCCAATCACAGTGGGTAGTTAAACAATGGCTACCACATAAGCAGCACTTGGAGGGAAAGAAAGCTAGTCTCAGACTGAGAACTATCACTGGTGAAATACAGATTGGTGTCTACTAATCACATTGCAGGGTGCAGAGAAGGGAACCCAGGGAAAGGGGGAAAGTGAACAGAAAAAGTAAGTGATATGAAACAAAAGGGAGCTGTAAGAAAAGGGTAGAATTTACTCAAGTACTCACAGTGGGATGTAGACAGCCGCTCCACAGCACAGAGTATGCTAACTAAGCTGAGAGAGTCAGAGCGCCTGTGGGTCCTCCTTGTCTTTGTGTGTATGACTGGGCTGATGACATCACAGCATTCCATAGTCTCCCTCCCCTCTCTCTCTCTCTCTCTCTCACACACACACACACTCTCTCTCTCTCTCTATTTAAAAAGGGGAAGAGAGCAATTTAGGAAGTTGACCCCCCACATTAAAGAACTTGTAAAAAAAAATTAAAGGCTTAAAATCCTCAAACTAAACTTTCAAGCTCCTTTTTCCATTACTGCTCTCCCACCCACAAAACTATCCCATATTTAAATTATTTTTTTATTTTTTACATAAACAGTGCATGTAAAAATAAAGGTTGTACAACAATGGGACAGCACTCTTGAATAGACATAACCTATATATATATTTTTATTTCCTGTAGTTTCAACATAGGCCTACATACACTTGATAATTATTACAAATTCTGCACTCCGCTTTCTTGTGTCTTCTTCTTTTAAACAAAAACTTTATACTTAAGAAATGTATTAGGTACTGTGACCTGGAATTAATATTATTATTATTATACTGTGAAAACATGAGCTCAGGTTGTGTAAATGGTACGTTTGGTTCACAGACTTTTCATTTTCAGTAAATGTTAAAACAATAAAACATAAATAGTGGGCTTAATTGTATGCAGTGATTCTAAAGTTATGTACATATTCTATGCAAGTAGACACCCTGCTAAACTGTAAATGTGCCTTGTGCCATTTGTCTGGTGTTAATTCTACCAAATTCAAGCCAAGGGGACTTTCTTCTTCTTTCTTCTCCTCTTGCTTCTGTTTCCCAGTCTATCATTTATAAGTAAAGAGCATCCTCTAGTGGTCATAACCAGAGAAGCATCATATGAATTACGTCACCACCAAAACCAACTTGCTTCACCATATAGCACTAAATTACAAAGATGAATAAAAATGGAAGAAATGTTAAAATGAAGGCTGCATTTCCAAACATATGCAGAAAAGCTCAGCAACACCCCAAAAGTGTCTGGATGTTGTAGGCTACATTGTAGCAGGCCATTCATTGTACATTGCTGTCAGGGAGTGCTCAGGTGATGATTACCATATGAATTTGATCAAGTAATTCTTTCTCTACTAGCAGTGAGGCAGCTGGACCAGACTAAACCTGTTATATCAGTCTTCCCTAGCAGCATTCCTGTGAAAATCGTCTTCATTGTAGCATGACTGACGAACTCACAGATAAAAGTAAAAAGATTGCTGTAGCCTCTCATCAATACATTGTGCAAAGTAGTCTTGGGTAGACTTAGTACAATTCATCACCAGCTGTGCGTTGCACTTGTGCATCCAAAGCCGTGATGACCTAAACCGATCTCTTGGATGAAGAGTAAACTCAGAGTGTGAGTTGGCATCTGGGCTGGAGTCCATCTCAATTTAGCACACCCCCTTAGGTGCTTCCACCCTTCCTCCTGGCCAGCAGGGGGGCCAAGAGGCTGAGAGACCATCAACTTCACAACACGCCTTTAAGGCATTAAGTATAATGTATTTTTAACATCTTCTTCTTCACACCATTGCATTAATATGCATTTAACCAGAAATCACACTTGTTACTATAAATCCATCTAACTTGTAAATAGCTATTAAATGAAAAGTACTAATAAATAAACGTAACCTGCTTTTCTTTTAATCACTGTATGGCAAACCTCAAAACCCATATCAGAGGAAAAAAAAGGTTATTTGCAACAGCAACAACAAAAGTCATGCAGGTTGTGTTGGGTTGATTAATAAGCTCTTGTTTCTTTAGTGTTATATGAGAAATAAAGCTCTTAGAACAGCAATTGTTGCATAAAGATAAACACAAATAGCAGTCGGAATGAATAGAGAACAAAGTAATGCTTTATTTTACAGCCTGGTATTATACATACAGTACTAATGTAGAAATCTCTAAGTAGACATGAGTCATCAGTAACTTGCCATTGCAAAGTTTGCATATTAAAGGCTGTAAAATTAAGCTTTAGTAATTAGCATCATTGTAAATGTAGACATTGTGGACAACACTACATCAAAATTAAACATACTTTTCATCAGTGATTTGTAGACATTTTGGAAAGATTTTTCCCTCTCTAACAAGAAATGAAACAGAAAAAAAACATACATTTTGAATGTAGATTTCCCCTCACAGGGTAAATTAAATTTATTTTTTTTAAATTTGTCAAATGTACATAAATGATATTTAATGCATCAAAACCAAATGAGCAAATCAAATACTTCATCTTAAAACAAAAAAAAAAAAATGAAAAGAAAAGAGATAACGACATTCTTTTTTGAGATCATTTTAAACAAGTATTGGTCAGGCATTTAATTAACCTGGGAAAGCAAAGTGCTACACACAACAACCACTGAAGACAGTTCACCATACACTTTAATGAGAATTGGACTGAAGCACCTTTTCTTAGCTTAAAGCTAAAATGGAGATTTCACTGTTTTTTTTTTTAAGTTTTCCTATTCACAAAAACTCCATTGTGTGTTTAGTCTACCTTCAACAACCCATACGCCAAGCTTACTCTTTTCCTAAAGAGAGGCATACTTGCAGTGACATTGTTCTATTTCAAGTTAAAGTACTATGTGAACTGCTTGACCCCACAGACTGCTAAGACCTTGGTTTACTATATTTTACTCCAAGATGGAGATTTGAGTGCAAATAAAGGCATACAACTCCTTCATGAGAAATAAACATGGAATTCAGTCACATGCTTTCAAATAGTAATCATATATTTAATTGATATACATATATTGCCACCATTGGCACATACGATATTGCACACAGTGATGAAATGTTGCACAGAAAAAATAGATATATTTTTTATGGGCGAAAACATTCCAAAATTACAAATAATGTGGAATAACGCTGAAAAGGTAAAACTGCGTAAAACAAAAGACAAAACAAGACATGCTTGTTGCTCCCCATTAATTGAGCGACTAACAACGTACACATAACTACCCAAGCCAAAGAACGAGCATTTCAAAGGGGGGCTTTCCAACAAGAATGTATATCATTTCAGGTTACTACCGATGTTCCCAATCAGCCCCTGCTCTCCCAGCTAATGCGCTTGGCCAGTGAAGAGCCGACTCTTCTGCATCATCTTGCATCTAGGTGACCACCCCCTTCCATGTTTACATGTAGGCCGATACCTGGATGGCTGGGGAATGGGGATGGCAATGAAGTTAGGAAAGATGGGAGGTAGCAGAAAAAAAGTTAAGATTCTGCTCCAAGGTTTTCTTAAGAGTTTGTAACAAACCCATTTAGCACCACGAGTTGTGCGCTAGCACACAAGGGGGCTGAGACACAAAAATGGAAGAGAGAGGAAACTAACAAAAAGAAGCCAAACTGCGATCCAAAGCACCAGGCCAGCGTGTAAGCATGCGGAGTGTGTAAGGCACCAGGTTGTTTATATGCTGAAGAGGATGCTCCCAATCAGGTATAATTTAGGCTATACCAGAGGCTCCAGAAATAGGTGGTCAAGGACTGTCTAGTTTGCTGGTTTCAAGTCAATCTAAACATGGGAGCAATCATTTAATTCAATGCTGAGGTAAATATGACGTTATCTGATTGTTGCCAGTTTCTCTGAAGTTTACTGACAGTATTTATAAAACTGCTATCACACATCTATGAGATGCGACTGAACTGGTTTAGAACCAGTTTTCTGTGTGGCAGCCCAAATATTTACAATTAGACCAAAACAGAAACTCATCACCCCGGTTAGATGTTTGGGATTACAAATCTGAAGTGGAGCTATGAAGATGTGTCAAAGTAGCCCCACTGAACTTCACACCTTCCGATCTTAAACTTTTGGGCTGGGCAAATCAAGTGACACATTACTGGAAGTCCACCAGCAAGTGAATTGAACCCGCTTCACCTTGGCTTGTCCAGTGCTCCTCAGAGGCCCATCTCATAGGGTGATGATGATATATTGATTACTGTTCGCAAGGTCGCTCCTTATACAATCGTGCTTTAAAACTTCTGTTGCAACTACACCAAGCATTTGGATGGAAATCACTCTGTACTCAAAGTTGAGATTCGTACACTACAGGCAGATAAAGATACATATGGAAGGGTCCTTGAACCAATATTTTGGGAGACCCAACAAAATCTGTCTTAGTGCAGATTAGCATGCAGCAACAGCACTCCTTGGCACCATTTGGATTTTATGACTGAACAAGATCACAAAGTGTTTCAGATGTACTAACCAATAATGCTCTGCTAAATTTTGCATCTTTTTTTTCAGACCACTAAGCCAATCAGCACAGTATGTGTAGGGAGTTGTCTTGTTAAGTAATCAATCTGCAATTCAGGCCGTTTGCTACATGTTGTCACTGCATTTCCTCTATCGATTACACATTTAGTACCTTTAAATTGAACACATTGCATGAACAACGAGACACAAAGGTAGTCTATAATATATCCATCTGCATGGCAACAATTTCAACTGAAACAAAATTACAATATTCATATTTCTTTGAATGCCTCTGGCAAACATCATGTCAAGATCCATTGACCAGTTCAATATATTTGATTTTTATGCAATGCATATTGCACGACAAATAGAGCACTTATTTCATTTGATAAGAATGCCTATATGTTCCTTTTATACTGCATGACATCTAACCAGTTTTCGAAGCAGGCCTAGCCCTCATAGGATTTATGTGTAAACACATCTGTACTCACAGGTAAAGGTAAATAGGATGGCAAGTACATGTGACAACCTTTTACACAGTTTTTGAATTTTGGTTTTAAAAATTAAAATATCTGATTTGTGCTGACGTCATTAGCTTGAAAAGGAAAAACTGTCTTTCCCCGGTGCTCGGCAATTATTCCATTTGAACATTGCAAACATTTTTTTCATTTTTTTTTTTTTTTTTTACAATAGCTTTAACTGGTACAAAAGTTTTCTGTTAATAAGGGAAATAAACACTCAGTTCAATATTGTTTGTCAAGTAGGAAACAATGTTCAAATATAATGTTATTACTTTGTTTAGCAGCCTGTTACTGTATTAATGGTGGATAAGTGGGATAACATCCAGCGATGAGACAACATGTCATAACTGTCAGGTTGTGGAGGTTTCTTATATTGTGGGTGATGCTCCCTTGGAGTTAAACCATTACAGTTAAATCTTTAGATTTCTTTCTTTATACAGTAGAGTTTTTAATTATATTTCTCTTGTTATTTTCATTACTGTTGCATGTTTTTTTTTGCTATCTACATCAATCCTCGTCTCCATCGTCCGCCTGCATCTCCTCTTGTTGCTGCATCTCGCATGCCCTTTTCTCCCGCTGTTTCTCCTGGATCTTCTTCATCTCCTCGGCATATTTAGAGAAAGTATTCCCAAATTTGGACCACACTTTGTACGGCACCGTAATTGAGTTGCGGTACGTTGGCTTCACCTCGCTTACCCTCATGAACACACCATACTTATTGGATCCGACGTCGAAGAAAAACCGTTTGTTGTCCACAGTCAATGATGACCCTTCTGGCAACTCTGCAGGTTCGTCCTCTACACCGTAATCGTCAATAAGTTTAGCCAAAGCGTCACGAAACTCAATAAGTCCCTGGGCAGGCAAAGCAATCGTCTGGCCTTGCGTGGATCCCAAACCGGGCCCCCGGTTAACGGTCTGTCGGATCCTCAGAAACCGTCCCCTCTGGTTCTCTTTCAGATCCATATAGTATTTCCGATTTTCTCGGACCAAGAACTCGCTTTTGAGTGCTCGCCTGGGCTCGTCTTGTACCAACGCCGGGTTGCTCGGACCCAGCTGGGCATAATGTTCGATGAAGTCCCCCAAGTAGTCACGGAACTCGACCGCCACCGACATGGAGAGAGTGAGGCGGCTCTTGTTTCCACCGGCCCCGACTTCTGCTATCTTCAAGAAACGGCCTTTCGCGTTCTGCTTAACGTCCAAATAGAAGCGTTTGTTTTGGATGTCAACCCGCTTCGACGCCAGCTCTTGTGTCTCATGCTGGAGCCCGGAAGCCGAGCCCGCCCCTCCTGTCGCTGGGTTCACGGGACCGAAGCCTGGGCCCGTGGCTGCTCCTCCCTGCTCACTACCACTGTCTCTGTCCGCCATGATGCTGCCTGCCTTCTCCCTCTGTCTGCTGCAAAGCCACGGCCAGCCACAGTGAACGAAGGAACTCTCGCGAGATCTATAGAGGTATGAAAAGGCAAGGGGGGGACGTTAATGCAGAGCGAGGACGCTGTGTTTTATCCATAGACGGGTTTCTCCCACAAGGTGTAGGCATGAACTGTCACTTATATCGAAAACGAAACCAACGGTTGAGAAATGCATCTGTCGCAGACCTGGTTAAGAAACAGCCTCTGATAAGGACGGTGTTGTTGCTGCCTGGAAAGACCCTAGCTTGCCCTCTGTTTCAAAGTAAGAGAAGAAAATACTAATCATTCTATAGCACTGTTAGGCCTACACCACAAGTGTCTCTGCAAACGTCTAATGTACAAACGAATGAATGAATTAGTTTTGGTAACTTAACAAACAAATTCATGCTTAATGTAAGTGTGAGAGTTTTGTGTACGGATACAAAGTTGGGCCAAACTCATTGATTTCTTCAAATCCAATCATAAATCCTGTTGAGGCGATCAAATCCCTCAAGTAATTTGTAAACATTCGTGCCCTAAGCAATTCATTACGGCTCATCACCCAATAATATATATTTTTTAAATATTTAACAGCAATGTATTAGTAGGCTACTAGTAATGCAAGAGCATTAGTTAATTATTTTGCCCACTTCCAGCCCTGTAGTACAGCCAATGGATCCATAGGTCCTGCTTTAGTCAGTTTTAACCTTATCAACTTTAGCCTAACATAGGCCTACACAGAAATGACACAGCATTAATACAATTTGTCTATGTATTTCAAAACGCACTACTCTTATGGAATAAGTAACATCACCCTATTTATTTTCAAAAAAATACATCAAAAGTTGTTCTTTCACAACTGAAATTTAAATTTGCTCGTCTAACATGCAGCACAGTATAACGCATGTCGGGAAACGGGCCTTCTAACCCATGGCTGGGGTTTTAGGACCAACATTAAGGGATGAAACGCCTAGGCCTACAGTACCTCACCATTGTTTCAACTAGTTGATGTCATGACAAATATCCATCTTTGAGGTTTAAAAAAGGACAGATAAACCTGGTGGGTAGGCCTATTCTTCCTTCAGTTAACTGTAGTGATCAGCTTGAACTCATCTGAGAAGCTTTATTTTCACAGGAAAATAAAACGTCAGTAAGATCACTGTTAAAACGACTCCATTCGTATACTCACTAGGTCTATAGTCCAAACATATCACCCAATTATTTAACATGATCTGTGCCTACACTTGCAGCATCTTGTGCCAGCAGCACACGAGAAACACAAATGGAATAATAGCATTTTTTTTTACTTTGGCCTTGTGGTGACCATCAAGTCAAGTTATTTCCATTTCCTCTAAAGTCATATGATTTATGACTTCAGTCCACATATTATAAGATTTTCAATGTGGCCTCACTATCCATGCTTGGTCTGAACGTTGTGTTGCAGTATAATAGCTATGATGCTAATAGGCCCACCACTTCTTCATTGTTAAGTAACACACTGTCATCACATTTAACAACTTGTAATATTAATTGTGTCAGATTGACTTTTTTTCTACAACAGTATATCTGCAAATAATACCCATAATTTGCTTTGTTCTTATTGTGTAGGCTAGTTTGTAGGCTACACCATAGACAGTTATTGTATGAAAATACCAAAACATGCACATACAAATTAAATGTGGGCCTACACATTCATAGGCTATACCGTTCTAACACATCTCAGGCTAGGCTACATCATTTTATCTTTTATTGGTCATTTGTGAAAATACCGTTCCCATGCTGGCGATACTTTCTCCAGCCTGGAAGCAAATGTCATTGTGCAGACTTTTCACTTAAGAAATCTATATGCTACAGAGGCCTTTTCTTTAGCATAAATTCGTTTGTGCCAATGTGCTACTATGTAGGAATTTATGAGCGTTTTAATATTTCTCTCAAACAACTTTGGCATTCCTGGCAAATTATAAGGACATGAAAAATTAATCTTCTGATTTTAAAAAAAATGACACTGAAAGAATGACGCAGAGTTTGATATAAGAAATTCAAATAATAATCCAGCAATTTGTTTGCATGTTAAAAACGAACTCCCAAGTATATTTTTTTATAATTCAATCTGGCCTTTAGGGATAATAGTTTCAGTAAAGTCGAATAAAAATATTCATGATGAGAGAAAGAACGTCACGTGTATTTTACGCCTATTGTGAAACAGCTGACAATCCAGCAGCCTACAGTCGCAGAATTTCATTTTAAACCACGCCTTCTCCACTTTTAGGTGGATACATCTTGGAGACTCTTTGTGTGCGTAAAAGCGTTCAGTGTCGATGTGCGCCGTAGCCTGTCCTGGACTCCTCAGAGTAAAACGGAAGGGCAGCAGCTGAACTCTTTAAATTAGACGTGCATTCAGAATTCGTTCAGTCAATAGGCATATTTATTATGCACTTCACAAATATTCATCTTCAAAGGTTGAGCATTGGTCCTTAACCTTTTCTTTAGCTTGAAACAAGTCGATTTTATACTAATGATAGATGGGCAAATTCTGTAATGTCCTCCGCCTAGGAGTTAATGTTTTTTAGTGCAGTATGTTTAATGTGTTTGTCAGTAGGATCACGGAGCCGTGGTAGGAGAGGATTTGCCTTGGTAAGGTGTGCGCTCTGTGACTGCTCTCATCCGTTCTTTTCAGGTTTTGTGAGTTTAATGTTTAAGCATGCATCATATTTTATTTTTCTTCTTAAAAATATAAAATAAAAATAATCTAGCACATTGACAGACTTGTGAATAAATTAGAAACGTTGACATGTCCTCCGTGTAGGCGTCCTACAGGCTGGAGGCCTGCGCTGAGTTGTAGGCCTGTAAAGGAAGAAAAACCCAGCAACTAAAACACCTGCAATCTGTTTACATTTTACATATCATTTATACTCCTACTAGACACGTATAGCTGTGTACTACTGTCACACGGGGAAATATTAAGACATGTATAGTTATAATGATTTTAAAGGCCTGTGTCAAATGTTGCTTTGCGCATGTAGCCTAGGCTATGTAAATACGTTCAAAATACAGAATAACCTTTCGTAAATAATAAAAAAGCATTAAGTATAGGACTAACATAATAACATAACATAATCTAAAAGCTAATGATCCAAATAATATGAAATTAACAAGTATAGATTGTGATATTGAGTCAGAATGTCAAAGGTGAAGTAGCCTAATTATTTCCGGTAATTATGAGGAAAAAGCAATTACAAGTAATACATTTGATAAGTAAAACACTAAAACAAATTATTGATAATAACACAACCATGAGCCTTAAAACGCTGTAATAAACATGCTAAGATATATGCATATGACGTTCATTTTATTGAAAAAAAGTAGTTTAAAATAACGTTTGGGTCAAAACATTAAGCTGCTTATTTAGTTCTACCTTCATGTGAGTCGACGTGAGAATGCCGGCATAAAGAGGTTACCCTTCCGCTGGTTTTCTCTTTCTTAACTTTCATATTGAACCTTAACAAGTTTAGATTTGATAATCATTCGGAAATGCCCTGCAAAGGTCTCCTGATCGCCTCCACAGAAATCCTCACGTTTTGTCTCACAAAATCCAGTAGGCCTACTAGACTAATGATTGGGGAGGTCACTATTTTAGTAAATTATTAGTGATCTTTATAAGACAAACCAGCATTTGCTTAAGCAAAAATGAATTTAAACTAAATAAATATAGAACAGGACAAGTTATACCTTTTATTTCCTTCTGATGTTCAGAATGAGGTAGGCCTATAGGCTTTTTATGCTGAAACGTGTGAATTCTAGCCGCTTGGTGGTTTACCCTAGTGAAATTTCCTTCCCCAAGCTTTTCATTCTTTACTTTTTTATTTATTATTTAAAGCAAAGTTGCATCTGGCCTTGTTGTATCACTCTTTTGTGACGTTTTTTTTTTAACCAGCTATGGGATAAACACGAGTCTGTATGCATGCACATGTAGGCCTTGTTAATTCCTATATACTTACTTTTTATAGTGAATGTCAAACGAGGTCGTGTTGTTTTGGTAGAATCTTTTTCTATGTACCCTGCCTAAAATGGAATAACTTTTTCCTCCTGGGGCCTCAATTGCCTATACATTTTTTTTATTATATCAAACTTTCTAATCCAAAATCTCCCCATGGGACATGTTGCATTTTTGTCTAATTTACTTATAGCCTAGGCTACATAGACCTTGTCTCTGTGCAGTGGTTTCTCAGATGCTCCGACAGACCAAAAACAACCTGTCTAATGAGCTATCATCAATGACTAGGCTACTTTTTCAGACCGATTTGTAATCCTGAATATGAATAAGTAAAATCAGTTGTACTTGGATGCCGGTGCCACGTCCAACTCAAATTTCAGCCTCAAAAAAGGTGTCGTCGCAGTTTGTAAAAGGCAGCCGCCGTGATCACATCCCAAAGTTTTGCCCTACATCCCAACACCGGAATGCAGTGGCGCTGCTCCAAATGCAGCTCCATTATTATTTCAGACGCACGGTCGTATGGTGTAGATAATGCTTCAGTAAACTCTGCGAAGCAATGACATATTCTTGGAGGCACGTCAGGACACTTAAACGCTGCAGGACAGTAATAATCTAGATGACATGTAAATAAAGCGTCATTCCAACCAAGCGAGATCCCATAACCTACCTTACACCGCTCGGTCTGATGCGGGGAGCGCCTTAAAGCCTCGACGGTGTGCAGCAGAAGACGAGACAAGGAAAACAAGACACATGTGAATGCGCTCGAAGGCCTTTATGACGCCACAGCGGACTGCTTCTGCTTGCTTCACAAGATGGACAAGAAACGGCGAGTCGTGGCACGGAGAGCGACACACGCACAAGTTCAACGCCGCACGCTTCACCTCTGATGTCAACACGCACTGTGGGAACTCGGATGGCATACGCCACCTCTTGGTGCTGTTGAGGAATTGCAGCTTTGCCTTCTGATGGTAACAGGTAGGGGCAACAGTTTTTGCAACTGTAATAGAAGGCAGTGTCTATATAAGTTAGTGAGCATTACTGTCAACACGTTCCATTTGGGGTCGATATTTTGACATGTGTCTCACTGCATGGTTGAAACTTTCAGGGAATGAGTGTTACACCATGTGCTCCATTCTGTGATGTTACAGGTGTTGTTTAAAAGCACATTGGCAGTTCTTGTTACAGTAAACAGGGCTTCAGTTCACACAGTAATACATTATTGCATATCTTCTCTTACATCAGCAATATAGGCCTAATGTATAGGACATGCTGAATTTCAGCACCACGGAGAGCGACCAGGTCTGCAGGACATGCGCATAAATGAAAACACACTGTGTCGGTGTGGGTGTATTTAATTAATTAATTAATTTTCTATTTTAATACATTTGCTATTTTATGTAGGCGACAGCATTTACAGCAAGTGTTCTGAATTGCTCTAAATACATTGCGGTCAGCAGATGTCGCTCTTTGTGAATATACTGTCAGTACAACATCCTCTATCCGCATTCTGATTGGCATTTAGGCTAAACCAAACCATTATAACATAACTTGACCTAAATATTGCCATTGATGATAGTCAAACGTGTTAATATTCCAATGTTAAACAATGTTTTTTTAGTTAGATCTAATACTGTGTCAAAGGGCTCCTTTACATTGCTATTATTTGAACACGTCACATTAGGCTATATTAAAAACACAGAAAAGCATGATTTTATTTTATTTTCTCCAAAGGTGATTAAAATGTTTTATTTCGCCTTGCTTTGGACCCGGATTTTGCAGCTGTTTTAGCTGTATGGATTTCATGCGGTGCTTCAACATCAGTTTTTTTTAGAGTCAGAGCAGCGAATGTGACCTGAATGCAGGGCATGACTTAATGGGATGAGACGCAAAACTCATTCAAAACAGTCTCTTGAAGAATCTGATATGCTTTCGCAGCCTTAGTCATCGCAGCCATATGGTTTTTCTGGGCCCACCGGACTATATGCGGCTGCATTTTTCAATGTGAACCTATTTCATTTTTGGAGTAATGCCTTGGCTACAGTAAGATGCGATTTTGAGGAGGGACAGTCATGGATTTAGGATTTAGTTTGTTTCATGATAACGTGAGATCACCGCTGATAAAACACCATGGAGTGATTGACATACAGTAACTGGGTTTTGGGAGAGAGGAGATCGACCCTTTAGTCCATCGGTTGCCTGTATATCAGTGCTCCAATCCTGCGTTTTTGTTGACTGAGCCCTTTGGCAATCGGCATTATTTTCTCTCCGTCTGTGGCTAGTGGGGGAAGCGGAGGGAGAGCCACGGTGGAAGGCGCCGTATTAGCGTTATAGCTGCCGAGCAGAAATATTGTTTTATTTTTTGGAATGAAACGTGGCTTATGTTTTGCGGCCGGACTACCAAACTTGTGGTTCACTGCAGAATTTTCCGTCTTTTTCCTCCGCTGCAGATGATCCAGAAAACCATCATAGCGGTACCCCACCACTGCAATTTTTGGGCAAAGATAAGAGTGGCGTCGTCTTGCAGTTAAGGCTACTATGGCAGCATAGGGGCATCTTATGGAGGGGAGAATCCGCCAATGCCTTATTATTAGCAGAAAGCAGTGACTGGATTTGAAACCCAGCATCATCCCGCGGTTTCCCCGTTTCAAAGCTGCTGTTTACCCATTGGAAATCACTCGAAAAAGCAGCGGATCCCGATGGCCTGGACACTTATGCAAGGTCTGCCGCGCTGCCGCGCTACTGGAGCCTACTTGCTGTCTCTTCATTCAACCCAGCTCCATCGCCATCGCCCCGCAGCCGAGAGAGCCCTGCCGCAACGCGACCAGCGACCACCGAGCCAAAGCAGGCGGCATGAGGCTTGATTCAGTACATTTATCCATGCTGGTCATCGGGGTCTCATTCGCCTGCTACTCCCCGAGTTTGAATTCCCTGCAGGACCAGGTTTACAAATCAGCCGTGGTGATCGAGGGCAAGGTGCAGTCTACGCCTGTGAACGTCTCCGCGGAGCCGTACCGTGTGAATGTCAAAGTGCTGGATGTTTGGCCCCTAAACAGCGGGGGTCTGGAGCGAGAACAGCTCGTCACCGTGGGGGAATTTGGATCTGAGGCTCCGTGCACCAAAGTGAAGAAGAATCACAAGTACATTTTTTTCATGGACCCTACTGACGAACCCTTGGTTTTCAAGGCATCGTTTGCGCCTCGGGACACCAGTGTGAAGAACCTAAAAAATGATGTTGGGAAGATCTTGTGTGAGGACTGCGGTAAGTTAATGTATTGTGGATTGCCGGTGAAGTCCAACCCGGAAGAATGGACGGTCTGTTAGCAGCCCCTGGTTTAGGGCTTTTGGTAACAGGCACTCTGGTGAATTGTGGTTATTATGGCCACAGCATGGTTTGGAGTCAGTGGGTACCAGATAGGTGCCTAAGGGGCGTCTATGCAGCAATTTTCGACAACTCTCGCAGGCTCCCATAGCCCACATGATCAATCAAACTCTCTTTCGCTCTCCCATTCTCTCTCCCCTGAACTGCATCAGACATGCGCCTCGCACTGTTGCTTGTGAGGAATTGCAGTGTATGTGTATCGAACTATCTGCATCCTGCAAACCCGCATTAACCTTTCAGGCACACTCTAATGCATCTCGTAGCTTCATATATAGTTTTCTATTTTGTTTCTTCTTTAAAATTGTAGCGGCTTCTTACATGAACATCGAGCACATGCTTTTCATGGAGCCGGTACAATTTCAGCACCAGGGACAGCGGCCTGTATCACCGGTATCACGTGTGGAAAATCACGCTGCCCTAAGCAAATTGGTTCCTAGGTTATATTTAGGCTCTCGCCCTGCTTTAATGCTTTAATACCCCCCACACTGTGGCATAGCCTATCTAAGACCCAGTCCTTTATGTACACATGCATCTTAAGTGCTAGCAGTAGGCTAGCAGTGTGTGGTGAAGTCCTAACCTGTAACCGATGGGGTTGTTGTATATATCAAATGATCAACTCTACCCCCCAACACTTTAGGTTTTCTCTTTTTAGATCCATGCACAAGTGGCTCACCATGGACTTTGGTCAGTAGACGTCGCCGTTAGGGAGTCATTTTAAAGTCACACACACATTTTATTCAGAATAAGACATTATTTATTTCTGTTTTTGTATATTCATTGTTACTGATGATATTCAAGGGCATTTATATTATTTCAATGGACAGTGGTTTCTTCTTTTCTCTCCCACGTGCCTTGTAAGATTTCACAAATGAAAATCAGGGCTGATCATTTTGTTTAGGCTATGCAAGTTATTGATTGAGAACAATGCAGCATATTGCTGCACACAGGTGTTGATGCAGTAGGCTGTACACAAATGCATTTATTAACTTGCATGTGAACGTTAAGGCACACACACATTAGTGTTTAAACATTGTCCTTAGTGTTTAATGACAATTAGTTGGGCGCACTTTGCATTTCTCAACAGCTCAAATGCCACTTGCACTTCACCAAAAATGAGTCTATACTATTTTAATTGATGTCTGTAACTGGATCTTAAACGCAGGGCTTGTCACAGAACCACCCCTTCACTCGTGTCTACAACTAATGTCTCATGGTGGTCAGCCTAAAACACAACTTCAACATGTGAGGCAGCTTCTCTTCCATACTTACTACTTAAGCTAAATTGAGCAGAATAAAAAAACCTCTTTTGCTACCATCGTATGGCACACACATATTTGCACTGCACTCAAGATTTGGCCTAGAACATGATGTGTGCCCTGTGCTGCTGCCTTCTTAAATCCTCTTAGTCTGTACTCATGAGACACCAAGGCTCCCCTCTCTTCTTAATTTTGCCACACTCACTCTGGCTTTTAAACTCATCATCCCATTAGAGATGTAACACAAAATGGACCTTATTACCTCTTGAGTTCTTTGAACAGCCCACGCATCCCCCGTCAATTCTTCTGCCACTTAGCAAAGCTTGTCAGTGACGTGATCAAACTGGCACAGCCAACTGTATTACCTGAGAGAGTTGCCACACCCGCTTCCTGGGCCATCTCTTTTTATCAGTTTAAAGTACCCAACAACATAGCTCATGTTGCTCTGGTGGGCCATTGTAGTTGAAGGGCTTCTTACTCAGTGTAATTAAACTCATCACTGTATCTTTTCTGACCCTGCCTCCTCCCTAATCATGTCATTTTTTTAGACAGACCGAACAGTCCCTTGGCATCTTGTCCCTTTGAGCTCATTAAGCAGGGACTCAAGATCAACAATGTTCTGTTAACTGCTTCACTCCCTTATATTAAGTTTCCTAACACTGTATCAATGCATCTATATTTAAGACCATCACATCTTGGCCTTGAACTGCTGCTGCATATTTTCCAAATATTGCTTCAAGGCCCACTTAGCACAAATTGCCTTGAATCCCTCCTCGTGCAGAGGCACGCAAGCTCCCAAGTGTGTGAACCAGGGGAATCAACGTACATACTGTACAGCTTACACAAATGATGCAGTTGTTGTCTTCCTGCTACCTGAAAAACAGGCTACCTACAGTGCTTGCCACCTGCACCCCAGGATTCTCCTGGGAGCTCTGGGTTTCTATCAAAGGATAAAGAAAACAATAAATAATGTTGTTTGTTAGATTACAGCGACCATATGCAAACACTTATGTTAAGCTGTTAAATCTGTCTTCTCATACTGACTGCCAGTGTCTCAAGCAGATCATGTTGTATCTGACTGGAAGTGCAACATTGTCTTTCATTTTATTGTAGTGAAAAAGAAAAGAGAGTTGTACATATTGTAAACATCAGTAGTATTTACTGTATCTAAACACATGGCAGCAAGTATTCTCTGGAAATCCTGTGGGATGCTTTGAAATTTGCTCAACATTTAATCCAGGCACATGCATATTTGATACATTTGTTTCACATAATGAGACAAGGTACATGCAGTGGACAGAGATCATGCAGTATGAAATGACATAAGGCCCTCTGATATTTCTCAGTGCAAACTTTGTATTTTCTTCTCTCTTTAGCTTTTAGCTTGGAGGCCGTCATGTCTACAAGTTAGCCTCGATCGTGATTATGTTGTTTTACCAAACCTTTTTGATTGTGTGCAATACTGCTTTTACTGAGGGTATAAGATGACAAAAAAGAAAAATGACATCTACCCTAATGAAAGTGGATATGTTTTCAATTGGACAGTCTGACAGCTTTTATTATTTAGCATAACAATTGTGTTTTTGACCATTATCGCTCAAGCTAAATCATACGTCTAATGAAACAAATGTGGTAGGTAGCTTTTTGTCTACCCATAGACCTCATTGAGGAAACCTACATAATTGTATTTTGTGTGTGCATGTGTGTGGGTATGTGCAGACTGGTGGGAGCATTGTGTCGGTAACGATCGGTGCAAACACTTATGCACAAAAAAGGTCATCTGAGTCGAAGAGTAACACATCGCCCTTAAACCGCCTTCGCACTCCTCACTCTTGTGAGTATTTATCAATTGCTAATTTCTCTGAAGTAAATGAATGTAACAATGTTGCTGTGAATGCACATGCTCTATCAATAATCTCTCACCTGGAAGTCCCACTGTATGCAGGTCGCAGCTGCTGCATTGAGGTGGTAGACTAGCAGAATCTTGCCCCGGAGCTATGTATCTTTCTGTGAATTGTGAGACTTCAACAGAAGCTAGACATAAAACATGAGTGACAGCTGCTGATGGCTACTGGGTTCTGCTGTTACACCACAAGTTTATCTGAAAGCAGAATGAATCAACAAGCATCTACAGGCTGGTCATTACACCCTAATAGCGCACTCAAGGGCAATGTAGCAAATAGTTGTTGATTGTGACAAAGAGGCTCATTTACCGTATTTCACTATTGTCGTGGACAGGATGTGTGTTAGTTTTAGATAAGAATGATTGAAGTGTTTTCAACTGTCAATGCTGTTGTGTTTTTAGCTCAGAGCAGAAGCACAGGCTAATGAGATTGACCAGCAAGAAGCATGGCTTGTTTCGACTGTGTGTTTGTGGGGATTGTTTGTGTTCACTGGTTCATTTTATGTAGTCTTTCAGCCTTGCTGAATCTCCGCTCGGCTACTCTACTACCCCAACAAGACAGCTTGATGTATATGTATAAGATGTATGAAAAAAGGGCAATGCCATTTTCAGTAATTGGCCCCTCATTGTCTTCTCCTATTAAGCACTTTCCTCACAATCATTCTGGCTTTTACTCCACATTTCTAAACAAATCATTTTAAAAGCTATTATTATGATTGAGTGTGCATATAGGGTCTTTATGTTTTGTGTCTACATACTGTACGTCACAATTCTGCAGTGGCAGACCCGTTTTCCTTGGTCGGGTCGAAGTTTACTGATTTAGGTTCATGGTTGATTCCTGTTTGAAGTGCACATATTTGTGTGTTTGGTAGTAGTATTGTGTAAGCCGATACTTTGTCTAGTCCACTACTCTGTCTTTTGATTAATTTATTCTGTAAAGCATTGTGAAGCTCTGAAGAATGATGCACGTTTAGGAAGGTTAGATGACTAATACAGTAGTGAGGAAGTTAAATTTCTGTTCTGCTCCAACTTTAGTCTTCCCAACAATTGTATCAGTCTAGGCTTCATTATCTATCTAAAAATTAAGACGTGTTTTGGAACGTGTTTAATTATGTCTTAACTAAATTTGACATAATTGTAAGAGAATTGAAATTAGCATAATTCCTCTGTGTACTAAAGTGTGATTGTTTTCCTACTTTTCATAATTCACTAAATACATAGACAAGTGCAGATGCTATATACAGTAGTCCCATTGTGCTTATGTGTACAGCATCTGCTGTTGTATAGCTGAAACGAATACAGCCCTGCAATAATCAGGGTAAAGACACGGTGTGTATTGTTAAGAAGATCTAGTCAGCAGTTAGTTAAGCTGTTCTTTCACTGTCATAACATACTGACCAAAATGTTTTGCTGGCATTGCCCTATCTTAACCCTCATGTTGTCTTTGGGTCAAATGTGACCTGTTTTCAAAGACTATTTTTTTTTTTATACATCCAAAATAAAGGAAGTCGAAATACGGGTGAAAATGTTGGGAAAAGCGGGAAAATCGATGAAAAAACAAATCTAAAATACAAAAAAATACAAAAACTTCATAAAACAACTATGTAAAAAGCAACAAAAACATTGAGATAAGGGGAAAAAAGGGAAGACAACACAAGGGTTAATACATTTTGGGTTTTATGCAGAAATACTACTGATAGCTCAAAGACGTCGTTTGTTGGATTTTATTGGATTCTTTAAATGTGGTTAAACACATTTATGGCATCTTTAGCATATAAAAGTGAGACAAAATGAACAATTAAAATAGTTGTAAAACATAGATATGATCAGTATTGATAAAAAGCTTTGGTCTAGGCTAACTTTACATTAAGCTAGCTAATATAAAAGCCACCATACCAAAGCAAAATCCCACCACTGCAGAGTAAGTGTTAGATTTCTAAATAGTATTAATATCAGTAATTTGGAAAGAGCACAAAATAAATTAATTCTAGAGGGTTACATTTACTTTAATTGGTCTTTTGCAGAGGGAAATTACAACAACTAACACAAACTTTGACTCTAGATGTGTGTTAGCAGACAGTTGCCTTATATATTCAGCTTTTTCGGAAGACAAGCTGTCTGGTGCTACTGGAGCAGTAAAGTGGATCAGTGATGTGAATTTTGCATCACACCCTCAAAGATTGTTAGCCATTAGCAACATACTTCAATCATGGCAGAGAAGCCATCTTAGCTAATGCTAAGTAATCCCATATAGCCAGACCTCTGTCTTGTTAAATACACAGTGGTTTAGAGAATTGTTGGCACAATAGTTATTAAGAAAAATCATTACCTGATGGAGTATCCATCTTTATTTTGCTCCGAGTGACCTTTCTCAACGTGCACAGTTGGACTTGTCCTACCAAGACAAGCCCAGGTGTAAGAGGTAACAATGGTTGCTCTTATGTTCCAGAAAGCTATAAGCCAGTATGCCCAATATCAGGGGATGAGATTAGGAGCATGTGAGGGTAGCAACATTCCATAATAATCCTGCCAATGTCCAAATTTGAGAAAATTAAGCAAAAGTAAGTAAATATTTATACTGAGCCAACGTTCATATTGGGCTAAAGAAATTCCAAGATTAGGAGTTGTGTGAGATTTGTGGAGATTTTCTGGATTACATTTCTAAAAGACTTATAAAAATGAGACAGTTAAAACAAAGTTGTGTTTTGATAGACTACCGTATAAGACGAAACCCTTGGATTTTCGAGTACATGCTCATACCACAACAAAAGATCCACGTCTGATGACAAATCGTCCCTTTGATGAGCTACAGCGCTGTTTGCTTGTGAAAGCTCAGACATTAGCTGTTATTACTTCCTAATTCTGCGCGTGCTTCGCCACAGAACTAAAATACTACATACTATTATGAGTGGTTTAACATGAGTGTAGTTCTACACAAATGGTTTAACCACTCTACTGTGACAGATATTTTCCACAGTTTTGAATGTCTGTTTAACATGCCCTTTGATTTCACACATACCAAAGCAATGCTTTGATTACAAATTCCCATGCTGTAATACAGAATTATGTCTGAGCTCATGGAGAATAATGGGCTTACTCTAAGTTCAGCTGGATAAGAACGATGACAAAAAGTCTGCAATGACATGCAATTTAAGGCTTGTAATGTTATATCAGTGCTACAAATAACTGCAAATTGCTTCAGTGAGATTTTCTAAGAAGTCTTTGTTAGATGTTGAGACTGAGAAGTAACAAGGTTATGTCAGCATAGGTGGTAAAAAGTGGGCAATTAGTTAGTTTCCTTAGTTAAAATCAGCATTGTGCATTTTATCTCCTTACTGTGTTGACATTTTGTATTAATTATCAATTACCATTTTTGTATCTGTCATGTTAGTAAAATATAGGTTTGTCCTATTTTACAGTAATCTTCTATGTGCAATAATTGGAGAGAGAATATATTATTATGAATCTGGTGGATTTCATCTGCTTGTCCCGCTGCACTTTTTCCCCCCAACTTTTAGAAACTTGACCAACAAGTCACCCATTTTCCTATGATTACAGAAAACATTGGGGTTTTATATATAACGTCTCGTTTCCACAGTCATTGGTATCCAGTACTGCTGCGACACTGCAGCTTGCAAACAGCTGGCTGAAATCCGCCATTAGAGAGAGGAGCAGGATTTGGTTGGCTGCTTCTGGTGTGAATGCAGATTAGTTTTACAGTTCGTACATAATGTCACAACCAATAATCTCCATTAATCTCTGGTTTAAATTCATCAAATGGAATGAAAGCTGCTTTTGGACCTGCAAAACTATTTAGAACAGAATGTCATGATTTCAGAGAGGACACACATTTAAGTCTTATGGATCCCACAGCTACATCCACCAGGTCTGAATGAAGAATATGCCTTTTATCAAAGTAAAGAATACTAGGCCAATATCTGGGGAGTAGACAGTGTTTCTTTTTATGTGGACTTGAGAGACCTTGATATGACTATAACAACACTTAGATGAAGACAAGGGTCATGTAAGCAGTTAAAGTACCATTTTACTAAGATCTTATTTATTTGTAAAATGATTATTGTGGTGTTTAGCTTTATTATAGGGTTGTTTAATTATTACTGCTGAGTAAGCCTTTTTAACACATGTCACAAGTTTCATCATTTGCTAAATAACTTGACGTGTCTATTTCTAGATTTTCCAACTGTATTTACATCTTGTATTCATTCATTAAATCTTAAATCCCTTGCATTAAAGTTGAATTTGCAATGAAATAACACTAAGTTACTGCCAGTTGCAGAACTGAAACAACTCCTAAACATTGCTGAAAAAAATCCTAATCCTTTTATATAGTTAGTTATTTCAACTGTGTCCTTTTTTTATCACTATAGGCTACTGTTACTGACTAGTTGCAAGCAGTTGATTGTTCAGTAACAACCAACTTTTAATCTGAGTTGACAGAGAAGAATTTACAGTACATTTTCTACTAAACAGAACAGCAGTCAAGCAGAAAGAAATTTGTATTATTAGGCTTGAGTTTTGGGGATCACAGTTTACACCCCGTCTCTGCTTTTCCCACAATTAGGACTCTGAATTTTTCAACCTACTGAAGAATGTCGGTTCACCACAATGAGGCAGTATATGATCAGGATCAGGAAGCAGGAGAAACAGCTAAAAGTTTAAAGGGATGAGTCCGTTGGGAATGTCACAGCAGTTGTTAGACTCCCTTCCCCTGCAGCTGGAGCTGGGTCAAAAACACTTAAAAAGCCCACAGTCACGGCACAGCCTGTGAGATTTGCACATGATATCAACTGTGAAAGTCACTGCCATTTGGGTTTTACTTTGTTCACAATAGAAAGCCATCCTTATCGTGTTACTCCTATGCTGTTAATACTGCAGTCACTGTATTCTTTTGCCTAAACTAACTTTAATAGTATCCCTCAGGGAGAAGCCATGAGTACAGTGTTGGGCCTAGGTCAAAAAGATGCCCAGTAATAACATTAAGCTGTTGTGTAGATAAAGACAACCACGGTTGCCCCCAGTGCTCCATAATAAAAAACAAAGAATCAGTAACATGTAATGCAGAGGTATCCAATACAATTGATACCTAAGAAACATGGTGTCCTAAATACAATTGTCTTTCTTTTGTAATCCCAACTAACATGCCAACATTAAAATTATCCCTGAGACAAATCACAAAAAAACACAACTATGGAACACAAACCTGCTTTATAATATTGCCTATTCATTTCCCCCACCTGATACAGTACCACTGTTTATATTGGACTTCTCTTTAGACTTGTATCCTACTGCGTTATGAAGGCAGGTTATGTTTGCCTTGCCTTTTGAATCATTCAGTAATTTGCAGCTATCTTGGGCTGCAATACTCTTCCTTCACAGGCTGCAGCCAGTGCATGTAATTAAATATTTAAAGTGGGGTTTTTTCTGGGCACAGCATGAAAGGTTGTTGACAAAATTAACCCTTTAAAGTCACTATCAGAATTAAACAGAAAATCAGAGGCCAAAGTATACAAAAGCACATCAGCAAAAGACAATTTCAAATCTGAAAAAAAAGTATTTTTGTCTTGTACTATAATTTAGCATGACCATATTTGTCATTTTGAAAACAGAACAGATGACTAATACTTGGGTGAACAAAAGCTGCCTATAATTTCTTTCAGGGCTATTAAACCTTCTTTCATTTGCATTTTGCCTTGTTTACATATATCAACAGTTCCATTATTAACCTTGTTTTGTCAAGTAATCCAGCTCTGAATCAATGCATTTAAATGGCATAACTCTGAAAAACCCAAGTAAGCTCAATTTTTTTCAATGATCTGAAACCTAATTAAGCTGATCTGCTCCTTCAAATAATAAACTGGTTATTGTGGCATGTAAAATGTTTGTCTAGCCTCTTCTTGTGCTTCTTATCTCTGCAATCTCAAACTGAAAGGGTTAGATTCCCAGTTACACAGTGGATACTTTTTATGAACAGTATAATTGCCCGTTACACCAGAAGAGTGTCAAGATCACTGTTGAGATCAACATTGTTTTGGCATGTTGTAAGCAACCTACTTTAACTCCATCCAAGACGGCTGGGTGAAGCTGGCGGGCACAAATATTCATGTTCTTTCTTTCTCTTGTACATCTTTCCAGCTGTGGGCGTAGCACCGAAAACACATTCCATAATATTGCATGAACTGGTTGAGAGATGTCAACAGTGGGTATCAAAGATTTGTGTAAACAGCTTGTGTCTTCAATATCAATGTCAGCTTTTGTCACAAAACACTATAGAATATGTGCATTGTCTTGTTGCCAATGTCAGTCGAGGCCTTAAGTTGAACATTGTTGCAGTTTGTGAATGCTATGCATCTACATTTTTGATGTTTGTATATTTTTGTGTTTGGTCATAGGTGTTTTGGTGAGTCTGTGTGTGTAAGTCTGTGCTGTGTAGAATATGCAGACTGTAAAATTGATTTATTACAGCAGTTTGTGTGTGAAACCTGCTCGTTAGTTATTCATTTGTAGCTCTGGGTGCTTCTTCGTTGCAGCGTCTTCTCACCAGGGTGTCAGGTAGATTCACAGGAAGCAGCATGACAGTGAAGGACAGTGCAGAAGATAACATTTCACTGCAGACTCATTCATTTACCCCCCAGTTTCTATGTCCTCTCCTGGTTTATCTGTAGATTTGAGCATTGTATGTTATGTCAAGACTTGAATACCAGGAACCGCAGTCTTTAGGCAATTTTATTTTAGATCATGTTATGATGAAGTTTGAAGTTGCAATACAGAAAACTGAGCATTTACTGGGACTGGCATGGTACTTATATTCAGTTATAAAACTATTTTATCCTACATATTCTACTATTTTTTAAACATAGGCTACATAAACTAAAACAAGTCTCTTCCATTTTCTGCATCACTTTTAGCTTGAGAGTTTCATAAGGTAGGCTATGCATGCAAATTAAGTGTTTGGGTGTGTTATTCTTTAGGTAATTGTCTGAATTTCTTTAAAGTGCACTTGCTGTAATTCTGTGTCGGCAAGCATATGCATGTTTTCCTGCGTCAGTTGTAAGATGGCTACTTTGTCTGCATTTGCATAGTGATTCAAGCTTGATTACTGCCATGTAGTCCTGAAAAATATAATTTATTTATGTGAGCGTTATAAAAGTGTAATATAACTGTCAGTTATAAATGTGGAAAGAAAGCAGACTGTCCCTGTCAAGAACAAAACGATAGGGAACAAAAGGATCATGGGAAGGGCAACTGTGTTTGTGTGCAGCGTGCCGAAGTGTTGAAAAGAGGGTCTGCCGGCACTCCCGCTGGGCGCCTCCCGGTGTATTTAAGGGACGTGTCCGGCCATGTTCACCACCCCACACACACAGCACATATCCCGAGAGGAGGTTTGTTTCCTCAGGTATGTTGTAGGTGTGGATTGATGTGTGTCTTAACATGAAAAGACTTTAAACAGAATGGAATGGCTTGTTAGCAGTGTTTGGAAGTAGAGCAATACTATATCATGTTTCCCTCAACTACGTAGGGATCTCCTACTTTTAGACAGAGGTTTATATCGACAAAGTTAAGAGAAAACCTGCATTCATAGCGCGGCGGATATGAATTGCCTATTTCTGTGGTCCGTGATTGAGCTATGCCATCCTGAACGTAACACTTAGGAGGAGCTGATACAAGATTATGACTCTGCTGACTCACAGAATAGCTTGTAAACAACTTGACACACACATGCCTGAATATATACAGTAGGTATGTGGATATTTAGACACTTTTCAATTCACTGTCGTCCCACTGAAGACGAGATACTCGACACCCACATCTTCAGCGTCTTATGTGTGCTTACTGTGTTTCTAAACACTGTGATGCCATCAAGTTGTATATCCTGGAGCTTTTCCAGACTGAATGATTTGGGAAAAATAGCAAAAATCCCCACAGTGGTTTCATCTATTTTTTTAAGGACATACCTTAACTTCACAAATAACACATGTGAATGCTTTAATTCACACGCAAAGTACTAAGAGACACAATATTGTTGCTAATTTTGTCAATATTAGGTTCTGATAATTACAGATAAAAGGATGCGTGTCTGGCTGAGATTACTCCGGCATGTATGTGTGCGGGGGCGTGTGTTTTGGTAGTAGGTTGTTTCTCTATCCTTTACCCTTGCTTTCTTCTGACCTTCCACCAGTGCCTCTGCTCATTATTGTGTTGCTTTAATCTGGAAGGGACAGGACTGGGTGCAGAAGTGTATTTATCTTCCTGCACAAATAGGACCTCTTTCCGTCTGGTCCCTGCTCAGCTTGTTGTTGAAAGATTGTGAGCAGCGTATGAGCAAGCTTCAGTATGTGCGCGCGTTGTGTGTGTGGGTGCGAGCGTGTGCATGGGTGAACTGAGATGTGTCCCAGCTGGCCCACAGACCAGTACACTAACCATCACCTCACTGCAGCAAATGCAGACAAAAGAGTAATATATCTCTCCTGTGATATTGATACCCCTTAACTCCGGGTAGGGTTTTACCCTAAATGAGAAAGCGGCATTCCTCACAGAGGTCGGTTGTACTTGTAAAAGCCACTAAGATCAGAGTAACAGAACGTCCCTGTAGTGTGAGCCCTGTAGCCCTGTTTCCGCTTTTCCTTCATCAGATCTGGTGGGATTTTTGCTATGCATTGTCTAGGCATTAGGGTTGGGTGGTAATACGGTATACCGTGGGGTCTTAAAAATAGCAACGGTATCAGTTTCAATACAGTTATTAAAAAAAGTGCAATGCACTTATATAGGAGACAAGGATTCAATTTAATGTATTTAATGTCTAAAAATGCTTATGTGTGGTTGTTATCACGTGACAATGTGGAGGAGAAAGAGAAAAAGAGAGAGAGTGGGGGAAAGATGGCAAGTCACGCACCGAGTGACCTAGTCTCAAAGAAGAACAACACAACTTCTGCAGTTTGGCAGCATTTGGGGTTCCGACCTAATGAGAAGGGAGAGGTGTTTCAGTATTAGTGTTTGGTATTCAGTTTCTCAATGGTGTAGGTACAAGCCAACAGATTGGTAACGCCGTCTGAGCCTTACCTCATCCTTTTTAATTAGTCACGGTAATACGGTATAGTGCAGTATAATAGGAAGGAGCTTTGACGGTATCAAAATTTGGATACCGCCCAACTCTACTAGGCATGTTTCTTTTCATTCCCTTGTTGTCTCCATGACATTAGGCTTGCAAGCCGGCAGTTATCATACAGCAAATGGCTTTGGGCCTGGGAAACGGTATTGGCAAACCAGCATTACAAAACAACACAAAATGTATGAAAACTAATACAAAGGATGGCTTCTCTGTTTATCATGTCAAAACTCTGTAAAGCCATTCTGATAACAGTTTGACCTCAGGTTTTTCGGTCAACGAGTTGACACTAACCTGTTCTACCCTGTCTACAAACATGGTTTAGTATTATAGGATTGCTACATGGCTTTTTGAGTAATAATTAATACTCTTTTGGCTAAAACTCAACTATTAGATTTTAGGCTAAAGCCTTCGTACTGCTCCTCCATCACTAAGCTGCTCATACTGGTGGTGGCTTGCCTATTTAGAACAATTACAGCTTTAGCTAGCTTTGACCTCCTTCTTAGTATCGGGGTTGTCAGTCACTGGTGCGCTTGCTGCTGAATTTAACTTATTCTAGAGGAGGGGAGAGGGTTTTCTGGGCCTGTGCAGTCATCCTGTCGCTCTAAGATGACCCAACCACAGATTTGGCTTCCTGTTAGCCATGTCTGGCTTGCCAAAGCACAGTGTGAGGCCATCCTGGCACAGCAAACTGGGCCCACTCTCTTGCCCACTTATCAAGCTCACTCAGTTTGAGACCACCTTGATCTGGGTTTATGCCGCAAAAGAGTGATCTAAGCTTACACATGCATAGTGGCCTGTTTTCCAGGAAAAGTTTTCATTGGTGAAAAACAAAACAAAAAGATAAGACAGACTTTTGATAAGCTCAGCCATGAGAGGCAAAAGCAGAAATGCAAATGATTTGACCAAGAAGCTGGTTTCACTCTGTGTGAAACTCCTCAGTGTCCTCATTGTGACATTGTTTGTGCTGCTCTAAAAGCACATTCTGGAGATAAAGGACAAGTGCAGAGCACAAAAGGAATTTGATTTGATGTGAAGAATGCAAAGCAGAGAGCGGATGCACGCATGTTTTTGAAGGGGGGCGGTTGCTGATAAGAGCACAACCATGCCTTGTTTTCCCTTGTGTAAATTTACATTTCTGCAGTTTAAAGGGGAACTATTTAGTTGTTTTTTTTTTTAGTTTAATTTACCTTAACTGAACAGCTACGGAGTCATTGGAATGGTAAGGAGTTGAATGGTGGTCGTCTTGCTTCCCCCTAGCGCCTATGAGTGAGAAAACACCACCCACAGCAACTTCGCCGGCCTCAGAGTCCCGAAGTATCGCGTGATATCCGGTGTCGCAATGTAACAAATTTTTTCATGGCACCGCACACAAATGCCCATTCAGGAACCGGCTAACAAGGTAGCAATGGCATTTTTTCTGAGTTTTTTCACACTATCATCATGGCTGAGCTGGCAAAAAAACCTGGAAACTTACAAAAGCATTGTCAGGGGAACAGAGAAAGAGGAAACGGCACACTGGCCGAGCGAGAAGTCAGATACAAGTACACATAGGAGCTGCCAGGTATCTATTCCAAAGCTGTAGAGAGAGCTCTATGGAGAAACCAAAAGAAAAGCAAAGAAATGGCCAAAACTGCATTGGGCCCCTTTTAATGTTGATTTTAAACATGTATGAAAAAATGACTGACATATTTATTTACAGAAGGGACATTTATTTCAATCCACTATTTAAATGTTTATACTATTTGCAGTCACGGGTTTGCTCAAAAAGATTTGTGAAGGTTGGGGAATCATTTGTAATCTTTTCTGGAATTAGGATTGTGAATAATACAGCTCCATCCTTTCCACGTGTGCATTTACAGACCATTACAAATGTAACCATTTATGGCTAAACTGTACATTAACAATTTTTCTTTAAGGCTCATTAGTTTCTTAGATTTTTATTCACACATTGTTTTCCCAATGATGACATGTAAGATGTATAAAAAAGTGGGTTTTTGAGTGAAAAATGGTTGCACCATGGAAAGAAAAACACAAGCCTGCTGTTACGCTGTGATTCAGATGTGATGTCTTAAGTCTGTTTTGTAAATGAAATATAGGGCACTGGTTTGTATTAGGTATTTTATGAGTGGAAAATAGGTCCATTTTGAACGCATCAGTGACCAATGTGCTTCTTCTATTTACATGTGGATGCACCTGTGTGTTTGTATGCGTATGTCTATGTGCGTATTTGAGGGGGTATGTTTGTATTTGAGTGTGACAGTGTATACTTTGTTGGCCTGAGGACACTTAGATTGAGTGTGTACTTTTCTATCTGGTGAGAGCACATATGTGTTTGCATGAAGACCTCTTTCTATGTGGGTGTGTGTTTGATAAACTGTGAGAGCATGTGGGAGACTGTTTGTCTTTTCATCTGTGTGAGAGCAGGAGAGACAGAGCAGAATGAGGAGGTGGAAGAGATCTGCTTCCAGCCTCTATCTTCAAGTCAATCTGCTCACGGTCACACAAACCTCTTTATCTCTCCCTTATACAGAAGGGAGGGAGACAGGCAGAGAGAGAGAGAGAGAGACAGAGAGGAAAAAAAAATTAAATGAAACTGGAAAACTACAGAGTAAAAGAGAGATTCAATCAGGCAGCCTTAAGAAGATAGAGTGGATGTTTGTTTAAGAGGATCATCAGAGTCATGCTCAGACAGCATCTGTCATTAAAAATATTTGTGCTATTTCAGTATCACAGCAATAGGCTATTATTGTCCAATTGAGAGGCTCTTCATTGTCAGGATGTAGCATGTCAACTTTAATACAAATTCTTAATCAAACGGAAAATTATTTTTAGTGTTTACTACTTTAGCCACAGTGGAAGTTGAGTGGCAATTGACATCCTCTACAACTTCTGTTTTTTTCTCACATACACACTTCATCACATAAACATGACTGATACCAAAAAGAGGCATCAATATTAGTCAACTGAAAAGCACCCAATTGTGAGGTTCTGTTGGTCTGTCTGCCTGCAGAACAAACAGAAAAGCAAGAGAAGAGAGAAAAACATAAAATAAATCAATCTCAGCTTAATTGCAGGTCTGACACAAATGTTTGGCTGTCATTTGCAGTACTGCTCTGGCAGCCGTCCACATAAGGAAGACGATCAGTAAGATTTGGAAGCTGGCAACAGGAACGTGTGTGTGTGTGTGTGTGTGTGTGTGTTTGTGTGTCTCTGTCTCTGTCTCTGTCTGTCTATGTGTGAGTGAGTGCATGCGCACCGTGCGGCAAAACTGCCTTGGTATTATGCCCCATTGGCTAATTAGTTGCTATGGTCATCTCTTGTTCCTCTCAGCCCCCAATCAAACCTGTCACAATATGAGTCAGCGTGCCCATAAGTGGAAACATGTCTCTTTCCATTTAGATCAATCAGTTATGTGACACATCAGTCAGATTTTATCTGTTGTGAAGCCACATCTGTAGCCGAGAGATGCACTGCTAGTGGGGTGTGCTCATGTAAGCTGGATAATGACAGATGGAGGCTGGAATAGCGCTGGAGAACTGAACAAACTGAGCGGCTAAAGAGCTGAAATCTCATTTTCTTAGTGGCCTTGAGAGTGGAGCATGCTCACTGCTGATGTTTGTCATCTCTCCCTCTCTGAGATGCTACTGCAGTGCTTACCAGCAGGCTTGGCACAGGCTTACTCATGGACATCTCTCTTATGGAGCGATACAGTGGCCAGGCTGCAGCTGCTCAATGGATACCCATCTCTGTGTTTCTTTGTTTCGCTCTCTGTTTCTCAGTTTTGCTCTGTCTTTCTTCAACGCTCTCTCGTACCTTTCTTTTTATTTCTGCCTCTCACTCTTCCTCCCATTGTATTTCGTACACATTTGTTCCTACTTTCTTGTTTGCATCCTTTATTGTCTCTCTCTCCCTGTCTCCCATCCTCACTCCGCCCTTACACATCTCTCTCACACACTCTAGTTGCTACCCTTAAGACTGTGGTTACCATGGTGACAGCTATGTGCTGTGGAAACGTTAAAGACCTGAATCCACCCAAGATCACTTCCTTGTTTAACGCTTAAATTCGTTTAGGCTGTTCCTCTCTGATTTCTAAATACCAAACATGCATGCTTGGTTTGAATTCATCCATCCATTTGCTATTGTAAATGAGGCAGTGAATGGGATATTTGGTCCCTTCCTGTGATCCTGATCTCAGCTGTTGCTGAGCAGAGTCATTAGTAACACTGGGATTTGAAATCTCTGTTGACCTTGGCACAGCCAACATGGGGAAAATAGCTCCTACCTCGGGCCTCCAGATGTCACTGCCATTGATTTGTGTGTTATCTGTCTTTAAGGGGGCTTCACCAGGCCATAAACAGGGCCCATCATACAGAAAGACACTTGCACAGACACTCACAGCACATACATACCAACACACGGAAAGCAGCAAGATTGGAGGCAGATTATATTCATGTGTTTTACACAATCTTCTTGGTCTGTACTTACAAGATATACTTGCAGTATATCACTGTCTGCCCTGTTGTTCCAACAGCACACAGTGCATATTGTATGCAGATGCCTTGTTGAATGGAATTGATGTTGAAGGTGAATATCAGCAGGTGGGGCTGTTTTCTGTTATCTGATGAAGGATATATTCACAAATCACAAATCTTTCTTCTGTGTCTTTTCTACCTTCTGTCCTCCCGTTTACCCCCCCTGTCCATGCCTCATCTTGAAATGTCAAGACTACAGACATACAGTATTTTCAAGCAGGCACTATAAGCTACTTTAGGCCCCCACAGCCATAAACACTTTGTTGGCAAAAAGCAGACAGATGTAAACAACACAACCTGATGGCTGTTTAAAGCCATTATGTATAAAAAAGATAAACTCCGGTGCCTGTGAAAGGGCAGGAGTGCTGTTGAGCAATATCAATGTGATGATGTGCAGGTATGCTGTTGATAGGATGGAGCTACTCAGCTCCATCATAGAGGAAAGCTGTCTCCCCTTTTTGGGGGGCAGCGAGGAGGGGTTTGGAGGCAGGCAGAGATGGGGCCTGTGGAGAGTTTATGAGCAGGGCATACAAAGGATCCATGTCCAACTTTTAGGGGTTGGCTCCATTTTGAATTTTTTTTTTTATTTGCTCTTCAAGAGATGCTCCTCCCACACTGGCCTGCTGTGCCCCTCCAGACCCTGATCCAAGGACAGCCCACGGCTGTTGAAAAACAGCAGATGCTTTCGAGTGGACTGGAAAAAAGAGGGAGATTTAGATGCACATGTCCATGACCATATTTGTGTCATGTTGTAAAAAAGTTGTACTCTCTACAAGCTTGTATACAAAAGTTCAAGCTTTTTCAGAGCTCTTCACACAATCTTGTGAACACAAAAAACTACTAGGTCTACTAGGACTCCAGTTGCTTCCCCCTTGGTGTATGTGCATACACTTTTTACATATTCATGTTTTATGTAACTCTGTCAAGTGGGACACAGTTGTGGCAAGTAGTGATTGGAAAACTACATTTTGCATTCCTACAGCTACATGATGAACATTTGTACACTGTTTAGAAGCAGCTTGGCAAGTTTGTAAGAACCTTTAAGACAAGCGCTACATATTAATGTCCATACTAACCTCAAGGTTAACTTGCTTCCAATACTTCCACAGCTATGTGCAGTAAACCTTCATAACTCAGGTCAGCTAATGATACATTTCACTAACTTTACATCTTGTGTGGCTTGACTGGAAGACTATTGTGGGATCTTGAAGGAGCAAGTTGAGAAATGTTGTGGAAGGCACACAGACAACCTAAATGTACATCCCATCATCCTAAACGTGGCGTTCCTTTTGTCCTGACGTCACAGATACTCACATTTCTGACACATACATAGACCGCACGCCCACCCACAGACACACTGGCCTGGGAACGAGTCTCATCTTGTTGAATAGTAGAGGAGGAAGCGAGTGTTGAGGTTGGAGGGAGATAGGGCGGCATCGGCAGCTCTCATAGCCACTGCCAGTCCTCAGTTACCTCTGCTGACAGATTAGGTCATCAAGAACAACCACTGGCACAAGAGGAAAGAGCAATTTGTTTCTGAAGTAGGAAAAGCAGTATAATGAACCTGAGTGGTGAGTCACATCTTGGCCTTGGTTTGACCCCGCCAGTTTTGTTGCCCATTTAGGCTATTTAGTGCGCTGACCTGTTAAGACATGAGCCTTTCCCAAGTCCTTCTCCTCTGGACTGAGGCAAATCCCAGGACAGCCCCACAGATGACTCATCTTTTTTTGAGTTTCAATGAGAGTCACTCTGATGTTGTTTCGACGTGTTTAGATTGTCTTGCCCCACAGGACAGCAGAATTAAGTCAGCATGAAATTAGAAAACTTCAATATAGCAGCCTAAAAAAATCCTGTGATAATCATGTAGTCACAGTTTGGGATAACAGAGATAAACAGATTAGCCACAGCATTGTTGAAGTAATGTTTGCATTAGATATTGTTTCACACAAAGCTGTGTAAAATATCCTTTTGTTGTATTTGTAATTGTATTATTTGTTGTATTGTGAGTCAATTGCACAATTTCAGAAAATTCTATACTAATTTCCTGCCACTTCTTAGTCATGCTGTTGTAGTTGTATGTTCTGGTGTATGTTCTGCTTCTTGCTTTATTTTGGTAGTCTGTTTTTCTGTCTAGTCTTGTCTGGTCTTACTTCTTATCTAGTGTTTTACTAGAGTTTGAGAGTCTGGCCACTCTCTATTGACAAGTGCTAACTTTCTTGAAGGTGGGTACTCTGTTGAAGTTTAAAACTATTGGATCTGCCCCGAGCCACTCTGGATCTGCCATAATCAATCATTAACGTTTGGTCGGGATGCATGTCATGTGCATGTGCGACAATGCTTATATTTAGCGTTAGCATTGCTAGCTTTAGCCGTAGCCAACTCCTTCACCACTAATGAAGCGAGCTGGAAAATCAAACTTTTCCTAAACCCTGTGGGGAGGAAGGCCACAACATCATGGCCACCAACAAAACTCAGCAAAGATTGTTCTTTCTCGGGCTTTAACTTCTGGATGTTTGGCTGGTCAGGGCGCTGGTCCAGCCCAGGCAGCCAACTCACTCTGACATCTCGCCATTTGTGCCTGAATAGGTCATGAGCATATATGTGTGTGTGTGTGTGTGTGTGTGTGTGTGTGTGTGTGTGTGTGTGTGTGTGTGTGTGTGTGTGTGTGTGTGTGTGTGTGTGTGTGTGTGTGTGTGTGTGTGTGTGTGTGTGTATTTGAGACATACTATGTGTAGTGATTTCTAACCAAACAGAGTGTATATTGTAATTTCCCCACTGGGGATCAATAAATAGTATAAACTATTAATTATTATTATTAAAATTTGGCCAGAGAAAACCCAAACCCCGACGGAGTACTGAAGGGAAATGAGGTACGTAGGAGGGCGGAGCCAAGCTAATTGTTCTGCCCCACCCTGATGTGTTTCACCTGCTGTATCACCTGTCTCTTGTTTGCTTGTCTGGTGCCAGATCATTGTATTGTTCCAGTGTGTCAGTTCTCAGTCGGGTTCTGTGCTGTCTTTTTGTGCTTGGAGGTTTTTGTCTCTAGTTCCTGTTTGTTGGATTACTTTTGTTTTTTTTGGACATCCATTTCCTTGCTTTATCCAACTACAGAAGTAAGTTTGTGCCTGCTGCATTTAGGCCTCTTTTTGTTGGTGTGAACTGTTTTTTTTTGTTGCTTAATAAATCCTCAAACTTTCTCCTGCCTGCTCTCTGTTTTTGGGTCCTCAAATTCCCTGAGTCATGACAAATGACCTACCTATATATGTGTCTCCCTTTGCCCCTTTTTCCACTATGTTTTCAATGCCTACTCACCTTTCAGGAAGAAAAAGAGAAAATGGATCTGACTTATTTGCAAAAGGCCAATGTCTGGTATCATATGCATTAAGCTGAGTTTGTAAAAGATACAAGCTTGTTTTAATGGTCCTAGATCCTGACTGCTGTGTGGACATTGATAAGACCTGGCTAACAGCGACAGTAAAAGAGTGAGATACAACCACATACATGCTAGAACTTGCCTTAAGTACCAAGAGGGGATTGACAGACAAGAGAGGTGAGGAAGGGGAGCAGCTAGGAAAGCCAGAGATGATTTGTGTAATTTTGCAAGAAAGCAGTCCGGCAGATTATGATCTGACATCCGGCACTTCACACAACGCTCTCTTGCACGTATCCATAGAATCTGTGCTTAGCAAATCTGAACCAGATGTGAAGTGTTTTGGGACCCAGACATCAACCTGACAAGGGCAGGTCTCCGCCTGAATTATTTGGAAGGGGGTCAAGGGACAACCTAAGTGGTCTCACTGCACTTTAGCATAGGTCATTAGAAAGGAGACAATGCACCCGAGGTAGGAACTAGAAACTGCGTTGGCTTAAAGCAGGGCCACTTGACCAGTGACTCTCTACCTTTCTCTCCCTATTTTTTTTTTCCCGCTCCCTCCCTCTCTCTCCCTCCCTCTCCCTTCCGCTCCCTCTCTATCCCTCTGCCCTGCTGTGAGTAGGTGGTTCCTTGGTCTAAATAGGAGGAGAGACGCTCTAACAGGCTCAGAGTCTGGTGGTGCCCACTTGCCACACATTCCCAATAGGACTACCTGTTTTTTTTCCTGTGTCTTCTCCTGAGAGGATTAACTTTCTTGTGACAGCATGACAGAGAGCAAGAGGAAAGAAAAGAAAGGGAGAAAGAAGGGGGTTAAGAAAGGACAAAAGGAGAAAGACGGCGATTCCCCAACAGGTAAAAAGACAGGCGGTTTCTGTGTAACATATGTACAGTATATATATTTATGTGTTGTGAGGTAGTGATACTGAGAGAAAAAAACAAGATTAAGTTTGTGTTACTGTATCACGGAAGTGTGAGACAAAATATGTACCCTCTTGTCTTGTCAAAGCTTGCCGCTAGGTTGTCACATGGATCGGTTTGCTTGGACAGCATGTAGAGGCACATCTGGCTTTGGCAGCACTTTGGATTGCTGGGGAAATTAATGATATGACTGGTGTACAAATCAACTAAAACTGAATTTTAGCTAAACCGGCTTTGGACCTCACAGAGCCAAATCACAGTTGTATTATGAGCTCTTTCAAAACGAATGACTAGCGTTAACTGTGCTTTGGTTAATTCATTGCATGAGTTTTACAAATGCTCTGGTACATATCAGAGTTTTGAAAAACAAAAGTCAGCTTTTTTAAACACTTAATCATAAAAGTGATGTTTTGTATAGCCGAATACATTTCATTACGCACTTCATGAGAAGGTTAACGATACAACTGTTGATACTGTTGCTTTCATCTTATGAGTATGTGGTGAGTTATTCAACATTAAAATCTGTCTCTACCTTAGCTGAAAGATACTTTTACTTTGGAGTAGTATGGGAACTGCGTGTCTTTCAGATTCACAAACGTAGCAATATGCTTGTTTAGTGGTGGATCCCACAAGCTGCAGCATGTCACTGTAGTTTGACCTCAGGTCATGGGGAAGCCCAACCCCCATTTCAGTGACACTTTAAGGACAATAATGGGATTTTCAATGTAGCTAACACCTCATTCTTGGTTTGGTCAGATAATATAGCTAACATCTCTTGATGTTGGTAGCCATTTGTACCTGCTAATGACACTCCTCAAGAGTTGGTTTAGAATTTTTTTTTTTTTTATGTAGACCATTTTTTGTAGGCCTTCCAGATATTGAAATTGTGCCTCTTTTCATCTTAAAGGTGCTACTGTTCTTGTTTTTGGCATCCATGTTTAATTTTGTTTTATTACCCATACAAAGTTGAATATGTACATTAATACTGGTTCTGGTTCAGAGTTTGATTGTGATATACTGGATAAAGAGCTCCCAGAACTACTAGTGCTTGCAGAATATTTTTTTGGTGCTATGTTATTCAACGAGCGCAGCTGGCATGCAGAGAGAAGAGCTGCGTGTGAGTTCCTTTTACTTTTTACAAAATGACACAAACACAAATAATCTGTTGTTGAATGTCATTAACATGTATTTAACATTGTAACAGCTGATTTGTCATGTCTAGGGCTAGGTTTCGTTAAAAAATGTTCGATACCGATGGCAATATCGTGACTTCGATACCGGTTTCCAAACAAGACTTTTTCAATATCAGTTTTATAACACAAAAATAAATTTCAACATTACACATTACGGCACAAATCTTTTTATTAATTTTTTAGCTTCTACTACGTGAGCCCTGTCTCTTTGTGTAACGTAGAGCTTTTTCCGCAAGTCTCTAAAATGTGTAACATAAGACAGCCAATCACAGACACACATTTTGCTAGAAGTATGCTGTCTGCATATTGGCTCACTGACTCTGATAAAATTACTCCTTAGGTATTGAACTTTGGTTTTAAATGACGAGACATTTTTAGATATCAATACTTTACAATTCGGTCGGTGCCTAAAAAGTATTGATTTTGGTACCCAGCCCTAGTTACGTCAGTTTAGATGTCACCAAAACATAATAATCTGATCTTGAATCCTAATTTTCCTCTTGAAAATGAGACAAATCATGGATTTATTGCAAACCTAGGTAAATGGGTAACCTGTGTGAAACTACGTGCTTACCCATTGTAAATTGGAGCTTTCAAAGTAGGCCAACATGATGACACGTTCATGGGTGATGCTTGTTGTGTCTGCTCTACTGTTACTGCACACACCGCATCAGGTGTGTACTGAGCCTGAGGCTCCAATAATGGGTCATCCAAAATAAAACGAGATAAACCACTACTTTTAAAGATGGATCCTCCACTCTTATCTGGCTCTTTAATAAACGTTGGTAGCTTTGTAAATATCAATGAATGACAGTTTACTTAGGATGTGGTTTATCAAGTCATGTTGAAAAAGATGTAATCATATGCAAAACTAGAAACTTGAAAGAAGTCTGTATAACCAAAGGTGCTGCTATGCGTGATCTATGAACAGTAAAAATTGAATGAGTAGACATGTATACAGCATCAGAACAACAGCTCTGTATACTATACCTTTTATCGTGTATGCTTAGTTCAAAAGATAAACAAAGATGTTTTAGCTAGCTAAGTAGCTTCCTTCGCTGGTGTGCTATGCTAAGCATCACAGTCGCACCAAAAATGTAGTGAAATGGGCTCAAACAGACAGCTGGAGATAAGAGCCTGTCTTGTTGCATGTTAGCTGTGTATTTGGAGAGTGCATGCATTCACCAAAATGTAGAAATAAGAGTTTATTTGGACAATTTTCTCATTTGTCGCACTAAAGTGTGACCTCGCTGTTACATTTAAGCATGTAAAGGTCTACAGTGAGTATACGGAAGACAAATTACTTACTTATACAAAGTTTTTGTGTTTAAGTAAAAAGTCTTATTGCCAATTTAAACAGTTTTTTGGGGACCCGATGTTGGTCTCAGAGCTTCTAGACATGGGATCAGCATGCTCTGTTCTTCGCAGATTTTTCATTGGAGCTGGTCAGGAGTTATATCGGAGTTATTCATCTGTTTTTTTTTTTTCATTTTCTTGTAGTTGTGGCCTAATATGGCTGTCATATGCTTTTACATTTATTTCAAATTCTTCTAGATGTTATTACATCTCAACGTTTTGAATTGATGAAACTGATAATAGGGTATACAATGTCCTCTGTGTGGAAGAGGTGTGTCAAAATATAATTGCATGTAATCTAGCCCAGGAGCGCTCTGTTGACTGTCAGTCAACCATCACCAACATCACAGGAAAAAGACAGTATTGTCTTGTGTATCATATATTGTCACAGAACTTACATTTTGCACATTTATTTTAGAAGATTACTTCACAACAGGTACTTCTCAGCTATAATTGCCCTTCCCTGGCTGTGGCGTCTCCTGGATTTGGATCGGAATGTATTTCAGAGTGTAGATTTATGGAATTCTGTTGCTGCAATGTTACATAATAATTTCCTTTCCAGTTTCTTTTCTTTTCTTTTGTGGCTGAAAGTCAATCCTCTTTAAATAATGTTTCTAATGAAACAGGCCCAGGGTTAGAAAGCAAAAACTTTTGCAGAACCAGGACATTTGTGCCAAACTGTTGGTCCTTATTCAAAGGGAAAGACCCCTTAGGTATGGAAAAACTGTGAAACTTTGTTGCCTTTTTCAATAAGACAATTAGAGCAAAATGCTTCATCAAATATGTCATCAACACAATGCAACATGAATGTATGTCTCTTTTTCAATCAGCAATCCCTGTGGAGTCTGCCCGACATACATAAATATGCTCTTGCTGGTGATGATGTTGTAATCCAAAAACTTCTACCATCCAACTTTTTTTTAATGCCAAGACAAAACACAAGTTCCTTTCTGACTGGGTTTGTGTACGTAGTGATGGTGGTAATAATGACTTACAGAAGTGAAGAGTTGGCTTCTTCATTTTGTGCCAGTTTCTTTTTATAATGTACCAACACCTTCCACTCCTTTACAATTGAAATAGAGCTACATACATTATTCAGCAACACAATGTTTTATAGAGACCAGTAGTCAGAGGAGGTGGTGGTAAAGCCTCAGACAACCTCAGCTTCCAATTCAGGTATGATCTTGCTTCATATAATTGCTATTACAACATATTTTTATTGTGTGCTGGTACAAACAACAACTGGAAACAGGAAAACAAATTATGAAACCCAGCTAATGCAACATCAACTGACCAGTGCATACAGTATTATAGTGGCTATAAAATACCTGAAAATTCATGAATAGATATTTTTTTTTCAGTGAGTCAATGTCTCAACTCAGCAATATAGAGATGAAACTTCTGAAATTGCTGGTTTACCAAAGAGCTTCCATATAATGTTGCGTGTGCCTGTTATGCAATTTAGTTTGCTGTGCTGTTAGTGTTATCCATTTTCAGCAATTACTTTACAAGTGCCATTTACAATACCAATAGAAAATAAATATACATACAGTGCTGCTCATAAGTTTATGAATCCATGCTAAAGTTGACTTACAAAAAAATCATTTGAAAAATGATCTTAATGCCTTAATTAAAAAAAATAGGAACAATCCAACCTTTAAGGACACAATGAGTAACGTATCATAAATGAATAAATAAATGTTCTTACTTAAAATACAGGGGCTATAAGTATTCGCACCCATAGAGGCAGGCAGATTTTTTTCAAAGGCCAGTTATTTTGTTATTTGATCGATCCAGGATACTATGCATCCTGATAAAGTAACCCCTGGCCTTTGGAATTAAAATAGCCCCACATCATCACATACCCTTCACCATACCTAGAGATTGGCATGGTTTTATTTCAGTTAGCCTAATAGCTAGTTTGATCTGCGTTGAAACATGATTTTATGGAAAGTACCCCATGCCATACCTCTCTTTATGTTGCTATCTTTGTAAATTAGTCAGCAGTATTTAAGCAACATTCTCACCCCTGATAGAAATGCCTGTTGACCAATGTCAGCAGCCCAGGTTAGAAAGAGTTCAGATGTAGCTTTAACCCAAATCCCCATCTGAAATTGTATTACACATCTACTAGTAACAGAGTAACATCTGCATCCCATTGGAGTCATTGCTCTCTCTCTATAACTGTTGAAGTGTAATATCATATTTGATCTGGTTTGATTTACCAACTCATGATAAAAACATTTCTTTGGCTTTCTTTACCAGCCTGTATTTAACATTGTCTCCTTGCAGTGAACATCCTGTGTGTGTGTGTGTGTGTGTGTGTGTGTGTGTGTGTGTGTGTGTGTGTGTGTGTGTGTGTGTGTGTGTGTGTGTGTGTGTGTGTGTGTGTGTGTGTGTGTGTGTGTGTGTGTGTGTGTGTGTGTGTGTGTGTGTGTGTGTGTGTGTTGGGAACATCCGCTCACAGTGTTATATGGGGGAGTCGTGACAGCCAGAAGGACCCAACCCTCGTGAAATGCAAACTAAAACACAGAGCTGAGAATTGCTGGTTGCATAGAGCTATATAGTGGGGCTGGTGATAGTCAGTGTAATCAGTAGTATTAACAACCCGTTCACATTACAGGTAGTCATTTTATTGACACAAATTTGTAGTTGTTAATCTAAATGTAAAATTGCCAATATAACTTTAGTAATATAATTTATTTGTACATCATGTGGCTGCCACTGAGAAGCAAATGTCAAGGAAGTGATTATTTTTATAAATTATTTGCTTGCAGTTTTTTTGTAGCACAGTCACACAACAGTAACTACAGTTGACAAAACCACTATGGAAATTTCCTGAACATGAAAGTCATGTACAACGCAGGAAGATCCGGAAAGAGCAGGCAATGGGTTTACACCTGGTAGCTTGTGAACTTTGGACTCGGTTTCCATTTTCCATATTGGTGGTTTTGGCACAATGAGACATGGTGGTTACTGAGCTGACTGTGAACAAAGATTTTCTCACTTTATTTACAGTATCTTATTGTCATTCAGGTGCTCTTTTACGCACACAGTAAGCTATTGAGTGACACTACACCGTTTACACCATTGTTTTAACTGTAGTCCATTTTGAAATGTGGTTGACCTGAAAGTATATGGCCAAAAATTTTAAATTTCCATCACAAAATCAAGTTTGTAAGTAAGTATATGTTGTAGTACTGAAAACATCTAGACAAGTAGATCAGTAACCATATGCATGAACATAGAGGTTCATATAAAAACACCTAAAGTAGTACATTTTGAGCATTTCATTGTCTTAAATAACAGAATTATTGCAAAAAAACTGTTTGCAGTTAAAACTGCAGTTTTAGATTGCTTAACCAATGGAACAAACAGTTTTGTAATTGCTCAGTGTGGAGGAAAACCCATTCTCTGGCAGAAACATGGTGAAATGAACATTTTGGTTTTTAATATGTTCAGGGCACCAAACTGTAAATGGGGACCAGTTTTGCTGCTTGTAAGCAAATATGAGTGATTTGGCTTACTTTGGTCCTAATTTAACCAAAGTTGCAATAACTATTTTTCAGTTTAATCTAACCAGTAGTTCATGTATTGCTTACTCTGCTTTTGTGCCTGCTATGAAGAGTGGATGATGTTTAGAAGCAGAAACCCTGGTAAAAATTGACATGCAATGTCGGACTTCTCCATATGTTTTACTGTCACAGAGAAACACAAAACATGTTATCAATTTGAGTAAAAGAAACACTATTAGGATTATGCCTGTAGAGTTTATTGAGAGAAAAGTAGAGTGTTTGAGTCACATATAAACAATGTAGCAGATAATTGAGGAAAGTGTATTGCTTGTGGTGGGAGGCTGTTGAAATGATCTCTTTGAACAGATGTTGTGTTACAGTGACTAGTGTACAGTGTCTGAAGACCATTCCCATATGCAGAACACACATCCGTCTCACCATGTAATTTGTCTTTTGACAATGTGCGGTAAAGTGACATAACACAAGAGTAATCAGGGATACTTTGTCTAGAAGGGGAAACACAAAGGCATGCCTCACATTCCTTTTCTAATCTCCTGGAAGTAAAACAGAAATGTTAACTCAATAATATGAGCAATGCATTGTTAATTCATCAAGTGACTTTGTTTTTTAACCTCTTTCTAGGCTGAGGTTTCCAACTGTTACCCAAGGCATGAGCTGTTGACACGCCAGTTAGGCTTCTATGCTCAAATTTGGTTTTTATAGTCCATGTCTGCAGCTGCCCCTCTGCTTCAAAAAGAGAATCAGGCTGTTGTTGAGACAAGGGTTTATCGTTGCTGTCTGACACTTTTTCCACTGGTGTAACGGAAAATGAGATAACCATTTGTCTCCAAGAAATGTTTCTATTCCCATTGATAATCACTCTTTATTTTGTTGTTGGAAAACATAAATTAATTTATTAATCAAGTCATAAAATGAACATTCTTTGTCAAGTACAGTTGAGTTGATTGTACTGTACTTAAGTTGTAGCCATTACAGTATTTACTTTACAGTGCTCTGTTTTTCACATCTGTCATTCCAAACATGAGCAACTACTACATAGGATATCAGCTGCCAGAGAATTTTATTTTATTAAAATTCAGAAGAGTTCAGAATTGATGGATTCTTAGGCATTTGTTTTGTTAATTTATTTTGTGTTACGCAGATTATGGAGCTAGAAAAAAATATTTATTTTTAACATGGACGTGCTGACAAATCTAGAGTATAATGAACATTTGTATCTCAAAGCTTGAGTGTCTGATGGACTCTTGTGTCTTTATTAGAACTGTATCCTGAAGATGGAGCAGACCCTCTTACACATCTGGCTCATTGGGTTGATGAGAAGTGCAGTCCTGTGTTTCTGTAACTTTTCAAGCCAAGGACAAAGCTTGTTTAATTTGCTTGGCAAGGACAAAAGTGTGTCCGGACGTACTAACTATTCTTTCTTTATGGTGCAATCTCATTCCTGCTGTTCACTGACTATGAATGACAAGGCTTTCCTCGGGCAGTGTGCTGGGTTTTGTCCAGCAGAGTTGAGTGTGGATGGAAATAATGTACATAAGCAGACTTCAGAGCATGGACTTTTTGAGTTTAGTAAGGCACTGCAGTATAAAATACATTTTTTCCTAACTAGATTTGAATGAAGAGTTTCTTTGCCAAATTAAATTGTGAAACTTAAGAAAAGCTCGTGAAAATGTGTGATGATCAAACATGTGCATATTTTCTAACCATGTAGCTACAAAACTGTCATTACGGACAGTACAATTTATTCAGTGGTGGTAAGTTTCCATTAGCCCGTGTAATTTGAAAATTAGGGGGCTCAGTAGACCATAGAGCATTTTGCTGTCTGATCTTTATTTAACATCAATTCCCATATAGTACATTACATTTGATAAATAACAGGAAATGTTTAATGAAGAACATCTGGACCATCAGGAGTCTCATGTTCAGTATATGTTCTATATGGCTTGAGGCTATCGATAAACACACACCACGGTATACTGTACTGTGCAGCCTTAATTATGTTATGACTTTCAGCAATTTATTTTTACAATTTCCTACTGTCACAAACCATTTATGAGACAGTAAAATCTTGAACTTACTGCTGGAGCAATCACAGCACAAAGTAATCTAAGCTTATTGTCGGGATGGCTCTAAGTGCCACAGTACAAAGGCACGTCTGTAGAATCTTTGTCTTTATTTTCCAAATGCCATAAATATCATCACTCACATTCTCAACAGGAAGCTGTTCACAGATAAAAGTCCACTGTTTTACCAGCTATAGAGTAATTTTAGTAACAAAAAGCTATTTAACTAAGAATAGTTGTTTTTCATTGAATTAAGCTGTTTGTGAGCTATTTAAAGTTTGACATTTTACTGTCTGTGATCCAGTGAATATCAGCACAAAGTGTACCTCAGACAGACGGCTCTTTTTAAGTATATGTGGTATTCAGTATTATGGAATAATCATACTTGTAATGTGAATTACCTTTGTATTTTGAGTCATTGGCACCCCTTAAATTGGGCACGTTCATGCTGTCAGTTTTAAGAAATCAATATTGTTACTTAAGTGGGAATAACATGTAAACATCAAAGGTCTGATCACTCTAAGATTACTGTATAAATTAAGCTAATTCCATTTGTAGCATCCTAAAGTGAAAAGTGGTTTAATGCCTGGTACCAAGTTCCTCCACGACTCAAACTGAGAGGTGTGACCTCTGGCTCCAATCAGGAGTTTTAGCACCAAGCGACCAGAGGTGCCAGGGCACACAGGATATACTCGCAAGGTACTTGGTTGCAGAGACGGAGCTCCTTAATATCCACATCTGCCAGGCATACAAAGCTGTTTGCATGTGATTACTTGTGACATGGGATGATTCCTTCAAAAATTATGATATTGACTATTTTACAACAGCTAACATGTGCTTAAAAATTGTAGGCACACATCACATTGTCATGGCAGTGATACATTTGTAATGTAAACAAATGCAGTTTTAGACCCAACTGTACCCCAAAATCTATCTCAACTGTCCACTTAAATCCACAAAGAAAGTTCAGAATTCCGCATCATTAAGGTTTTTTTTTCCTGTGCAGACATGTCGCCTTTACCAGGTCAGTGAAGTATGACGGTCTCTCAGAAAAGAGAACGACAGGGGATCATTTTGGTGCACCTCTATTTCAATGTTTAATTGAAGTCATTACAATACTTCACTTTGCTCGTCATGCTTTGTTTGTCTTTATTTGACCCTCATCCTTTTAGAGAGAGAGAGAGAGAGAGAGAGAGAGAAAGAAAGTGAGAGAGAGAGAGAGAGAGAGAGAGAAAGAGAGATAGAAAGTGAGAGAGAGAGAGAGAGACGCTTGGCCAGCCCCTGGTTGACCCTTGTTCATCCCTTCTCTCTCTCGCTCTGCCCTGAATGAGCCTTCTCCTAAACATGTGTGCAGCTGTCAGCTGGCAAATGTTGTGTGAGTGTGTGCCATGTGTGCATTTTGAACAAAGATCTATTTTTCTCATATTTCAATTAGTTTTTAAAATTGTAAATAGTATAATTGTAAATCTAATATATAATAGAATATACTAAGACCACTTTTTTCTCAATATTTATATATATATAGTATATATACAGTATATACAGTATAGATAGTGTATACAGTGTATATATAGTGTATACAGTGTATATATTGTATATACAATGCATATATATACAGTATGTGTATGTATGTATGTATATATATATATATATATATATATATATATATATAATAGCAGTGTAACATATGAACATAGCTTAGTAGTTTTGATGTCATTACAACACACTAGTTAATAATGTCAAAGTTGTATTGGCTTTTCTTCTTTACAAGTTGCCTTTAATTGTGCATCAGTTTGTGGTTGCAAATGTTCTTCATCAGCTTGTTGTTTGCTAAATATTGCTTCAGGTGCTTTATAACAGCAATGCCAGAGTGAAGTTCAGCCTGTTTATTAGTCTGAGGCTAAGTTAATAATGTCCTTAGTGACAACATCTGGTGGTCACATGAGAGAATTGTTGGCTCAGTCCATAGAGATGATGATTTGGCTCTGCTGTGGTTAATAACATGAACCTTTTCTTCTTCCTTCCTTCCAGCTGCGGCTCCAAAGTTAAAACCAATGAAGAATCCAATGATAGTGGATGAGGGAAGCAAGCTCATTGTTAAGTGTGAGGCCACAGGGAGCCCCGTCCCCACCTACAGATGGTTCAAAGATGGCAACGAGCTGAAGAAAAGCAAAAAAGTCAAAATACGGAACAGCCAGTGAGTACAAGTCATCCATGTCCTGTAAACTTAACACAAACATTGTAAAGATGAAAAGAGACGGAGGTACTCCAACGTCTAAGCAAGGTGGCTATTATAGGCAGACTGTGCTAGTGCAGTTTTATGAAACTGAAGTTTAAAACTATTTTTAAAAAACAGAGAAGTTGAATATAAACATTTATGCAATGTTTGGGATTACCAAGTCTTATTTCTTCGTTGAAATGTAATGTAATTATTTATACTAAAATCAAGACAATGTATCATCTCTCTTTATGCCTATGTATCTTTCTTAAACAAATAAAACGTTACCTGTGGAGGCAAGAAAACACATCCACACATTCGCTACATTCACAAATTACCTTTAGTTAGTAGTTTGGGTTGATGGAATACAACCACCAGCTAATGGTGCCCATTTGTTTTAAATTGCTGTTCCCTCTTCCTGGTTTTCTTCTCTGTTGTGCATCTTACTGTACATGTCCTGGCCCTGCCTGTTAAGTTACTCTCAGTTCATAGACTTTACATTGGGATGACATTATTATTAAATGAGATTTTTTGACACTTTAATCATTTATAACACAAAGAGTCATGATTGGCCTTGTTTGCAGATTGAGATGTCCTGCCAAAACTTTTACAAATGTCTCTCTAATGATAGAAGCCTATTGCGAAAATTGCTTTTTGGGCTTTGTTTTTTATGTTGCAGTTCCACAGTCGGCTACTAGGGTAACTCAGCAGCAAGGCTGACTGGCGCCACCATATTCAGCTCTCTTAATACATCCATGGTCCGTTTTAACTCTGTCAGTCAGGTTCTTATGATGGTGTAATTTAAGGCAACTAACTGTAAACCTCCTGTAAGGATAGAACACATACTGTAAAACCAAGAACAACATTTTTTATAATACAGAACGCTTGCTCCTATGCTTTCTTGTTGTAAGCAGTTTTCTCCCTCAAATTTGGCCCCAGAGAAACTGTATTGAAATTATATAACCCTATCAAACCAAAGAGCTGTTGCCATGCTGCTGCTTGCCCTGTTGTCTGCCTCGCTGTCCCCCATGTTACCACTTGTTGCGTTTCCATGCTATTTCCTCCCTGTCTTTGTTCCCCTGACTCAGCTGTGCGAGTGTTGTCTCCCACAGGAAAAACTCCAGAGTCCAGATCAGCAAAGCAAAACTGGAGGATTCTGGGAATTACACGTGTGTGGTGGAGAACCCGCTGGGAAAGGACAACTCCACTGGCACTGTTAACGTCCAAAGCAGTAAGTACTGACTCCTAAGCAACAAGTGAAGTGGCAGAGTTGTACATTGTTGATGCTCTCATGGCTGCTCTCTTGCCAAATGAGATATGTAAAGGAGCCCTTGCAAACAGGCATGCAATAATGGTAACATGCATGAAGAGCAACTGTCCACACATGTGGCCCATTAATCAGTGGAACAGAGGAACTTGGAGATGAATGGAATTGAAATGCAATGTCTGGTGTGATCTCTCCATTTTTCATTCACTGCAATCTGCTGGCACTGTGAAATCCCACAAAACTACACTGCACAGTGCCTTTGACCGTCACTAGCACACAACAAAAGCAGTAAATGTAAAATGTTGCTAGACAGAATATGAAAGTTGTTTAAAAAAAAAAAGTGTCTTTAGAGTGTGGGATAGAATCGAACAGACTTGTTCAGTAGTTGTGTGTGTGTGCATTGCTGAGTTTTGCAAAGTTCTGTAGCAGATGAAAGAAACAGCTGCTTCCATTTGATGGGGTGGCGAGTTTGTGTTTGTTCCAAGCAGTGCGGGTAGTGAGTGTGTGTGTGTGGCTGCTGTGGGTAGCTTGTTGGAATGGGCAGAGATAGTATAAAAACCTTGCAGAGCAGATACAATTCATGTAGCTTTGCTTCTGCTTCTTGATGTTATCTGGTTCTGGACTGTCAGAGGACAATATGGAAGGTTATCTGGCACACATAAGTCAGAAACTGGATGTTCACCTGCATTTGAAAACCATTATGTAATGTGTCAAGACTTTGATGCTGTGCAGACAAGGGGCTGTGACTTTGAGCAGAGTCAGTGCAGATAGTTTTGTTGTTGTTGCTTTTTTATCAAACTTAATGTGCATGACAACATGTTCATGCTATTGCAGGTGAACTATGTCTGAGTTGACTAGATTCATATAGTCACAATATTTTTACTGCATTTGGAGAATCAGAAAAGTGGTGCTATGGGAGGTCCCGCATACCCCACCAGAGAGGAGATACTCTCATTCTCATTGCTGACATTGACAGCAGGATGACATCCCACACTGGCATGAGAGGTATAGCTGGTAAGGAAAAATGGAGGGATTGAAGTTCGGCCATCACTCTGTGTCCTTGTATTCACATTCAGGCACAACAATTACTTCCCCTTCTCTCTTTGTATTTGTCAAGGCCAACTTTTAGCGCTATTGTTTACCGTTTACAGACTTAAGCTGAGCTGCATTATTAGAGTAACAGCTCTTTTCAGATAAAGAAAGAGCCCATTGTGTTTGAAAACATAGAGATTCTCAGTGATTCCAACATGTAAGTTTGATTTCCAGCAAACAATTGTGCAGAAAAGAGATCATCCATCTTGTATTTAAATGGGGTGGAAAATGGCTCCTTTTTTATTTTCCTACATCTAAAATGCTTCAGTTGAGTTTAATAGTCAGATCCTGTGACTTACAGCATACTATACGCTTGTTATGACACTGGGCTTTATTCCAATGCAATGATATATTTCTTTTGATTCATGAGCATGTAATATTTATAGGGTCAGTGATATCATTTTTAAAGGCCCAGACATAACATAACATTTATGAAAAGTTAAACAGTAATCAATAAGTTGTTAGTTTAATGGCAATTAAATAAAATAGGTCAAATCATTCTGTACATCCAGCAGAGGTCGAGGGGAATCCCTGGTGGTAGCACCTGTTTGTGTTTAATGAAGGCTCATGAGCATGTGACTGGTGGCCCATGAAACTCTGTATGATGATCTCAGCAGGCAAAAGTGCTTGTAACGTAACAATATCAAAGGAAAATAATATTACAAAGAAGTGAACAAGTGGGCTGAGATGTACAGTAGCCACAATGGGGAAAACGTGACATGGTACACTAGGCAGTGTTTTTACTCACAGCACATACTGTTGTAAAACATGATATCCCTACATCTGGTGCAAAATATTATCAAAATATTAATATCTTTGATAAACTGGGTGCAAATAGTTAAAGCTGATGAAAAAACAGTGTTTATTTGTGCCCATTGCAACGCATTTTTGCACATATTTGTGTGTGTTCTTTGTGTGGCTGTCTGTCAGTACCGACATTTTCTTAAATCACTCCTGGATATTTAAACAATGCCATCACTGTATTTCCTATCGTGTGTCGTGATCATGTCTGTCTCCGTGTGTTTTTGTTTGTGTATGTTCGAATGTGCCTGTTCACTTTTCAATGAAAAAGTCCCATTGTGTTACAACAGCACGCCTAGTTCCGTCATGCTTCAGGGGAGAAGGCAAGACAGGGCGAATCAGAGGTGGTATGTTCATAGGCAGAGGGAGGGCGTCACTGGAACTACATACGTCAATAAAAAGAATTGTCAGTAAACAGTGGATGTTGCTGTGGTTGTCACATGCTGGTGAAAGGCTAAAATCAGCAGATGTTAAAGAAAAAAAAGACACTGCATTTGCAGAGAATGGTTGTGACAATAATAGTATCTCTCTGCCGATGAAGCAGGTTGGATTTAATCAGTTTGAGCGAAATGTGTGATTTGCTTAAATTTGATCCAGAAGACACATTCATTTAGACCAAGAGCTGCTTTTCATCCTAAGGTCATATGAGAAATGGCTATTGTGTTAAAGGGCTGCAGTGGAGTACGTTTGCCTGCTGCAGTATGTTGCCAAAGCAGCATGTACCCGCAGTATTATCTGTATGTGTGCCTTCTAGGGAGGAAGAGCAAGGGGAGGGTTGCAGATGTAGATGGACAGAGAGAGCAAAAAAAGAAGAAGAGACCGTGAATAAAGGGGCAGGCAGGAGGGGGGGGATACAAAATGAGGGAATGCATGACAGGAAGCAGACAAAGACATTAGGTTGAAAACAAGAGGGGTATACAGCTAGAGGAAAGAGAGACCGACAGTAAGGGAGAGAGAAAAGTATAAAAAGGAGGAAGACAGGAGCCTGCTGTGTTGCAGAGGAGACTTTCACACCCTTTTCAGAATGCAGTTAGTGCTTGCTTGCTTTGTCCGAGACACCTACTGTATCTAATGTCTACTATCATGTGCGTGAGCATGGGTTTTCCCACCTGTGTTGTGCCAAGCATGCTAACACAGCTTGAACCTGCTTCATCAATGTGAAGTCTCTGAGGAAAATGCAATCATTAGAAATATCGTAGTGACTTGCTCAGACAAAAAGTGAAAGTGAATGTTTAAGTCAAACAGCAGCATCATTCTAACCCTCACAGTGAGAGAGAATGTAGCACATGGCTGTGCCTGCCTGTTGTCTGTTCTGGTGAAACCATCACTCAGCTCCACCACATGGTGAATACAGGCCACCACAAGCTCGGCAGCTCACACAGACTCCTGCACTGTACCGCTCACAGATTTAATGTGTTGTCTTTGTGTTAGGTGGAGGGTGGAAGTGCTCTTGATTAATATTTTATTTCTTTCCTTATCTTATGCAATTTCAGCTATGCCAAACCGCAACACATACTATCAAACAAGTTTGAACAAAGTTACTTTGAGTTGATAATATGCACAGCATCATGTTGCCATTCACAGGAAAAAAAACCAGGGTGTTTAAGGCTGAACCTATACTCAAAGTGAACCCCTCATGCATTTTAAAGCACGCAGTACATTTTGGCTTCATGCCAGCCATGCAGTTGGCCAATAACATTGAATGATTGGACCTGTGTGGGGATTTTACTTGTCTGTTTGTTTGACCAGTAGAGGAGAAACACACACTGTCAGCTGTTTGAGTGCCAGTTACTGTGCAATTTACTCAGCAAAGATGGTTGGATGTTCTGCTGAGTTAAACGTTGCATGTTGTCAGTGTTTCAGCCTTAAGAGTCTTTTTAATACTCTCTCTTTAGCCATGATATCAACTAGTGGAGCAATTTTTACATTATTTTTTATAATCCACAAGACTTTCCTCTCTGTTTAATTGTTTGTATCTTGCCAACTTTGGCATTGTGACAGCATGTGTGTGAGTGTGTGACTCCTGGTGGTCTGGAATATCATATGTCCTTTTAGCAGTTTCTGTGACAGTTGCTGCCTTTTTCCAGAGTGGTGTATCCAGCGTTATACCCAACCCCCATTGTAGAGGACCAGAGACCATTTGTTGTCCATTTGGTCTGACCTCTACCCTGTAATCAGTCTGGCATGGTAAGACCTGCTGGCCTTCTGCAGAACGGTGTAGTATATCATCGACTGTTTTCAATGAAGCCAGAATGAAGGAGCAACACCAGTCAAAGTTTGCTTGGCTCCACGTGGCTTCAGATTAAGGCCTCCCATTATCCTACAAGCTGCTGTGTTGTGATAAGCGCTTTTGAGCAGCCATGTGTCTGTATGCTGCAGGTCACATCCTTGGGGGGTGCTGTGTGCAGCTCCGCTGAGAGAGTGTGTGAGCGTCCAGGAATGTGTTGATGGAAATCACAGCTGAACATATGATTGCTCCAACCTCAGCAGTCATGCTGGGGCCAATGTCACGCATGCATGGACGCAGGCCCACACACAGACACACACACTTGCACACACCTTGACATGTTTCGCGTCCCATCATGAAGCCAAACACAGTCCCCTCTGTCACAAAACTAATGCTTAACTAACTTAAAATGACCCAACAGAGAGGACAAAACAACTCGCTAGCATCCCTGCAGCATTTTGGTGCTCTCAATTTGTTGTTAATGTTGTTGTTGTTGAGTATTATATTTTACAAGGTGTTGCAACTCGATCACACATACCCTGATTTGATCTTTGCTAAAAATGACTTTAAACTACAGCTGGAAGCTGAATTTCACTACCTCATGTATAATGCATTGAATATGATTCAGCTGAAGAAAATACAGATTTCTCAATTTAAGTTTTTGTAGATACATGCCTTAAAAGAATAAGTATGATTCTGATTGGGAGTGATTTGGCACTACAGCCATTGAGCGTATGCCAGAAAACAAGACCGGGAAAAAAACAAACATCTGAAAGTGATAAAGAATCGGACCATTTTACACTTTTATTAGCCAATAAACTCACTGAAGTGTTATATAAAGTTATGTTATGTAAATGTATATACATAAAATACAGACCACATCTGGTGTTGTAAGGACCTTCTCCTTTTGCATAGCTGCAAAACCGTGTAGTCCCTTTCATACGTGAATATCGCGGATAAAGATTATACTACATACTTGAATCTACCTATCTAGGGATAGCAAGGCAAGGTAAGGATATTAACACAAATAACAAAGGCAACTATAATGTGCCCAATGCAGCAAAAATACGTAATGTCCACAGGAGCATGTATTACCCATTATATAGTATATTACTGCATAAGACAGAAAATCATTAACATAAGATAATATGTTACCCATGCATTGTTGCACATTAAGTGTTTCACACGGTAACTTAGCCTACTTTGGAACGTGAGTTAAACTGGGTACTACTGTCACTGTGTCACAAGCCAAAGCATAAGCACAAATTTGTTGTAGCCGCCAACGTAATACTATTAGGTTAGATTTATATAATGCATCATCACAAATCATTTTGGGATTTTGAGGGGAAAATCGGACCGGGGCAAGGGCATTAATAAAAACAATATAAAATCTTTTTACTGTTAGTCTTGTTTGCTGTTACAGTTCATTTATGATCATCAGATGGACAATAACACAGATTCAGAAACATTTAAAAGTTCCTCATAGCTACTTTAACCAGTGAAATCATGGTTAATGTCCTGTGGTTGGGTTCATTCCTCATACTTGCTGGAAAAGTCGGTGACACATGAGAAAAAGTATCGACTGATGCTGTGACACACTTTTACTCATGTTTTTTTACATTATGATTCAATAACCTTTTAGACTTGTAACGGAATGACATTATTTTTCTGGGCTTTTTAATTTATATTAACTGTTAGAGAGCACATCTAATACAAATAAACACCAGACATAAAAACTCCCACAGCTTTTTTCTGTTTTTTTCCCCCCAGTTATTTGTCATATATTTCACATAAGTGAAGCATTAGTATTACTTTGAACTAGATAAACAACAACTTCCTTCACTCCTTCTATGTCTCCATTTATTCTGCGTGGTAAAAACAAAACTCTTACTGACTCTCACTCTTACTACGCAAGCAACAAGATAAAGTCATCTCTAGTGACGCTAAAGGATGTTAGTTGTGGTTGTGGCTGAATGTGGAGTATCTGTACGTCAGTCAATTCTATTGATTGGTGTGGGTAAGCAGCAGCAGCCATGTCTGAGAGGAACAGGCCTTCACATCTGCCAAGTGTTCTGTATTTACAGGCTGTGGAGAACAGCTCGCCGGATTCTGTGGATTAAGCTGCTCTGCTATTAGTCATGCCCACTTTTTCAAAATGATCCTCAGTCCTGGGGTCTGGACAGACATTCCTCTGAGGTGACCTTTGTATTGCACCTGAATCTTTGGTCTTGACAGTTGGCAGGTTTTTAACCACAAAATCTGGATCAGGTTTATGCTCCGTGAAGCAAATAGGATGTTGTAATCTAATAGAAACACACAACCAAACACAACGACGGAGGAGAAGACAATTGAAAATTGTATACGTCTTTGATTTGATGATTTTTGCAATGATTGTTAAAATAGATTCTTTTCTCTAGAATTGATATTTTTAATTTATTTTTAACCAGTGATTCACCTAAATATCTCTGTTCGTACGGTACCACTGACGGCGACTTCATCATATCAGTTTCCAGCAAAACAGACTGAAAGCAGAAAATGCAGAAAATCTATGAATGAAATTAATGTCAGACTGATGATGCCTTCTTAAAGAGCAACTAATATAATTAATTCAATAAGTTTTAGAAATGTCTCATGATATATTGTCTCAATAGTACATCATTCAACTTTTATATTTGTTAAACAAGGAAAACACTCAATACTCAATACTACCCGAATCGCACTACGAATCGAATCGGCACCCATGTATTGTGATTGAATCAGGATAAAAGAATGTCGTCCCAGCCCTAGTATGAAACAAACTGTTGCTAGCAGGGACAGTGTATTTTTGAAATGCTGTTCAATGCCTGGCACTTAAAGTTAAAAACAATGCAAGGAATTGATCCTGATCTTTGCCATTGGAAGTTAAACAACAAATGATGTGAACAAGTTGCAGTAACCTTGATTACCACAAAGTCCTCAGTTCTGCATGGTGAATTAATGTTACCCCAGCTTACAAATGTCAAAAGAATCTGTTTATGTTTACACCAGCTTTTTTACAGCACAAACAAGAAAATAAAGAAGTTGAAAATAACTTTGACATGAAGGTCAAAATGTAAGATCTAAGCAAAACAGTGACCACACAAAACCAACATTATAAAATCCAATCAATTCATTATTTTCACAGTCCAAGCTAATGTGTCATCAACTGCAATGAGAACGTTTGTTATCCTTTCCAACATCCTGTCTTACCTCACGACAGCTGGAGTATGTCAGAGTTCAGACCTTGTTTTGATCTTCACCCACAATAATGTTTAGTTCTTGAGGCAGTCACAAAAACGTCACTTCGCCCATGCTGCTTTTTTTTGTTGTTTAATGTTAGGGCCTTTCTGTATTAGTGGGCAGCATCCGGTACAGTTGGAAGATCCACAGTAGATGGAAGAGTTTATGTCATGAGCGGACAAACACCCACAGCATCGTAAGCAAGCATTGTGCAGCATTACTGAGCCATCTGGATGTTATGTGATGTTACAAATGGGTTCAGTGTATACATACAGCGCAGGACTGAGGGGGACTATATACAGGACATTATTTTTATAACATTTTGTAAACCCTTTTTCAAATCTCAGCTCAGTTTTCAGTTGTGTTTTTGTGTTTTCTGACACAGCATCAGGAGCATAGTTTATAGAGCCCTCCAACAACAACAACAACCTCAAATTAATGTGGTAGAAGATAAATAATGGTAGGTGGTTGACACTTTTTGACGGATGCTATGCATGGAATAAGATATTGGCCTTGTACATATGTGCTAGAGAAGATGCAGCTGCTAAATCCTATCATTATCAGAATCAGAGAAAAATAAGTAAAAGATCTTAAATGAAAGAAAGTGGGCACCCTCAATCAAGTCTGTGCAAACCCAGCTCACTTTGTAGGATATCCAGTAATCTCGCTGTGTTATGTGGGACAGTTAAGCCCTCAGTGTGAATGAGTGAGGATATTGCTATGTGTGTGGAAGGAAGCAGCTGTTACACTTGAAAAGCTGAGTGATGTGAGCAGGAGGTGACATGAGGTTTTGCTGTGTACAGGGCTTTGTTAACTCTTCTAGGGCCCGGGACAAAACTTAACTTCATTTAATAGAATTATAAAATATTCCCTTTTAGGCCCCTCTGGTGGACCCCACCTGTGGGTGACTGGGCACGAATTGGTTTTACCTTGGCAAGTCACTAACAAGCAATGGTACATGCTATTTGTTAATACTTTAAAAAGAGGGGAAATGATTGCCTAAAAATTATTCATTGTGTCATAAAGGCTTGCTCATACTGAGTAATAAGCAGGTACTTGGAAGTCCAGTGAACAGAGCCAGCACACTGTGAACCGAGGGTTCATTCGATAATTGTTCACCCACATCAAACAAAATCCCTGTTCTTCTTTTTACTTTGCATTTTTCAGAATTAAAGGTGAGCAATCCTGTGTCTTTGTACTTTTTCAAGTTTTGTTTGAGCACAAGGGAAACCTATACTTACCATTCCATTGCTTAAAGCTCAGGAGCGTATTACTGTAGTTTGGTTGCCACAGCTGTCTCTCTCGCCCTAAACCTCCCATTACTCAATCACACTGCTTCCTTTTTTGGGGATTTTGCAACTGTATTCATCACTTGTGTCTGTTTTGGTAAGTCCTTTCCTGGGGATTTTGTTTGGGGTGCGTTAGCAGCATGAAGCTGTGTGTGAACTGTGAATGGAATAGGCCTCACTTTAATCACCGATGAGTGAACTCATCCTTTAGTGTACAGCTGGCCAGCAGTCTAACAAATGATCCATTGCCCTTTTTCAGGACATACAGTGTGTGTGTGTGTGTGTGTGTGTGTGTTGGTGGGGGGGGTGGGGGCTTTTTGGGGAATAGCAAAGGGAAAACCTTTAGTCCTAGCAGCTGGCCACTACTGTAGCTGTGAACAAAAGACCCAAATATGGAGCTGTGGTATATGTCTTGGGCTCACTTTACTAGCGCCCTAAATTTTGTATCCTGTAGACGAATCTGAGTTGTATGCAGATGAAGACATTACTGCAGTGGCACCTAACTTATACACCTGCATATAACTGTAATAAATGTAAAGGATTTTATTAATGAAGCTTCATTATCACCAAAATCTGTCCAGGAGATCCGGTAGAACCAGTAATATGTAGACGATAATGTCATATAATGATATTTAGATAAAGGTTACACAGTAATCTATAAAATGTAATTAAAGTTAGCCATCTACACAGTTAAATCAGGCTACCTTCATGACATCTAAAATCAGTCAGACTTAATTCACTGTATAAAGTGTGTACATCTCCCACCATAAATACTTGTACCTCAAATATGACATTTTCTCCAGATTAAAATGTTGAAGGTGGAGACAGTTCCTGTTGTTGCTTCAGCTGAGCAACATCTTGATAAATATCTCTTCAGCAGCAGATGCTGGCAGAACAGATTATTATTCCTCCTGGCCCTCAGGTTCAAATGTGGCACCTTCAAGTCACAAATTTGCTTTTCTGACCTTTACCGCCCGTAATGCTGTCAGTCAGGTGAGTTTAGACAAAAGATGGCACCAGGTTCAGTGGCTCTATAGTAAATGACCATATGTACTGGAAACATGGTCAATTTTCCCTTTTTACCAGTGTGATTTGGTAATTAGAATTTTAGAATTAGTGTTATTTTGAGCGTACCTTCTTACATAAAGGCGACATTAAAAGTTTTCTGCAGAGTTGTCCTCTTAATGCTCCTCACTTGGTGCTGCTAATCTGTGACTGCAGTGGCCAGAGAAAGATGCAAAGATGCAAGGAACTTTTTCAAGTCGGAGAGGATAAATGAAAGCAACAGGTATCATCAGACTTGAAACAAGGAAGCAACAGCAGCGGGAACGCCAAGCTGAGCCTAGACTGCTTCTGAAAAGACAGAGCTGGAAACAGTCCTGTCTGAAAACACCATGTGTCACTTTGCTGCCAACTGGACACATTCTGGTGCCCACCAGCCTCCATAACAATACCCGTTTATGCACCCGCACCAATCCCTGCCCTTCCTAAGTGCACTTTGCTTCTTTGCAGTGCATGAGCAGCTGTTGTGCAATCACACACTGGGCTGCTCTTTGATTTCACTTCAGTGCTGAGATGATTGAGGCAGGCAAGACCAGGCATATCAGCTATGTGACTGAAAAATGGTAATAGGAGACAAGAATATAAAAGAAGACGCACTGGTTTTGGAAGTGGCAGTCTTGCTGAAGTGTGGGTGGTAGATTAATGTTGGTGGCAGGCTCCATTTTGTTCATTTCTAAACATTTCTCTTTCATACTAAAAGTGTTTTGAATTGTGGATAATTTTCTATTGAAAATGAGATTAAAGTGCATTCTCATTCATAATGGGTTCTTGCATGTGTCCTACCTACAGTAAATAGAAATTTAATTCCTCTTTGGGTATTTGACATGAAATCTTTTTTGCCTATTTTGAACTCTGTATGTACAAAATGCTTGAAGAAACAGATGCTGGATATTGCCATTGATTGGGTGTGCCAACAGTATACTGCATGTGTGGCAGTAGGTTCGTGCTTGTTTTCTGTTGGCTTTGGCAAGCTGAAATATTTTCCAACTAAAGATCCTGTCAACAAACCTTTTCTCAACCCTCCTCTTCCCTGAATTAGTCCGGTATTCATCTCTGTTTTTTTCCTTTCATAGCTGCTACATTTGTCTGGATTTAAGCTCCTGTCAAAATAGGTTCTGATTCTTAATCTGAAAATAAAAAAACATGTATTGTTTGCCATTTATTAATGAATTAAGACATTTCAAATAAAGTATTAATCTTTTATAAATAGAAAAGCACATTTTCACTGTACATGCAGCAGATCCTCCTTGAGGAATATGCAATGTCTGCAAACAATGTCCAGGGATTTATCTTGCTTCTTTATTGGTGTAATTTGTCTCTGGCTCCATTTTCAAAAGAACTATAATACCACTGTTCACTACCACTACTAATACAATATACATGTAAATATAAAGCTGTGTCATGCATGAATGCATCATCCTAACCCTCACTGCAGCTCTTTCACCACCTCAGACCCAGCTGTCAACAACTTCATATTGATTCAAAACCACACTCATCAATTGGGCCGTTTGTACTTTCTTGTTATATAGTTTTCAGATTTATTTATTCATTCTATTGACAGTTCTTTTCAGATTGCAGAAAGGAACATAATGCACTCCACACAAGTGTAGCAAGAATGCATGCAATATGAATTAGCCTTTAGTATAGAGAGAAAATATCTTTGTCCCAGCTGTAACAGGAGACATGTCAGACTTTCCCTGCCAAGAGTCGGGAGGAGCGGGGAGGCAAGAGTGGGGGGAGCTTTTTTCTTGTACATAAAACTGACTTGTGGAAAAGCATGTCTGGGTGGCAGAGCTATCACAGATACCATCCTCTTTATGTGACTCCTGAAGGGTCTGTATTTAAGACATTTATCACTTTCCCAGCCGACCGATTTTTATGACCCAAGTTTAGGTTTTCTCCTTGTTTGAATCGTGATGATTTACATGTCCGATAAAAGAGTCAAATGCCCAGTGTGGTAATGTGGTTTGGTGCCACCTGTTTAAACACTACTGTACAGCTAGCACTTTATTTGGTTTATATATATATATATATATATATATATATATATATATATATATATATATAAATATATAAATAAAAATGAACTAAAAAGGATTTTGCATGTGCATGTAAGGCCAAAAGGTTTACATTTGTAAGATGTTAAACATTAACGTGACTGATAAGTTCAAGTTCTTCATGTTAAATATAAATTTTAGTTTTTGGACCTTCGTGTCCCTTTTATCTTTCTTGCTTCACTGCAGAAATGTAGTACTGGCGGAGACGGATCCAGTCTGCACATTGTTCTCGCTCACTGGCATACTCCCAAATATGCTACATAATTTATACTTTTTATCTTGATAACACAGCTTTTAAAGTGAAAACACAAAGCCATAGCAAAGTCCAGATGGAACAACTCCACCGCTGGTTAAGTTACTGCCTTGGCTTTCTTCCTGTGAAGAATCAAATTTTGTCTTGTGTTTTGGGATGGCTTTCTGTTCAATTGCAGTGCAGAAGTGAAAAAGATTAAGCCAAGCTGTAGTAAATTATCAACATTTGTCATAAATTAGGGTCTACACGTGAATAACTCTGCACCGTAGAAAGGCCAATTGAAAATGTACTTCAATAGACAATTCAGCATTCAGTTGGGTTGTGAGGTGCAGCGCAGGGCTAGGATTCAGCGTAAGTGCTTTTCTGCTTGCATATGCACAGGGTGCCTCAAGAGGAAAAAAAGCTGTGCAATAGGGGACCCCTCTTTTCATTTTTACGATTTTCCTAGAATCCTTTGGAGAGCGTGGAAAGACAGGCATGTTTATGAAGGTTTCCAGATGGTCCTGCCTGCACCCCCAGCTTTTCTTTTCAGTTCTTGGGCCATGAAGGATTAATCAAAGTCAGTGGCAAGAGCTGATGGCTAAACACTGTGACTCTCAACCCTCAACCTAGAGGAAAACCCTCTTCAACTCCAGCTCAGATTCAGCCCCTGGGCAACAGGGCAGATTAAAGTTGAAACCTGATGATTAAAAACCAAGCAAACTTAAGAAACCCTGGTCACATAAGTGCAAATAAGTGCTGATCTCCTCCACGGGTTAAAGGAATTTGTCTCCAACATCCAGCCAGGAAAGCAGAGTCAACCTTGATGACACCTAAACTCTGTTCCCCTTTTTGTGGTGGGGGACTGTGCTGTGTGATATTTATGGATTCTCTGTTGCATGTAAAGATTTTAACAGAGTTTGATGTCATTCTGGCCAGGACTCAAAACATTTTGCAGTGATTGACTGCATTCTAACTGAAATGTAAAATAGTAAAATGTGAAAGTATCAAACATCCATATTGCTGTAATCAGGCTAGATCTCTCTTTTATCAACCATTTTTAGCGTCACCATTACCGTCTTACCACTTGGGAATAGATGCAGATAGAAGTGCTGTCTTTGGAAAGAAGCTGATAATAACCAATAAAAACACAAAACGGTTAGAAGGAAACGGTTAATTTCCAGATAAGAAAAAGCTATTTTTGTTAATAGTGCTGTACACCGTTGTCCTTCCTTTAATTATTGCTCTAAACACTATGTAGAGAAAACAATCCTTCAGATGACAGGACTAACAGGAGCAAGCGGAACAGAGGAATGTTCTAATGAGAGAATATGTCTTGATGTGTTCTTAAAATAAATTGTTCGAGCTGCTTTCATGGAGGTTTGAAACCAATATACAGTATATACTATATATTATATATTATATCTAATGCTTGGCAGTGTGATGTACTTTCTTTATGCAAACATCACTGCCACTCTTACCTGGCTGAACAGCTGCTCTAAAATGGCAATGACACACAGCATTCACTACACATATTAATATTTTACCAACTGTCAATAGACATTGCTGTGGTCTGTTCACAGCAGCCTCACTATGTGATTACAAATAAGTCCATTTCAGATTGGCTATTCGGATTCAACACTATTCACAGACTATGTCTCCCTTTGGATAGAATAATATAATGCAAAATACATAGACCATATACGGTCAAACACAGATTAAGAAAAGACAAACTGTATGAAAGATTGCAGTCAGTGGTTATGTACAATATGTAATCCAGGTTACTCGGTAGTCTAAACCACGTAATATATTCATAACAGCCAGCGATTGTCCTTGATAACAGTTGTTTAAAGACTCAGTGTCAAAGATTGTTGTTGTTGTTAAACTGCTCATTTGTTGAATTAAGTTGGAAAATGTATTCCCACAACCAAAAGTTACCTGGTAAGCTGTTTTATAACCATAATAATTTAACTATAATTTTATTATCCATATCCTACGCCCCTACATGACATGCCCCTCTGTTGTTTGTGTTTGTATCACTAACCATGTCAATAAATTTGGAGGCCTTGCCATTAGTTTTAATCTCAAGTAAACATGTGGTGCAGCCAGAGTAAACACTGTATTGGCTGAACCAGATCACCTCAGTACACACTCTTCTGGTTTCATTATTAGAACCTGGGTCTCTACCTCTCCTTGTATGGGTTTTCCAATAAGTGAGAAAACTACTAGTTGTGATATCTGTGTTGGTTTTTCATGTTAAAGTGCAGTCAGACTTGAGTTTATGAGGCCAAAAGAAGCTATGTGGGTCACTACAACTCTTGCTGTTTGTCTATCATAAGATTGTGGTGAGTCTTTTTATGTCAAAAAATCTTGGAGAAGAGAGAGGCTTGTTTTTACGGTATACAAATGCAAGTTTTTACTACACCACGCTATAAAACTTGGTGGAAGGGTGTAGAGGACAAGGAAGAACCTGTTCAATTTTGGAGCAAATCCGAATCACAGGGCAGATTAACATTAGTTTCACTTTGGGCTGCATTCATCTGTAAATAATGGGGAAAATTAGTTCCTGACTGGGAAAATTCACAATCCATTTACATTCTGAGAGAGGACATGCCTTGGCGGAGGTCTGCCCTCACCAAGTGTCCCTAGTTACACAACAATATTGTTTCTGAATAAGGATTTTTCAATAGAATACAGTTCAATGGTATTGAAAAACATTTCTTATTGTAGAAATTATTTCCATTATATATGCCAGACTCCAGTCAACAATGGACAGCAAAAGCCCATTGGTCTTTCCTGCGGTCTTAAATTTAAATTTTACCCTAACCTTAACCAACTGTGCCTAAACATAACTATTAATTCAAGCATGATTTGGTTGCTTTGAGTGCATTTCTAGGAGACAGGCACAATTTATGTAATGATGGAAAGGCCGGAAAACTGACTGGTTGCTTCTACATCTCATGGAAAAACATTCATTCTTTGCATTTTTGAGATTTTCTGCTGGCACTTAAATTTACTCTGACCTATGGGTTGTTCCCAGCAACAGACCCAGTGGCCAGTTAGACACTCTACTGCTAGCTGCAGGGGAAGATGGGAAACCGTAACGGACACTCGTACGGAAAGTCCATGGCATCTCAAGGTCATCGACATTTTATTGCTGCTCAGATGGTTTTTTACATACTATTGTCAAGTTTTACAAATGTATTATAAAGCCTGAAAAGGGTGCACATGTGTGATTTATAGATGCTCGCAGCATCAGTTCAGCTACATTTCCCTTGCTTTGGCCTTCAGCTGTTTAAACCAAAGTACTGTAACCATACTTTAAACTTAAAACTTGACATAATAATCTGAATCGTTGAATCTCTATTTCTTGATAGTTCCTGGTGCCTTTATGTTTTCAGTGTTTGTCCAATATGTACTAAATGTTTTCTTATGTAGGATTTTCACATGGGCCAGACTCTAGCCACAGAAATTATGAATATTATCAGTATTTGTAGATAGAGGCTCTGTATGCTGTCCAGCATTTTGTAGTACATGATTGCGAGGTCAAAGCACTTAATTATTATAATGTAGAATTATTGAGCTTTTTTTGTACAAGATGTACTGAAACAGTGACTTTTCCTCACTCCTCTGTTTTACTACAGTTTGTCTGCTTTGAGGGAGTAATTAGAGGACAAACATGAAAGAAAGAAGGGAGAGCAAGAGAAAAAGAGCAGAGGAGAAGAAAATTGGGACTCTTGCTGTGCAAAATAAAATCTAAATTCCCACACACACTTTTCACCTGCAATATTATATGTATTGTTTTTCCTTTTATTGGGATAGATGCCACTGAAAACTAGTTGAATGTTTCTAAGTTGCGGGGGGGGGGATCTTAAAAATCCTTTTTCTTAAATAATGCTGATTGACATACCATTGGCATTTATCTGAGTTTGTTGTCAGGAGTACATCTTTACATGTTGAGGTTTTTGTGCAAGACGCTTCAGGGACTGAACCTGGGAGCTCTTTGCCAGTCCTTTAAGCCCTTTTGCAATACCGCCATTGTTTGTAGTGCTATTGAATCTTTTCTGATTTACAGATGAATGGGTAGATACTTACTAGACATCCTGTCTTTAAAAGAAAGCTCCTTCTAGGAAGCCACCCACTCCACCTGCGAGGGTTCAACTGGATGGAAGGGGGGGCTGCACCAGTCCTCCCATGACAACAAAATAGCAATATGCGGTTCAGCAATAAGCTAATTTGGGGCAATAATCACCAAAACTAAAATACATTCTCAAAAAGTACCAGATGCTTTTGGCTGAAAATGATGAGAATGAGTAAAAAAAAAAAAGTGAGTACATTGAAACAGATTTGGTATGACCAGTCACCAAATAAACCTGTCAAGGGTTCAAATATCAGCCTTGAACCTTTCTGTGTGAAGTTTACAGTCCATCTCCCTGTGTGGGTTTTTCCGGGTCGTCAGTTTTCCTCCCACAGTCCCTCCATGTGCTAACCAGGTGGACTGGAGATTATGTGTGAGTATTATTGTATTATAAGTGTTTGCCTGCCCCTGCAAAGAACTGATGATCTGTCTAGGATGCTCCCCTCCCTTCAACCAGTGCATTCTGGGATGGGCTGCTGCCCCAGATAGAGATTCACGCAGCTTGTTTTGCCGCCTTTGTGTTTGTGCGTGTCTTACAGTTGAAGACTGCACAAAGTTTCTATTTTGAGCGTAGGAGGGTTTTACAATGTTTTGAGGTTCCTTTCTCCCGACAGCTTTGTCTGATCTTTTTTGCGAGGCGTTTTACACAACAGCGCACTGAGTGAGAGGTCAGGTGTGACGATGAGGTAGTTGTGATTAACTGGTAAACCTTCAAAGGTTTTTGGAAACAATTTTGAGGTGAAAATGGATTTGTGTTCTATTGAAACTCTTGCAGAACAATAACATGACAGCCTATAAGTTAATATACTACCTTATAAATCACAACTCATATCAGTATGTCTCATCAAATTAACAGCTGTAGGTTAATGTCTCTGTTAAATCTGTATGTCTCCCAGAGCATAAGAACCACCTGAATACATTCTAACACTGAAAGAAGGTAGACATCCCATTTTGGGGATAAATGGCATTTATTTAAAACAATAACATTCCTGGTTTTAGTTATACTGTTATATTGTATTTGGAATATGCACAGTGCTAACTTATTCCTGTTCTACACATACTCACACTGGCACGTAAAGCGCAGGCTGATGTCAGATGTTTGCTTTGTTTTGCTAACTAGCATGGGAATTAATCTGTGTTGTTTTAGCTAAACCATAAGTTTGCTTCTGAACAAGACAGAGCACACTTCTCCAACCAGAGGAGAGAGTCAAAATCTTGTTCTGGAGGCAAATAGCCTACTAGAGTTTATGTCAGAGCCTGTGGACCAGCTCAACAAAATCCTCGTGTGATTTCTTGTCACAACATTCAGGAGTATCTGAAGCTGATGTAGTTACAAAGGTCTTCTATTGGGAAAATGTTTGTATTACTACCAACAAACTGTCAGGTTCTGCTAAAGTACTAATAGTGTCTGACAGCAGGTACACGGCTGCAATCGTGTGTCAACATCTGTCACGCAATGCACACTTCTCCTTCCTCTAGCCCAATCCTGCATCTGTGCACCTCTCAGCACTCCCCTTGCTTCAAACGTCCCCGCTTTTGTTCCGATAAGCAGACCTCATCCCAAACATATTACTGTATATCTGTTCAGTGGGGGGGCTTTGGGCCATTCCAAGGACCTGAGTCAATGCGTAAACAACTCCTACGCTATGTCAGGGAAATATTTATCTTTGCTCATAGAACTTCTTGAGATAGTGTCAACACTGCTTAGAGGCACAATTACATTTGTACATTTGAACTAAGAGGTTTTTGTGGAAATACAAGTGTATAATGTGAGTAAAGCTGAGAATACTTTTGGGGACGTTTTTATTAAATGAAAATCCTGTCTCATGATGCCTCCTTGTTTTATTTTTAAATCATCACCAAGAGAGTACCATTGACTCAAAAAATTATGAATTAATGTATTTTTTTTCTTTTTCCTTTCTTAGTAACCACAACGCCATCTCCGGGCTCAGGCCACACCAGAAGATGCAACGACACAGAGAAGCCCTACTGTGTGAATGGCGGCGACTGTTACTTCATACATGGTATAAATCAGCTCTACTGCAAGTGAGTTATCTCCTTTCTTTGTTTTTGGAATCACCTTAAAAATGTATTTCCATCGTCAACCTTTCTTCCTATGTCTTAGAGTCTTATTAAAAGGTCCTTTCATGACATTTTCACTCCAGTAATATTCCAAACGACAACTTTTTTTAATGCTGTTGTTTATTTTCCTGATAGCACTTGATTTCTATTCTTCTTTCTTTACAGCAGCAGCAGCAACACATCACAGGAAAGTGCTGCCAGTCTGCCTAACAACCCATCTGTTGTGTATTTTAGCACTAATGATGGAGTGAGGCGGTGGTGTGCTCATCCTTTTAAATCATGTTTAGTGTACAGGAGGGCTTCACATTAAAAGCTTTTTCAAAATGTCATGAGTCACTGGTTTAGTAGTGAGCAAATATTTATGCCTGTTAGAGGCCCCCAGTGCGGTAAATAGAATTATTGCTTACATTTGAGGTCCTTGGCAGAGGGGATCAAGACCTTTGTGTAAAGTGCGCTGAGGGAACCATGTATCTCAGCTTCTTCTTTTTTTCTTTTTTTTTTTTTTTAAGGAAGAAAACAGATTGACACAGAAACAACCTTTTTTTTTTTCTTTGAGATTTACATTTCAGTTTTTATTAGACTCAAGGTCAAGAAACAATACTTTGGCACGATGTTCACGAGGAGTTATCATTTAATATAAACAAATAAAATGCAGTGATTAGTCAAGTGTTTAGAAAATCAATTGCAAATATTTTAATAAGTTTAAATTACTTTTTTTTTTTTTTTTTGGGGGGGGTGGGCATTTTTAAGCCTTTATTGACTGGACAACTGAAGACATGAAAGGGGAGAGAGAGGGGGGAATGACATACAGCAAAGGGCCGCAAGTCGGAGTCGAACCCCGGCCCTCTGCGTCGAAGAGTAAACCTCCAAATGTGGGAGTCCGCTCTACCAAGTGAGCTATCTAGGCGCCCTAAGTCCCTTTTTAAACAATAATACCAAACATTTGGTTTTGTCTTCTTAGTCTTTTTCATTATTGAACTGAATATCTTTGGATTTTGAACTATATGTGTATATATATTATTTAAACATGAAAATTGTGATGGACATTTTGAGATATTTTCTGAAATTTTGCAGACCCAAAGATATCAATTAATCAAGAAAATGATTGGGCGCTCGGATGGCTGGTGGAGTGGGTGACCATGTGTGGAGGTTTGCTCCTCGGCGCAGCAGGCCCGGATTCGTCTCCGACCTCTGACCCTTTGCTGCATGTCAATCGCTTTCTCTCTCCCGTTTCATGTCTACATCTGTCCTGTCAAAAATAAAGGCTAAAAAATGCCCAAAAACAAAGAAAATGAACGTTAGATGAATCAATAATGAAAATAATTGTTAGTCTCTAATCATGCCTCCTAATAGTATATTTATAACACAAAATATGCACATCGTCTCCCATCATGGTGGTCAAATATTATGTTGCACGTTCTATTCGACCATATGTCATCATAGCATAAGTCCCCTGGCTGGTTGCATATAGAGCTGAAACATGGGTGAGGCTTCTGTGCCCAGTTGGCCCAAGGAAGAATGCTCAACAAGCTAGGAGGACATGGCTGCATCAGCCATTCAGTTCGCTGTGCTCAAATTGGAGGCAACAATAACTAAATTGCTGTATCTAATTCACTCACAGCCATGGCATGGGTCCACAAAGGTTTGACAATGCAGTGAAGGCCTGCAGGGATTTGTTGCCCCATAGCCATCTCATTGAATATAGGCCAGGCTTCAGTGGGTATTACTCACTGGCTAAACAAGTCCTGCACACAGCTAGTCCTACTTTAATGCCCTGCTCCCTCACTTTGAGGTATAAACTTTGTTTTGGGGAGATGTAAGGTTGATAAATGACCCAAAGTAAGTTATTTGTTTCTGATGATTTACTTCACATAAATGAATTGTAAAAAAACAACAACAAAAAAACTATCAATCACATATTAATAAATTATGTTCACAAAAAAGCACATAAGGATATAGGAACATAAGGAACTCTTTAGTCTTTTACAATTTAGTTAGATGTTTTATATAATCTACATGTGTCTATATGGTGTGACAATAGAAAGGTTGTCGTTGAGTCATTCATTTCAAAGTTTAATGAAGATTTAATTTTCAATAATTCTTTTTTTTCTCAATTTATTGTTTTAGTGTATAAAATGTTAGAGAAGAAAAAAAATAATTGATGTCTCCACCCACCCAGAGTTTATTAATAATAGATATTTCATTGAATAATATAATACATATAATGATGTTAAACAGAGAAAGGCAGTTTCTCACTGGAGAAGATAGAACTGGAGGATTGTTGGGATTATCAAAATAGTTATAGATACATTGTCTATCAAACAATGATTGAGCAACTAATGATTTCTGCTCTGTAAAAATGTTTAAAATAACATTAGCAGTCGTCATTGAAACAAAGTTATGTCCTAAGAAAAACGGAACGAAAGCAGAATTATCAACAAGGTACACTATTAACATATCACCTACTGTATATATACTACAGTATGTAGATAGTCTTGCTTCATGTCTTCTTACACATGATAACACTTTGTTTCCCTTCTAAATGTGTATTTTGATCAAAGAATAGTACATAATGCTAGTGATTTTTAAACTAAAGATAAAATAGTGGTAATATGGTTTGCAGCTGCACCATCAAGGACATTTGCACACTCATTGGATTTTATAAACGATGCAGGGACAGTTTAGTTCTTTCATCTTCCATCCAAGTTCCCTTGGTCTAGGTGATGCTACCCCCCAGTTAAGCACCATCACTCAGGATGAGTAATTTAATGCTGAATGTTATGGTGCTCCTGGGAGGCGTTGTGTGAAACCAGTAAATCACAAGCACTGACCTTTGTTGGACTGGTGGTCTAGTTGTGACTGTGAGTGGAATGCCGGTGCCCCTAAAAGACCAACTGCTCATCCTAATGGGATTATAATGAGGAAATATGGTTTGGCTCAACACACTTGATGGTGATGATACAGTATTACCTAGCTACAAGTTACATGTCAAATTTTCTTGACTCTGATTTATGTTTCAAACCAGGTGTAAAGAGAGTTGTCCAGTGATCTTTCTCCATTGAAAAAATCTCCATTATTCAAATTATTATTTAAGAATGGGAAATTTAGGATTTGATTTCCTCTTCATTTGACTACTTTAACTCCTTGTCCTATGGTATTGGTTTTAAAACTGTGACATTTGGAGGTATGAACACATACTAGGCTCTCAAGGCACCAAGAGAAGAATACTTGTTAGCCCTTACTTGTTTTTTGGCATTTTCAGCTTCCTAGGACTGATTTATTGATCATCTACAAAGCAGTGCATGGTTTATTACCTAATAAATTTCACCTTTTTGTCCATACACTCATCAACAACACTTCTCTCATCCCCCAACATGTACTGTAAGGTTAAAAAAGCTAATGGTATCATCATTTATTTTTCTAAACATGCCTTTTAATTTACTTTTTCTGATTATTATTTATAATTTCATGTTTGTATTTCTTTTATTATTATATTTTGTAGTTGACTGTGGGTCACTTTAAGTAGCAGTTTTTTGTATCTATTTTCCTTTTTCACTTTTTTTTAAATATCTGGAAGGTGAAACATTTCACTACTGTTAATAATAACAGTAGTTCATTTTTAATTTATTTAAATGGAAATATGACCCGGTGTCCACAGTCTTTACTAATGTTGGGTCATCTTTGGAAGTGAAAAGGTTTCCTATGGTTTCACTTTATTTGTTATTGCTTTATCTGTATTGCTACACTGTGACATTTAACACTATGTTTGAAAGGATTTACACCCATAATATTTACAGTGCACCTCACTTCCTGTGTTTTCATTTTCATAACACTTGTCTGCTCCTTCTCAGATGTCAGGATGGATACTTCGGCCCACGATGCTTACAGACTGAGCCGCTGCGGTTGTACATGCCCAATCCTTTAAAAAGTATGTCCACTTGATATGAGCAGCTGAGAACAGAGGCTCAGTTGTCACTGGATGACAACCAGCCCCCGACCCCACTCCCAATTCTCTTCCTCGTTCTCCTCCTCTTTTTCCTTCTCAGGTCAAAACGCAATGAGCTGTGCACTACACCATGCACACGGTGGTATCATCCATGGGAACACTCTGCTTCTGCTGTCTGTAGTTGTGCTGTTGTTCTAATTCTCTCTTTCTCTCCCTCCCTCCCTCCCTCTCTCTCCCCGTCTTCACTTTTTCTTTTGCATACTTTCCTTTTACTCCACCCTTGCCCTCTCTCTTTCTGTTTTCTTTTTCTTCCTCACTCACCCACCACCCTTCTCCTCCCTCTCTTTTTGTGGCTTTGTTTCTTTCCATCAGGTGTCCAAATGACTTTAATGGTGATCGCTGTCAAACCTACGTTATGGCCAGTTTCTACCGTATGTCAATTTCCTCTTCTGTCACTGTCAGACTGTCCTCATGTCATGCGTGCATGCTGGGTGTAGAGAGATTGAATAAGTTCCTGTTATTACCTAATAGTTGTGTCTGTGCGTCCTCTGTTGAGTTATCCACAAGCTGGCATAGTTTAGTTGTCTGTTATTGTGTTTGGTCTGCATGTGATATTGTTTGCCCCTTTAACTCGCAGTGTGTTGCATGCGCACTCTCAGAATACAAGCTGATAGTAAGTTTGATAGCAAGAAGTAGGCGGCTGAATTTAGATGCTATGTGAAAGTTGATTTGCAGAAAGTCTGCTGCATGTAACAACACAGTCTAATGGCCAAACAATTACTAAAATACTACCTTTAGCTCACTTACTAATGATGCTTGTTTATGCAATCTGCTGCAAACACAAGCATGTGTGATCGTATTAGAGCTGATGAATAGAGAGACGGGTCTGAACAATTACCATTAACTAATAGGCATGACAAATGAAGAATCTGTTAGGTAGTGCACTGGCTTAACTTGTGAAGAAATGTTTCTTGCGGGCCAACAAGATGTGTCATGTAGGATTTCTTTATAAATATATATCAGTGGGAAATTGTGGCGCATTTTAATACATGCATCATACGTGTTATTCTTGACTTATTTGATTTTATCTTAAACATAATTGGGATTTTCCTAAACGTCCAAACATTTACAGTAAATATTTAAAAAAGCTAGTGTTCTCGCTCTGTGGATCACAAATACTTTTAATAAAATATACATTGACATACAGGCGTACAGATTTTTTTACATAAAAAAACACATCCATCAACTGCAATACTACCCCAAAATTAAATGAGGCTTTGTGGAAACTACAGCTTGATAGATCTTGCCCTTAAGTTTTTTTTTAATCGAAAAGCACCCACTATTAAATATTGGTTGATTACTTAAAGGATCTCAAGTGATATTAAAAGGAGTGACCTGGCATGAATGAAACATAAACAACTGAGATGTAATGTGGCTTGGACTCTCTGAAGAGAACCTATACACGGTTAAGATAGTGTATCTTAATAATATACCGTAGGAGTGTAAACAAAGCATATAATTCATGTATGAAAATAGCAAAGAATCTCCTGGTATATTACTGCAAATGTGTCAGCATCATGTCTTTGCAAGCCCTTATGGTTAAGTAAATAGCTGCCTCTGCTTATGGAGTTGCCTGATGTTGCTTACAGAGTTGCATCCCTGTAGTTTACTTGGAGAGCTTACACATACTGTTTGTTGTATGTTGGCTCAGAGTACAATGCGAAAACCCCCTTCTTAACTACACGTAATTTCATCTCACATTAAGTCGTAATGCACTGTGCTGAAATTACTTTTTTGGCAGAGTAGACAGTGGTGTGTCGGAGCTCTTTTCTGCATTCTGTCTAACGTCAGTGCAGCTGTGCGACTGAATCAAGGACAGCATTCATTTCCAGTTCTCAACCAGCCACATTACTGTAACACAGGCCAGGCTTTGATTACTTTATTTACATGCTTATAGGTTCAAATCAATTACCTGACTATTTCTACGCTTAAAAGAAGATTTAAAAGAAAGAAGATAAACAATAAAAAAAACAATCCATTTGCTGCAATGAAGACTTGCAATTATGTATTGAAGGCATCACCTCTAAACTTACAGTGATTAAAGGGTGTAATTTCAAATTCAAGAAAAGAGTAAGCCTTCTCTCAGTCCAAGTGCATGATATATTATCTCATTGGTTCAAATTGGTTCAAATGCAGCTCTATAGTAGAAATCAGGTTTATGAAAGCTACATTCAGACGTACATAGATGTGCTGGATGTAGCCTTTAAAGTGAGCTTTGTTTTCTTGGCAAACGACAAGAGCAATTGCTAATGGCCTCTCGCGTATTTCACTTTTTTTTCAATTAAGGAGACTAAATCACATTTTCTCTCACATGTTCTCTCAAAGAGCAAGCAAATGTGTACACACACACACACACACACACACAAATATCCATTCCATACTTAAAGACCCGTCTCCTGGAAGGGCGCCTCCCATCCTCAGGAGATACCAAAGAGAAGGAGGATGGCTTCTGCTCCTCAGCCATAAGGGCTTGGCTTAACAAGAGCATGTTGTCATAAGAACAGCTGGGAATTGCTTCAGCAAGTGCACTGCCAGAGATATGGACTCAGCTGGCTGGTGCAGCCTCCCTATGGTCTCATTCTGCCATATAATATTAAGTCCAACTATAATTCTTCTCATTCTGGGTGATTATTCCAATACTGTAAAAATACACTCCTTCTAACTTGCCTGTTCATGTGATGGGTGTGTTTTGGAGATGACAGTGTAGCATTTTCTAGAAAGCAGAAAACTTAAATCACAGGTAATCTCAGCAGATGACACATATTTTCCCCCATACAGCAATAATGAGAGTGGCTATGCGCCTAATATGTCCTATTCCCATTCGGAGATTTTGTTTGGATATGTAATGCAATAGTACTCTCTGCAAACCTGAAACCTTCAAAAATCACTTTCAAAATGTAGAAGTGAGGTGCCTCCTCTGAAAGCAAGCAGACTGTGTTGATACATACAGTAGATAGAACTATAAGAGGATGATCCAGAGCCAAACTCAATAAATGTTGTAGTATGATGATATTAAACATAAAAATCAAAACCTTTTAAATTGTAGTTGTGTAGCTGTTTTGTGTAGTGTGGTTTGAAGTGTGTGTTGCATGCTGTAAGTGTGTTCTCGCCTTTGGCGTCACTGACCACGTCATGCTGACAATTACTGACAAGTGTTTGTTGTCTCAGTTGCTGTATTGCCTATTTTGGTTGCTCCACTATATGTTAGAAGGTGCCAGTCTTAACCTGGTCTTTTGTTTCTTTTTGTTCTTCTTCCAACTGTCAACCCTCTGCAATGGCAGAGCATCTTGGGATTGAATTTATGGGTATGGAACAATCCATTTTGACTCTCCGTCCTAGCATAGCTATAATAGATGTCCTTCGTTTTGACTTGCTCCCATTCTGTCTGTTAATCATATTGTCCCTCGATTAACCAATCAATCTCTCGACCGATCATACCAAAACTCATTATAAAAACAAACCCTCAGCTGATGCAACTGCTTGTCCATCAATCATTAACATGGATGTCATCCCCTGCATCTCTCATACATGTGCAATGGAAAGTATAAATATTAATTAGGTTAGGTTCTGTCTCACCCACAGTAGCCTATTTTCCTGACTGATTTTGGTTTCTCATTCCATCTGTAACAAGCATGATACATCATGTTTATAGTTACCAGATGTCTTTCCTCAATCTTCAACTCTATCTAATCTTTTTAGTCTCTAGTGTCTGTCTTTTCCTTTTGATATGCCATCTCTTTTATTTATGTGTGATCTTGTCCATGTTTCTTGTATCACCCCGCCGTAAGCATAGCTGAAATGTACCTTTTTAAGTATAAAATATATGCTTGTGTTACTGGTTTGAATTATTCTATAATGACTACATGCTGTGATGTGAGCATGCAATGCTACATTTAGAACTTACAGTCATGTTTTTCTTCTATCTGCCCTATCTATCATCCTCCTCCATTGTTAGCTCTTGTTTTTTGCTACCTTTTCCAGAAAAGTGCTTTTGTGGTTGAAAATGTAGAAGAAATGCTTAAATCTTTTCACAGGTCATGTAATTATACAAGTACATTTAAGTACTGGATCACAAGGACATTGTGTTGTTATACCAGCACCAATATCATTTATGAATATGATTTATTTACTGTGTCAGAACCTTGGCACAAATTGGTATGCTGATGTAAAATGGCTCCTTCAGATAAAACGACTACAAATTAATTTTAATTTTTATCACATTATTTACCAAGGAACACATCACACATCTCTTTGCTCCATCATTTTCTCCATGAGACACAGAGTCTACCATAACCTCACACAAGCGCTTCTCTGAAAAAGCAAAAAGCACCAGTTAAGATATTTCCAGTTTCGTATTTATTTATATTTCCTTTCACAATTCACTTGTTCATGAATTTTTTTTTCTAAAATAAGATCTCATAATTGTGCTTACTAAATGCCTGAGCAGATGAAGAACTCTGTGTGAATGAGTTTGTTGATCAAGATCATGCCAAATTTCCAACATGTGCATCGGTGCTATACTGCAGTTTGCAGGTTCTACTCGTCATCTACTTTTAGAGAATACAGTTGCTTAATAGATCAGTCTAATTCTTGCTGAGCCCCTGCCCCCACCCATGGCGCCTTACCGCAGCGCAGGCGGCAACAGCTTCTGTTGTATTTGTGATTATGTGCAAGGAAAGGTTTGACCGTGAAGTGAGTTGTCAGGGAAGGGAAGATGAAGCTTCATACTGCTCAGGATTTAGTTGAGTAGAAAATGTGGCAAAATAGAAAGAAATGTAGGTTTAAAAAATGTAGGAACTTAAACTTTCAAGACACTAACTTTTGTTTCTGTTATTTCTCTCTCTATGTGGTGTGTGGGTGCATCTGTGTATTTGTGGGTGTGATGTCGACAGAGGCAGAGGAACTCTACCAGAAAAGAGTCCTGACAATCACGGGTATTTGTGTGGCTCTGTTGGTGGTGGGCATCGTGTGTGTGGTTGCCTACTGTAAAACCAAGTAAGTGCTGCTGATAAATGGATTAGCTTTATTAAAGAATAACTATACTCAAGCTGCTGACATACGTTTTGCAGCGCCTGTAACCATAAATGGGAATAATAGATTACTGTGTTTTCTGTCTTCAAATGTAGTCTTTTTATATTGCAGATACAGTTGTAAATATGCAGTAGTTCTTACATGAAGTAAAAAAGGCATAATGTTCAATTACTACTTAAAGCATAAAAAGAGCGAGAGAGAATGACTGAGATTTGCTCGACAGGAAACAAAGAAAGAAGATGCACAATCATCTGCGACAAAACATGTGTCCAGAACATCCCAATCGTAACCTTGCTAACGGACCCAATCACCCAGGACCAGGCCCAGAGGAAATCCCTATGGTAGATGTGAGTTTCTGAAAGGATTATTTTCTGAAACATTATTAAAGTAAATGAACACAGATGTACACCAAATTGTTTTTTGCTTAGTGACGTAATCAAAGCATGTCTTTTTTTCACATTTTTCCATCTGCCAAATCAATTTTTCCACACACAGTACATATCAAAGAATATCCCCGCAACTGAACGAGTCATACGGCCTGCAACAGAGGGATCGCTCCCTGCCAGTCATGCCTCTTCCAGATCTCACAACTCTTCCACACGAGCCCATTCATCAACTCACAGGTGAGCATGCACCATACAGTGTGTGTGTTTGCCCTCATGCCTACGTGACATTCAGCACTATCGTCTTCTATAAAAATCTCCCCCAAAGCGATTGATTCATTTGGTTACTTGGTTAAATTCTCTGCCTCTGGAAAAGGGAGTGTCAATTGTTAATCTTATTATTCAAAAAGCATACTTATTTATAGTTAAAAAAAAAAAAAAAAGATAGAAAAAAAGAATCACACAGGGACATGCGGCGGTGTGTGCGTGTTAACACCTTTTTATTTGTCAGACATGAGGAACGGACATGGAGCCTGGAACATTCTGACAGCATCCTCTCTGACTCGCCGGGAATGATGTCATCACCCGTGGGGACCAGTAAATGCAGCAGTCCTGCGTGCATGGAGGCACGGGCCCGGCGTGCTGCACACTGTGGTTACTCTGACCCTCATCGGCCGGGCCTGCAGTATGGAGACTCCTTTGACTCACTGGGAGACTCTCCGCACAGCGACAGGTGGGAAACAGGCCTGTGTGGCGGATATGGTATTGGGTTTATCCTTAACATTTTGAGAAGTTTCCTCTCTCTGCTGGTTCTCTCTCAGCCTCGAGAGGCCAGTCAGTGCACTCTGAGAGACACATTGGAAACTCACACACAGCAGGCATGATGATGATGATGATGAAATATGCTAAGGTAGGCAAGAATGAAAAACAGTGGTTATTTCAATTGGTAATTGTGCATAGAGCTACTCTAGCATTATTCCCTGGCCTGTATGTAATTCTGATTGGCAAAAGTTTACTTTAGAATTCCTTAAGGAACAATGTGACATTTTGCAAAACACACTTATCTGCCATCTTGCCCAGAGACAATTTGATCTTTGCGTCACAGAGAAAGGTCCAGGATGAGTTTAGCCTAGCTAAGCACAAAGACTTGAAGTAGGAAAAAGCCATTAGATGGTCTGTCAGAGGTGAGGGAATATGACTTTCAATAACTCCAAACCTGTCTATCTCTGTCCTGCGCCTATTTCCATACTTAAGGCACAGAAGTATCAATCTTCTCAAGTGACTCTGGGCAAGATGGCAAGCACGCATATTTGCCAAAATGTTGGAGTGCTCATTGAACACGAAGCAGAACGCCATTGATTCACTCTAAATAACGTGCTTTTAGGTCTTCCACGTACTTAATGTTACCCATGGCCTGAATTTGAACTTGTGCCTATAAAATACACCCCCTGCTTTTGTTATAGGTCCCAGTAGTGATCCTCCAAATCTCAAAATGCTCTCTCTGCTCACTGCTCATGTTTTGAATTCCAACACATTTCATAGCTAAGCATCCATAACTCAACAAGCCTGAATTAGCATTTAGCTCAGAGGAAATGTGGGGATATAGGAGTACTATTGGGTCCTATACTAAAATTATGGAGTGTACGTTAGCATCAACACCCATAAAAACAGTTGGTTAGGTATTTTTACTAAAGGTACACATAGTTTTTTAAGGAAAGGACTTTCTTTGTTGAACCTGGAATTGAAGACCCTGAGTTTAAGGTTTGAAAAAACATGGTAAAGTCGCCATGCATGATGTGGTCCTTTCCTTTTATAGGTTATATACACAGGCCCCCATTCACCTTTGTTTAGTCTTCAGAACCAGTATTAATCCAATGTCTTTCATCAGCCAATCCATTTGCAGTAGGCTTGAAGAAAAAGTGCCCAGTCAGTTAAAACCACATAATATCCCGTGGACATTTAGATTGCAGGCCAAGGTGGCCGCAAAGCAGAAATCCTTTTTCCTGAGACTACTTTTAAACAGACTAAAAGTATCCTCTATTTAAATATGTAAAATGTGCACAGGATGCATGAACGACTGCCTTTTGGGTCCGTGTAGTTGGCGGCCAACAGATTTTCGTTTTGAAATGAAAAAAACAAAAACGAAAAACAGGAAGTTTCCCAAATACCATTAGTAAATAGAAAAACAAAAAACAGAGAACAACCCATTTTTTCATTTTTTGTTTTGTCATTAAAAAACGAAAAACTATCTTGTTATCCGATTGTCTTTGATGTGTTTATAGATGGAAAACGGAAAATAAAATACGGGTGTATACGTCTCATTTCTCAATTTTATAATGTTTTATATTGTGACCCGGAAGTCACTCCTGCGAGCTTGACGGTCAGCAGAGGGCGCCCATCCATTTGCAGTGTTACCAAGTCTGCTTATTAAAATCAACTATGGGCTTGTTTTTATGTCAAGTTGCTTACACATATTGGTAGTCGCGGGTCGCGTTGTTTTGGGCTTGTTACTAAAGTGTAGTTGCTTATTTGGGCTTGTTCCCAGCTCCATAATAAGTTGTCAAGCAGATATTTTCTATATGTTATTTAAACGTAGGAGTTTGCTCCCTCGGTCCCGCCCCTTTCCCCATACACACTAGAGACAGCAGTTATTTTCCGCCCACTTCCTGCTTCTTATTGGAATAAATGTGGGCAAAAATACGGGAAGGAATATAACAAAGACTGGGAGAAAGATAAAGGAGTAAAATAATGGATTCAACCCGTTGTGGGGAACAACTCAAAATCACTGTGAAAAAGTGTATATTTGATATCCCATCAGTTTTCTAATGTTAAATAATGTTAAAAGGTGGTTTAACTCCCTCCTGTGGTCATTGTCCTGATTGTCAGGGGGAGAAAATAAATAAACTACGGTGTGTACAGTTTACCAATCTGTCCACATTGATATAAATTGACAATCCGTCCCCACAGATTGTAAAACCGTGCACACAGTTTATTTATTTTTCTCTTCCAGGATCTTAGGAGGGCTCCGTAGAAAAAGTCCCTTGTTTTGAGCTCGTGTTCACAGGCCTGGTTGCGTATTTGTTTTGCGAGATCTGGCAACACTGGTTGGCCTGACAAGTCCCTGCTCAGCACACCACCTCCGCACACTCCTCTCAGAAAACCCCCCGTATAGGCACAAACTGTGAACCTAACGCAGCTGCTGTATCCCCACAAGACATCCCATTCTTTTGGTTTTCAAATATAAAACTAGCATATACGTCTAAAAAAATGTTTACGCTCGTCTCATTGATGTCCAAATGACTTCTGGGTATGCTGCATACAACCCATAGACCGATCTATCCATAGAACGGTCTATGATACAACCGCTTAACACTTACAGACTACTGACGATCGCTTCCGGGTCACGAAAAAAAACATTGTAAAATTGAGAAATGAGACATATACACCCGTATTTTATTTTCCGGTTTCCATCTGTAAACGCATCAAAGACAATCGGATAACGAGATAGTTTTTCGTTTTCTGTTTTTTAATATCAAAACAAAAAACAAAAAACGGGTTGTTCTCCGTTTTTTGTTTCCCTGGTTACTAATGGTAATTGGGAAACTGGCTGTTTCTTGTTTTTGTTTTTTTCATTTCAAAACGAAAATCCGTTGGCCGCCAAGTACACGGACCCTTTTGGCTGCACACTGTCCCATAAGTTATACAGCTTTAAAGTACATAACATTCAAGCCAACAACAAATCACCGCATGTCCAGTTTAGGTCAAACTTTCCAACAACTAAGCCACAATGGAGCAAGGAAGTTCCTAATGTCCTTATAGCTGCACTGCAAATTATTTGGTTCTTACCAAGATTAAAAAAAAAATGTTATTAGATTTAAAAGTGTTAGATAATTTATCTTGTTTTAAGAGTACATTTCTAATTTTAAGTGTTAAACTTTACACTATAATCTAAAAAACTATAAAAAGTGTTTTTAACTTGTTTTTAGACACCCCTTTTTTGCAATGTGCATGTATCCGTTAAATGTTTTAAAATTCCCAAAACAACATGACTGAAAACTTAAATATATAAATTTTAAGACTATGCAATGCAAGCATTTGATCTCTGAACAAATATCTAAAGCAAATCATCAGTGCCTTTTAAAAATTGTCAAAACGAACCGACAAGATATGTCTGGCTTTGTATGTGCTTTAGCTCTAAGGTATCAACAATGCCAGAATACAACAAGCATGTATGCACGAATAGCATTTTGGCCAATAATTTGTTATGCCGAGCCAGATTGCATAACCAACATCCCCTCAGAATCATTCCAGGTTCCAATCATTCCAGCTCATCAGCTATCATGGTGGCCGCTTCTGTATTATCAGCCAAATCAGCAGTGTAGTGGGAATATCTCAGGCTTGTGTCTCACATGGCATGTTGTAGTTTCCTCAATGCAATGAACAGGCAATACAAACACTGAACCACAGTCAGTGAACTATAAGTTGCTTTTCAGATGTGTGTTCATAATGTTTAGTTGGTTTATGATTATGGTATAATGAAAGTAGGAAGGGGATGTCACCCATAAGTTTCTGATGTTTTGACAATCCAAATTTGGGCATCTAGGAGTTGAGCCTAGGTGGAGAAGAGCTAGAAAAGTGGCAACCGTAACAACTGAGCGTGTGGCTCAGACTGTCAGTCGAGAAAACATATTCCAAAATGTATCTGTGTGTAAAGTTTAATATTGACTTTCTACTTTGAGAGACAAGTCAGCCAAGTTTAAGAGTCTTAAGAGTTATCTGTGGTTCTGCGTTTTCAAGAATCTCCACATTGACTTCAGCATTCAGCCATGGAGCCCACATGGCCATGGCACATGTTTGAACAAAGCTTTCCAAGATAACAACCACCGTAACTATGAGTCCATTAAGATAGATTTAGTTTTAGTAGGTTGTAACATAACATTACTCAATAGCTGAAATAAATGTGCAGAGATAAGGAGCTGCTTAAGGTATGGGAGAGGATTAGGAGAAGTACGGTCTGCATGGTGATCAACCTATAGACCAAAGGGCAGCCAAAACAGCTGCTCCTGCCCGGGGTTCTCAGGCTGGGCTTTGACTTTGAACTGCCTATACTTTAGACAGGTGATAGCAAATGTTAATAATAAACTGTAATTCAGTTACACAGTGAATGATTCTCTTAACAAGTCTGGCTAGACTTCAGTTCATGTCTGAATTCTGAATCACTTTTCAAATTCATCACCATCAACCAATGGGTTATTAACAAAAGATGTGGATCCAGAATAGATCCCTGGGGGACACAGGACAAATTGCCAATGAAAAACCTTAAGATCATATAGAATTTTCTCAAATGGATCATTATTTTAATTACATGTCAATGAACATTTATAAAAGTATAGTCATTATGCCCAGTGTGAAAATGACCTGACAGCTGTTCAGCTCAAGGGAAAATCTAAGTTAAATCTATGTATGAAAAAAATATTTGAATTGAATATTTTAGTGCCCATTTACAGCTTACTAGTAACTTGGCACATAAAGTGCAGTGTTCATTCACTTAACAGAATGCCTATGACACATTCATATTTCTACCACTTATGTGCTTTGCACTTCTCTAATTAACTATTTATTCCCCTCTGTATTTCCTTCAGATATGTGTCAGCCCTGACATCACCAGTCCGCCTCTCCCCAGTGGATTTCCATTACTCATTGCCCTCGCAGGTGCCTACCTTCCAGATCACATCCCCCAATGCCAGTCATGCCATGTCTCTCCCTCCTGCTGTCCACAACCCCTACCCTCTGGAGGATGACCAGCCTCTGCTGCGCCGCTACCAGGTGCCCCTTCACGATGCCCAGTGCCAGGAGCCCTACCAGCAGCAGCGTCGCACCTATCTTAATGACAGCAGGGGCAGCCTGCCCTCCAGCCCCTACCGGCTGGCTAAAGAAGAAGACTATGAGACCACCCAGGAATATCTCTCCTCTCGGGAGCAACCAAAGAGAAGTGGATCCAGTGGAACTGGTAGCCGGCGCTGGCGGAGATCCAGACTGAATGGCCACGTAGCCCCACGTGGATATGAGGCATCTCGGGACTATGGGTCTCGAAGCTGTCTAACAGATAGTGAGACAGAGGAGGACGGTGAGAGCACGCCCTTCCTCAGTATGCAGAACATGAATGCCGAGCCCTCCACCATCTACAGGCCGGTGGACAGTCGGACTTCTCACTCATCGGGGCGGCACAGTGGGCGTGGGAACATGCCTACAAGACTAACACACTCACGCTCCAAACCGGACAATACACCTCATTAGAGTGAAAATGAACCAACAAAAATCAATATAGTATAGACCTGCATCTATAAGAAATATTTTTATTTTATATAACTGACAGATATTCTAAACAAATGAAATATTTATTTTCATTTTAGCAAAAGTTGTCTACTAGTTAACAGCAAAGACTTTTTTATAGGGAAAACTCTATTTATATGTACATTTTGATTTACAGCATAAAAAGATGTGCCAGTTTTTTCACAACGTAAAAAATATAGAGTAATATTGTGGTGCCTTTTGCTGTATGCCGATGCCAGAGGGCCAGTGGAGGTTTTTGTAGCCTTTCTTATATGGACGCCTCATTTTTTTATACACGTTTGTTTTTTTTCCCTCTCTGGTTTACTGTTTTACTTTCTTTCCAAGTTGCATTCTTTGAGGAGTCTAGCCCCACTGGAACATAACCCCTTCCATGTCATGCAATATAAACCACTTCAACATAAAGTGTATGTTTACATTAATATGATTCACCTGTAGGGTTTATAATTTGGGTTCTAATAGAACGGCTGATAATTACTAAGTAGATCCTTTTTTTCTCCTCTGACTGTCTAGTGTGTGTGTGTGTGTGTGTGTGTGTGTGTGTGTGTGTGTGTGTGTGTGTGTGTGTGGCAGTTTGCTTGCATGTATTTGTGATTTTTAGATGAATTTCATGGTGTGTTGTGATAACATCAAACGTGTGGGTCTACTGGTGTCTGAAAAAAGGGTGTGTCAGTGGTTCACAGAATAGTGCTTTATCAGAACAGTGACCCCCAATGTAAGTGGACAGGTAAGGCTGCTGTAGGGTTGTATGTTATGCAGGTCATTGCTTGATGTGTTTACAGCTATTCTGCCCCTTGCTTAGCCTGCTCCAAATGAGTCCCTTTTTTATTTCCCAGGTTTTCCTCGTGTTAGTCTGTTATGAGGCCAACAAACACTGAGCCGCTTGACACAGGGGGACCCCTGCCATCAGAGGTGATGGCAAAACAAAAAGATTACATCTGTTTTCACTCAACTCAGCCCCTAATCCCATGCCTCATCATCCTTCTGTGTCCATTCTGTTTTTGTAGCTCGTGTTAAAGCCCACACGGTGTCTCAGGATTTCCATATGCCCCCTTACCCCTTCCACTTTAAACCCCATTCCCCATCTTCCTCAACTTAAAGTCTACCTAAGACTATGGTTCTAGATAATAAAGGCCTAAATGTTAATATACAGCCTACCAGTTTCCTGAACACCCCCATAAAGAAAGAAGGTAAGCCAAGTGGAAGCAGCTCAGTGGAGAACAGTGCAGAACATACTAGATAATATACATGGAAATAGCTGTGAAACTTTGGAGGATCATACAATGCAAAAATATGCAAACTTTCTATTTTGCTGTTTGATTACATCATTTTCTAAGCGGTGACTGTAGTGAGTTATGTGTGGGGGAAAAAAGTAATGTGATCCCTATAGTGTAGAATGAAATAACATGATATAAATGCATATTTGCATGAGTTAGTTTGTAAAGCCATTATGCAGCCATCTATAAAGTTGTCAGCCTTTCTTGTTCACATTATCATGTCCATTGAATGACTGTGTCCATGAATTGTTTCATCACTTGATTTAGTCCGCTTACATGCACACTTCCAAGTAATGTCAAACAGCATCCGGGTAGTGTCTCCTCCAAAAGTACTGTGTACTGCTTTGTCTTGTTGAAAGATCTAGTCATTTCAAATTTACACCGTAAATGATCATTTTTAAGCTAAACATTTAAGCCCCCTATCCTCCACTGAAGGAAAAGTAAATATTATAAAGGTAATTGAAGATTTGTCAAACCTGTTGAAAGTCACTCAGTGAGAGAGAACAGTTGTTTTATCACTGTTGGTATGTTTCTACTTGTAAAAAACAACTATGCTGAATTATCAGATTATTATTGGTTAAAAAAAACTTTCAAATATTTATCTGCAATTTTAACTGCTATATGGTAAATGCACAGTGGTATTGTTGTAGAGAAAGGTCTTTGGTTGTCACAGCTCACTTGCAGATATTTCATTGAGTTTCTCACATCTGGGTCTAATTTTGTATGTCTGAAAAATGCAAAAGAAGACAGTGCTCCTCTAGTTTAAATGTGAGACTCCCTTCACTTTGCCAGTCTTCTCACCCAATTGAGATGCTACCAGGCATGTCCTGCCAGTCTCTTTTGTTTTTAATTTGATGACCCCACCCCACCCTCGCTTGAAATGTTTAAACACCTCTCCTCTGCATGTCCTTGTGGTCACGGTTAGATGGGTGCATGGTAAAAAAGCAGCAGAAAATTCTTTTCCAGTCAGTGAAAGTGTATTTCATTTAACATTCAGCAATAAAAAAGAACCTTTCCCCCATGTCATTCCTGAAATATGCTAGGAAAAAAAGAAAAAAATGGGAGATTGTCAAAGATTGTAAAATAAAATGAAAAATGAATCCACCTGTTCACATGAGAAAATAAATCTTTATTCATATGACTTTATGATGTAGTTATTTATGGAGAGAGCGTTGCTCTGCATTTTGGTTGATCTTTTATGTTAACGTTTGACTCATCTGGCAGACAATACACGGTGTGTCTCAGGAGTACACACACAACATCTGATATATGTTTAATATAGTGATTGGGGGGGTTCTAGATTATAAGGAGACTGGTTCACATGGTAGTTGGGCTCTCTGAAGTCATCGCTCATACAGTAAGTGCCAGACACACAAGGCACACATCCTGCGTGAGCAATGATCATTAGTACATTATTTAACTTAAAAGTATGGACTTTTCCTCAAATTTAAGAAGAAAAAACCTGAAAGCTTTAAGAACAATACTCTTAATCAATATGTGCATGCATTTATTATACAGGTCAGAATTTGATGTTACTTTTTAGCTTATATTTTTTGAGTTGATCAGAAACAGATGAACCAATGATGATATCTAGCATAGATACACCATGGTGGCACAACAGATTCATAAGACACACCAAAAGAGTTCCCCTTTGTAAGACATGAGTGGTATCCAGTATTGTGTACAGTAATATTTCCTCATTGAATAGAAACACATTGTATATATAAAACATCAGTTTTAAGGGGAATGAGTTGGAAGTGGGACTGAACTGCAGTGCTGACTGAACCTTTATCTTCCCTTTATTTCTGAATGCTGTTTGATATCCCAGCATCTTAGCAAAAACATGGAATATCAATGCTGGGAAAATCCTTCCAAACACAGTTCACCATTTCAAGATGACATTGTAGTTTAGCAACTTAATATATTAAATAATACATGAATTGTAAAATTTGTTCCCAAAGTCTGACACAAAGCAATCTTTAACCCAGCCCAAATCATAGGAGGAAGAAAACAGAAACTCTCTCCGTTGATACTTTCCTGTGTCTTTTAGAAATGAAAAAAAAAAAACTTTCCTTCATTGAATTTTGTCCACATGTAGCCTCTTCATTGACAACATATTCATTCACCCATTATTCAGTTTGTCATTAAAAGTCATGCAGGCTTTATTTAGACAGTCTGTGAGACTCAAGTTTATTATTTAAAGAGTGGGTCACATGTTTACCTTGTCTATGGGACATCAGTGGTTATTATGCAGACAAAGATCTAAAGTAAAACCTATTAGTACTTCTAGTACTTCTAGTCTAGGAAGTCTGTGTGATAGTTATACTCTAACCTCTACATACTTTATTTGGGAAAAATGGTAGGTTGACACAATTGATTTCTCAGAATCCATTTCCCTTTTTTGGCTGTTGTATTTCTGTCTCCCATTAGGTGGCACTGGTCTTAATGTATTTAAATGTAAATCCTGATTTCTTGAGTAGGTTCTTAATGTGACTTGTTTAAGTAAATTAAGCCGACAGTGACTCAGGCAATTTTAAATGGGACCTTAAAATGAAATAATGCTGAGCAATTGGGTTCAACAAACTAACTAATAACTTAAATGCATAGGTGTTTATTTTGATGAAAATACATTTTGTTCAGAGAGAGAGAAAGCGAGAGAGAGAGAGAGACACACACACTTTGGCAATATTGTTATTTCTGACATTCATGCCAATAAATCAAATTTAAAAGAAAGGAACAGCTAGAACAGTCAGGAAAGATCAACAATTGCATCACTTTGCTGTAATGCAGGACAAGACAACACTTGTGTCATATTGCAATATACGACATACAACATTTAAGGTGAAAATAGCCTCATATATCAATATCATTATAATATTGATAAGCTGCCTAGCCCTACCTACACAGCATAATTCCCCTTTCAATGAAAACAGTATCACTGTAGCTGACAGAATTTGTTTATAAGCTTCTGGTTACTTTAATGCAAGATTTTTTGAAGTGCTTGTACAGTGTTCCAAAAGGACGTCCTTATAAGAGCCAAAAATTGAAAGAAAAGAAAAAAAGTTATTTTGCTGCTGTGTGTCTTAGTGGGTAATTAGCATTTAAAGTCCAACGGCTTTTTAGAAACTTGGATTATTAGAAGTGTATTGTAACCTCTTAAGGTATTAGTAGCTTGTTAATGGAACACTGAGGTAGAATGCAGAGTCCTTGCTGTGCAAAAACCAAAAAAGTTGTAAAAGTATATTAGTTCATGTGAGCTCCAGCATCAAGCCTGTGCACATCAGCTCTTTGCCCTCTTTGCACTGAGACTGCCCTTTATTGGTTTCTGAAGGATAGGGTTTTAGAGGGTCTCTGTTTTCTGTCCCCATGTGTTTTTTAACCACCATGACCCTTGCTCTTGTTTTTCTTTTCTTTTGTAACCTTTATTTAGTCAGGGAAGGTTCACTGAGAGGAAGACTCTTTTGCTGGAACTTCTATAATAGCATAAAAATCAACATTTTTAAAACACTCAGAAGGCGCAACACAACATGAAACTTTGCTCTAAGTACCATCAGAGGCTCTTCACATTAACAGTTAAAGTCTACTTGTGTGTTTGCCTGTCCTGGTTCCTTTTCGTGTACCTCCAGCTGCCACTGGAACCTGGCTCCTGCTACAGCTCTACTCCTGCCATACACCAAACCAGAACCACCACCGCTGGACCTCGCCGCTAGCCGGCCTACTGTCTCCCTCTGTTGAACCCGGAATTCTCCTGACCTGTTTCCATCAGCTACAGATACACCAATGATTTAGTTTAGCTTATGCATTAGCATAGATACACCACTAGATGGTGGTACAACAGCAAGATTCATAAGTCACACACCAGAAGAGTTGTAAGACATGAGTAGTGTCCTGTATTGTGTACAGTAATATTTTCCCATTTAATAGAAACATACTTTATAGATACAACAGGGGGATTTATGGAAATGAGTTTGCAGTGCAACTGAACTGCAGTGCTGAACATTTACTTTAGCCTACTTGTTAATGCAGTTTCAGATTCAGGCATCTATTGTATCCATTGTTGGGTGGCACTGATTTTACTATATGGCATATGTGCAGTTTAGTGTCCCAAATTCCACTATGGCCAAGCCAAGACCCGCTCTAAAAAGCAGGTTGATTGGTTGGGGTTAGGCATTTGACCTCAAGTGATTAAGGTTAGGATAGGGTTAGGGTTACGTTACGGGGAATTTGGGACACTAAACTGCATGTATACCTTACTGTATTTAAATTTAAGTAATTCATTTATTTTTTTCTTAATGTGACTTGTTTGAGTAAGTTTAGCTGATAGTGACTCAGACAATTTTAAAAAGGACCTTGATATGAGATAATGCTGAGTAATTGGGTTCAATAGACTCTAAGTAAGAAAAATCACACACACACACAAGGCATAAATGCATTGGTGTTGATTTGGAAGAAAAGTCCAAATTTTCAGAAGTCAAGCAATCATACAGCACAATAAACTTTATATGGAAAAACAAATAAACAGCAGTAACCATTATACTATTGTTAACATGTCAGCAAAACATCAGGAGTACAATACAGATTTCAGGTAGCCTGCTTTAAGAGATTGGCCTGGGTGTCTTGCAGGATAATTGTTTCCTTTGGTGGCATTTTGGAGCTTCTCCCAGATCCCCTGTGATTACAATAGAAAATGCATTATCGCTCTCTCTCTCTCTCTCTCTCTCTCTCTCTCTCTCTCTCTCTCTCTCTCGTAACATTACTAAAATGTATGTTTTTTTTTATTTTGGAACATGCAGGAATATAATACTAGATCTTGATCTTACCTGTCCTCCACGTCTTCTATTGTGTCAGGAAGGGGTGAGCCAAGTGTTTCTGGAAGAAATATTGCAGCCACTCCACTGAGAATCGGAGCTCCTCCGTAGATTAAACCAGGAAGCCAAGGTATGTGTTCGCCCGTGAGAAGCACCATAGGGGCCACCATGGCTCCTACACGAGCCATCATGGATACCCAGCCCATGCCATTCTGACTGTGAGAGAGAGAGAAAACAGCCATAAGCTCCTTTAAACCAGTGATTGTGGAGCTGGTAATAAAGTAGCAATGCTACTTTATTAGCTTTTACTTTATTATAAAGTAGCAATGCTACTTTATTAGCATTTTGACCTTTTTTATTTTATTAATTTGGGAAACATCTTAATGGGTTAGGAGGCCCTCTTTAATTTGAAAATATGCTTTAACACGGTTTGCTTGTTGGCATCCCATCTCACATTTTAACACACATTTTACTGATTTATAGAACGTTTGACAGGAAAAGATGTAAAAGAATTTTTTAATTGTATTATTTTTTCAATTTTAATTGTAAGTTTGTGTTACATTTAAAAAAAGATGCCTTCTACAAATTTTATGATTAACACTGACCAAAATTATAAACGTAACACTTTTGTTTTTGCCCTCATTTTTCATGAGCTGAACTCAAAGATTTTTCTATTTACACAAAAGGACATCTGTCTAAATCTGTGTTAGTGAGCACTTCTCCTTTGTTGAGAAAGTCCATCTACCTCACAGTAGAGTGTGGCATATCAAGATGCTCGTTAGACAGCATGATTATTGCACAGGTGTGCCTTAGGCTGGCCACAATAAAAGGCCACTCTAAAATGTGAAGTTTTACTGTAGGGGGGAGGGTCCGAAAACCAGGCAGTATCTGCTGTGACGAACATTAGTCTCACGCAGTGCAAGATATCTTCACATAGAGTTAATCAGGTTGTTGATTGTGGCCTGTGGAATGTTGGTCTACTCCTTCAATGGCTCTGCCAACTTGCTGGATATTGGCAGGACCTGGAATACACTGTCCTATATGTCGATCCAGAGCATCCAAACATGCTCGATGGGTAACATGTGGTATGCTGGCCATGCAATAACTGGGATATTTTCAGCTTCCAGGAAATGTGTGCAGATCCTTGCAACATGTGGCCGTGCATTATCATGCTGCAACATGAGTTGATGGTCGTGGATGAATGGCACAACAATGGGCCTCAGGATCTCATCATGATATCTTTGTGCATTCAGAATGCACCTGCGTTTGTTGTCCATAACATACGCCTGCCCATACCATAACTCCAACGCCACCATGGGCCACTTTATCCATAACGTTGACATCAGCAAAGCGCTCACCCATACAATGCCATACACACTGTCTGCCATCTGCCCTGTATAGTGTAAACCGGGATTCATCCGTGAAGAGAAACCCTCTCCAAAATGCCAGACGCCATCGAATGTGAGCATTAGCCCACTCAAGTCAGTTATGACGCCAAACTGAGGTCAGGTCAAGACCCCAATGAGGACAACAAGCATGCAGATGAGCTTCCCTGAGACGGTTTATGACAGTTTGTGCAGAAATTCTTTGGTTATGCAAACCAATTGTTGCAGCAGCTGTCAGGGTGGCTGGTCTCAGACAAACTTGGAGGTGAAGATGCTGGATGTGGAGGTCTTGGGCTGGTGTGGTTACACATGGTCTGCGGTTGTCAGGACGAAGGGATGTGCTGCCACATTCTCTGAAACACCTTTGGAGACGGCTTATGGTAGAGAAAGGAACATTTCAATTTACGGGCAATAGCTCTGGTGGACATTCCTGCATGCCAATTGCACGCTCCCTCAAAACTTCTTGCGACATCTGTGGCATTGTGTTGTGTGATAAAACTGCACATTTTAGAGTGACCTTTTATTGTGATTGTGCCGATTATCTCGGCAAAAAAGAAGTGCTCAGTACACAGATTTAGACAGATTTGTGAACAATATTTGAGAGAAATAGGCTTTTTGTGTACATAGTAAAAAGTCTTAGATCTTTGAGTTCAGCTCAACAAAAATGTTGCATTTTGTTCACTATACATGCCTAAGGTTATAAGATTATTTTGTCAACGAGAGAAGAAGGCAAATAAAGGCCATAAAAGTTAATAGAACATATAGTTTGTGCTGCAAAACACCTAATGGTGAAAGTTAGAAAATTGACGGAACATACTTTGTCAGACCATGATCCCCTGCTGCGCAGCCAGCCCCCATTTGCTGTAGTTTGCAGTAAACTTGTATTTTGGTATTGGTTGGTTGTTTGGTAACTTATTTCTGACTCAACACAAAGTAATTCCAACTTAATCCCATGTGTTTATACATTTGTTGCAGCCTGTTTGTTAAATCAATTCTATCTTGGGAATAAAACTGGAGTAGCCAGCAGACTTCTAAAGCAATGTCCACATTTCTATTGTTTCAGCAAAAAGCCATTTAGTCAGTCAAGTAGAGAAACATGCTCATTCATAAATATATTGGATTTCTTCAATAAACAAAATAAACTGAATTCATTAATACAAAAAATGAAATTGTGTATTAATGTAAGGTAAATTTAACTTTTAAAAAAAACGTATTGACATTTACCGAATGATGGTTGGGTACAGTTCTCCAGAATAAAGGTAGCAGCAGTTGAAGGATGCGGCAAGGCAACCTTTACCCAGTACAGCCAGACACGTCCGTGCAGTTGAATTCTCTGCACAGTAGTGGAACATTCATCAGATCACTTTGTTGTTTCTGTAGTAGAATATACAGCTTGGATGCATGTGTTTAAACCATGGTTGTGTAATGTGGTTTAAACATACCATAAGGTACTAGCAGGTTGATCAAAATAGTGACTCCAGCGAGGATCAGACCACCACATTGTGATGGACGTCGTCCAATAAAACTCATAGACACAGTTATGACGACTTTAGCAGGGATATCAACAGCTCCGAAGATCACTTGGATTAAGTAGATGTCCACCCCAAACTTTTGCAGATCCATAGCAAGACCATAGTAGGCAAAGCTCGTTGAAAACCTATTTTAGTGTGTACAAAAACATGCACAATGTCATTTCAATTTCATAGAAGGTGCTTAAAAACTGCACCTGAGTTTGCAGTGCAGGATATGTACCAGACTGCACTCAGGCAGATTGTCATTTTCCTCATCGTAGGCGTACGGAACAGATCCAGGACAGAGTAGGAGCCTTGTGAACAGGACATCTCTTTCGTCATGGACTCTTGCAGCATCTAGTATGCAAATCGAGAGAATTCTTTTAGTTTCAAAATTATTTCACACACAATTTTAAACACAGATAGATGGTGCAATAACACAAACACACCAAATTCCCTTACTTTAATGTCGATTTTTTCTCCCTCTTCACGTCGTCCGTTAAAATTGGCCACTCTTTTAAGGTTCTTGATGGCTTGTTCGGGCTTATTACTCATAACTAACCATCTTGAAGATTCATGAAACCACCTGTGTGAGATATTTGTATAATTAATTTGTTATTAGTACAATACTAAATCTTTTCAACGTTAAACATGAATCAGTAATTCTGGTTGCAAGCCAAACTTTGATTTGCAGTTCAGTACTAGACCTCTCACCATGAGATGAGGAAGAAGACATAGAAGGGCAAAGACACAGCCAGGGTTAACCACCTCCAGTCCCGGAGGAAGTAGGCTACGACTGCCAGGATCAACTGTCCCACTGTGTAACTGTAACCTGTTATTGTCCCCACCACAGTTCGCACACGAGTGGGAATCCACTCCACAACTTGAAATTGAAGAATCACAGGAGATTATTATATTATTATATATATTTTGGTCAAGTACTCTATCATCAGTGTGCATTGTTGACTGCATCCAGTTAAGTCATTCTACACTAATTGTACTCTATCCAGCTAAATATCTTACTGAGCGAGAAGGTGTTGAGTCCCAGGCCGGACAGAGCCATGCCACAGCCAAAGCGGAACACACAGTAGAGGGTGAAGGAGTTTGAGAGAGCAACACATGTTCCCGACACTGCCATTAGTAGGTTAGAAATGAGCAGGAGGATGCGTCGACCATATCTAGGAGCCAGATGGATTTGGTCAGTCTGTATCAAATTACATGACTTGAATAAGTTTCTATTTTTTAGCAAAACTGCATGTACAAGAGTCAAGTTGCCCTATGTGATATTTACTCAAAAGTTACAATCATGGTTGACTGTGCCAGATGACTTAACTTATTAGTAACAAAACCACACATAAAGTAGGGATAAGATTAATGTTACCTGTCTGAAAGACCTCCAAAGACAACAGCTCCCACAAGCACACCTCCCATGTAGACTGTTTGTCCCATTTGCTTAAAAGAGCGCTGATCACACACCAAATTCCACTGACCAAAAAATGGAACACAATTTAACACATGTGACAAAAAACATATACATGTTAAAAGCAACAAAAACATATGTATTCCTACATCAGATATGATCGTTGAGCTCATCTCAGTCATGTTATAGGACCATCCGTCTTCGCATCCCTGCAGACCAACATCCAAACCTTCCTTAGTGTCTCTGTCCTCTCCTGAGCCGGAGCTCCCGTTCTTAGTCAGAAGATGCCACTGTGGAGAAACGTAACGCTGGCACCTCTGGGGCTTTCCTATCTGGTCTTGAGGCACTGTGATCAGCAGCGTTTCCTCTGGGCTCAGCTGGGACTGAGACAGGTTTGTGTGTGCGTTGCAGTAGTGAGGAGGCACCGCAGCCACAAAGTTCTGCAGCAGGTTGTGACTGGCCATCAACAGGACAGGCATGCAGAGAAGCGTCACATGCAAGATCTGGAAGCGTCCTGTGCTGCCCACCTGCTCTAGGAGATCCCCAAAAGCCATAGTTGTGTATAAGCAAAACTCTGCAAGATGACTTGATGTCAACCGCACTAGATCCTGTTGTTGGTATGTTCCTTTAGAACACTTGGATGTGCAAAAAATAGCACTTGAGAAAAAATATTGGAGAAAACACCAGTTGCAAGAACTAACCAGAGTATATTAAAGGTGTTATGTAATAATTAAAATTGATAGACTTACTTGCTGAATTTAATCTTCTTGCATTACATAAAATATCTACAAAATAAATTAAGAATGAGAGCACCTTAAAAATAACACATGACACCTTCAATGTAAAAATCCTGACAAAGTGTTCCAAAAAGAGGTCTTTAAAATAGCCACAAAATCAAAAAAGGAAAAATATTGTCTTGCTGCGGTATGTCAACATGGCTAATCAGCGTTTAAAGTCCAACGGCTTTTCAGAAGTTTGGATTATTATAAGTGCACTAATACCTCTTGAGGTATTAGTAGCTTGTTCACTGAACACTAAGGTAGAATGCAGTCCTTGCTGTGCAGGAACAACATCTTGTTGAAGTGTTTCAGTTCATGTGAGCTCCAGCATCAAGAGTGTGCACGTGACTATGCTTAGCTCTTTGCCCTCTTTGCACTGACTGCCCTGTATTGGGAACTGAAGGATAGGGTGATAAAAGGGGTGTGTGTGTGTGTGTGTGTGGGTGGGTGTGGGTTGTGTGTGTGCATGTGCACACCCGTGCATGCTGTAGACATGTGAAGTCAACTTAACTATGGTAATTTTGTTTTACAGGTGTTTTCTTTGTCAGTTTAATGTTCACTGAGTTTTCAACACCATGACCCTTGCTTATCCTCCGTCACCTTGTATTATAAAAAGCAGTTTGCAGTCAATAAGTGACTGACAATTCATTCAACAACAGTTGTATTTGTTCTGACTCAGTCAAGTTATGCTGACTGAGAGTTATGGAACAGAACCAAGAATAAAAATAAAACTTCAGAAATGCACTGCGATAATTTACTTTGTATTGTATTTACAGAGTACATCTGGGGAAAAAACTGGGACATTTCTGTCTGGGTTTTGTGTCCTTATAATTAGTTTTGAGGAATGTGCGTTTGTGTAATGATCAGCATGAGATGTCAGGCTGAATGAAGCCCCAGGTGCACCAAAGAAAAACAATAAACTTTCCATTTTTTCAGCTGCCAGACTGGGATCAGGAAAAGAGTTGTCCTTTTAAATCAGTCTTTCTTCTGGGTTTTTTAAAGTTTGAGCCCTAAAAGTATGTCTCTTTGACAAAATATGTATGAAATACTTTTGAAAAAAGAAAGGGAAGATTTGGACAACATAAACAAAACATTAACATAACATAATGAATTCAATGAGCAACAACAATAGAACACTGAGTCCAGTACGTGCAAAATGCATGTTGCAATGGGATCAGGTGTTTGTTCATGCACAGTAAGTCAGAGTGAGTCTTAAGAAATTGGACAGAAAACAGACTGGTTTGATGTGCCTGAATTGATGCCACTGGAATTGCATTGCTTCACTCAGTCAGTTAAACAGCTGCAATATAGAGTTGTGCACAAGTCAGCAGGGGAAAGCAATAAAATAAGAAATATTTTAAATTTCATATTTAAAGAAATGTGTAACTAACTTCAAATTAAATGTTGCAAATTAAATGCTACAAAACATCTCATTGGTTCCCAACCTTTGTGGTCTGATGTACTCCCACAGCCCTGTCAGATGAACTCACTTACCCCTTCATTGATACCCAGTGTATCTTATTGTATAACACTCCTTACTGTTTAAAAGTGGATATTCTAAATGTTTTCTGAATGGCCACTATTTAGTTTGGTTTGGACATTAGCCATACTATTACATCCACTTGGAATGATGCAGAATGTTTCAACCATTTATCTATTACATTTAGCTAACCCTTTAAGCGGCCAATTCATTACTGTTAAAGCCTAACTCTTGCCAAAATGGGTCTTTTTATAAATCTACCTGAGTCAAACTTTAGTTTAAAAGCGTAATTAGGACGGAAGCACCCCTTTTAAGACTTACCATATTATCGTTTTTCAGTTAAATGGCCTTTTGAATGGGAGTGCTAGGTGCACATCTATGAAAGCCTCAAAAGCATCATTTTTAAAACACTAAAAAGGCCACCCACAAGCTTTACCTTTACCTAACAGCGCCAAAAGGGACGCCAATAGTCCTGACTAAGCGTGATTAGATAAAGTGTGTTATATGTTGCTGAAGGCGACTTTTAGCGTCAATAACAACGACAAAGGCACCTGACCAAGCATCCGTATTTTACGAGATGGGAGTAAGAATTTCTTGCAACAGACACATGTGGAACATGGCTGCTGTTGATGAAGTGCTTGAGCACATCAACTATGACTGAGGGCATAGATAAGACAACAAAGGTTGGGAATCTCTATTCTAGAGGACCACAAAACCACAAATAGCAACCTCATGGAAAAGTCCATTTTCATTTATGACCACAACACACCTGAGCCCCTAGAAGCCTGTGTGATAAGTAACTGTTAGGTAGTAAGAATATTTTAAGGAAATGAACTGCATTTTCCTGACATGTGAAGTTATCAAGTTAACAAAACATTCAATCCTAAACATTTGTAACATCTTAATATTAATGAATGACAAAACCGCTTTTATGAAGATACAGCCGTAAAGTGAAAAACTTGTTTTGGATGTCTCCATTATTAAATTGCAGATCCCTCGGGGCTGAATACTGCTAGAGAAGTATTCAAGAATCCATGTACAGACTCACAAAGAATCTCCAGTGCGGGAATGTGCAAGTTAAACGTTTAAATGCTACGGTTTACTTCTGCTGTTATCTAAAGCTGTTAAATGTTTGATGAGAGGTTGGACTTTAAACAGGTCCCTCATTTTTTGTTCAGTATTTGCAATTATTTACTTAGAACTAAAGTTGTATTTGATTAAGCATGACATTATTTACTATTTTTATACAGAGCACGGATTGCGCTGGTATTGGCTGGTCAACCATTTCATGTGCTTCACAATCATTGGCTCATTTACAGCTGTGTTGCTCTCCATTCTAACCAGTCACATCACACTTCATCTCTATTACTCTGCTCATAATCTCATGCCACACATTTTGTTGTTCATGTTCATAATCCCAAATGAGTCTTTTACAATGTATTTATTTACATTTATAATAGGTTATAAGAGCTCCAAAAGAGAGTTAGTGACCCCAAGAATAAGGAATATCAGTATAAGATCTTATAAAATAATATGTGAGCAAACATTCAAAAAAAGAAGTCACACGATGCACAGCTCGCTATCGGGACAGAGTTGGCTATTATGTGTCTCACCAGGTCTGGTTGGTTTTACTCCTTTCTCTCACCTGCCACCTGGAAGCAACAGATCCTCCGACAGGTGACTCAAAGAACATTTAAAAAGCATTCTATCCACAGTACAGACAATATGGGGATGTTTCCAGTTGTTTTAGTGACTGGAAAAAGTCCACAATCCCCTAAATAGCAGGTGTATATTAAGAAGTATTAACAATAAATTAAAATAACCATAAACAAGAGTTACAGCCCTGAAAAATTACATGATGACCCTGATAAACATCTGTGCCAACAAAACATAATTAAGGCTGTAAAACAACACAGTTGTAATTCTTCATGGTGATATTTTTTTAATTTTTTGTTAAGGAGGAGTCCCTTGGTGGATGCACTGAACTGCAACAAAACTTGATATCAGCTTTCATACTGACTTTACCCCTCTAACTGTCTGTACCTCATCACCAGCACAGTAGTTAAGAATGCTGTCCTCACTGACATGGTGCCAAAGTCCTGTCTGCTGCTGAACTGGGTCTTGTGCTGTTGATGTCTGCTTGGGCCACAGCCATATCAAACTACTGTATCCCTCTTTTTCATTTGTGTTGCACCACTGAACTCTGCTCTACATTTGTCCATTATTTGCCTTATTTAAAGCTACTCACTTTGTACCTAAACGCCCTTCGCAAGATTTCTTTCAGAATTTTAGCAGCCTGCACTCAACATTTCTCAGCTGAAAAGATTTCTGAGTAACGGAAACCATTTGAAAGTTATTTCACATACAGATAATGAAATGTGTTTCTTACTTGTCTTACTGTTTTGAGGTTTATTCTGTATCTGAGGTCCATAGAGATATTGGATGAATGTTGACTTAACACTTAGCTCAGGGAGTCTGCAGCTTGGTCACTGCTGTCCACTAATTTAATCACATATTTCCTTTTTCCTCTTTTAATTAAAGTTTTTTTTTCCGGTGCTTTTTATTTTATTAGATAGTGATAGATTGACAGGAAAGGGAGGAGAAAGGGGATGGCACACAGCAAAGGGCAGCAGGTCAAATTCCAACCCAACCCGCTGCTGTAATATATATGTGTATTAAAACAGTTCTAAAGTTTACTGTCCTCACACTTTGTTATGAGCCTAGTTTATAGGTCTACCGCAAGTGGAACGATGGCAAAATCAATTATTTACACCAAATAAAATGTAGGCTACCAAAGTGCATTGACAGGGTTTGTAGACCATAGTTCAAATAGTCATTTCTTAAGTGTGATGCCTGGAAATACAGTTATTACCCAATAATATTATTTTTCCAACAAAATGCAGCTTCGTCAGGGCTGAATTGTCCAGGATAATCATTCAAGAATGCCATGTCTCGTCTCTGTGTCAAGTTTTTGTTGTAGTTATTTTTGTGTTTTCTGTTTAGTTTTCCATATCCTGTTTTATTTCACAACTTACCTACTCATCTCATTTCAGCTTCACTTGTGTGATTACCTGCTCCCACCCTTATGTGTTGCACCTGTATCTCATTGTCCCCCCTGTCTTGTGTGTTTACGTTCTGACTTGCACTTACTCCTGTGCGAGATCATCTGTTTTCCTTGTGTTCAGCCTTTGAGCGTTTTTCCTGTGTTCCGGAGTTCCTGATTTCCTGCTTTTTTTTGGAATTCCGTTTGCCTGTCATTACTCAGACACTGTTGCTTGTAAGTTTTATTAGTCCTCAAATAATCATTGATCTCCTACTTACCTGATTTGAGCATTTGTTGGTCCATTTCCTGGTGTGCGTGATAGAACGATCTCGCAAGATTGACTGTGACAACTCAAATATGGTAAAGAACTCTCTTTGAAGTACAAAAACCTCACTAGCTAGAGGAAATTCTGTCCACCATTCAACAGGAGATGCAAGGTATGGTGGAGCGTCTGGGATTACAGAAAAGCTGTGTGTAAACAAGTGTCTCACCTGACTACTTAGCGTCAAACTTACCAGTCTACCGCTGCACCGCCTGCCTCTTAGAGCTCCACAGATCCGGTCCCTTCTGTTGATCCCATGTTCGGAGAGGGTTCGGCTGCTTCTCCGGTCCAATTGCCGGTCAGCCCCATTGCTTTACCTCATCCGTCTTGGCCTGAATGCTTCTCTGGTGAGTTTGTTGACTGTTGAGCCTTTATAACTCAGTGTTGATCACATTTTGAGCTCTAGTTAGTCCACTACACCACAGATTGGGTCTAGATTGCTTACTTGATTTCACACCTGTCTGGTCGAGCAGAGGCATGGGCAATAGCAGAGTTTTCCGCACACTGGCAGCAGAGAGCGGGTGGAACCAGGCTGCTAGAATGTTGACAAGCGTCACTTCGAACGTGAAAGAGAGAGGTTCGACTCTAAAGGTTCTCCACTGGAGGATCAGAGCAGTTTTCTCGGGTAAAGGCGCCCCTTGTCACCGCCATTGATGCTGGTCGTTGCTTCACTTTCGGCTTTCACAGATGAGGAGCCTATGCAACCTCGGTAAAAGTGGAGGTTCGCCAGTGAAGGTGAGAGTCCTGGTGAGCCAAACTACAGTCTCTAACGTTCCCTCTCACTCCATGTCCACTGTATCGCTGTCCTCTGATGTTCCCAGTACTCCAGGCTGTTGATAGTCTCATGGACTTCTCCTCTGACAGATGATTGGGGCTGAACTCTGTTCCTCTTCCTGTGCCTTTGAGGGCCCCAGCGCTGGATGGCCGGCTGCTCTGGTAGGTGACTCACCACACCACTCCAGTGAGCCTTGCTTTTCCTGACCAACACACTGAGACTATGGATTTTTACCTGGTTGACTCCTCCCGATTATCCTCGGATTTTCCTGGCTCCTCAAACATAACCCTCATTTGACTGGACTTCGAGGGTTGTTAAGGGGTGGGGAGAGACCTGTTTTCTGACTTATTTGAGTACCCTGATAGTAAGGAATTACAGTAGTCCAGCCTGGAAGTAACAAATGCATGAACTAGTTTTTCAGCATTGTTTTGTGACAGAATGTGGATAGTTTTGGCAATGTTATGAAGGTACAAAAGGCTGTTTTAAGTGGGCGTTAAAGGATATATCCTGATCAAAAATAACTTCTAGATTTCTGACAGTAGTGCTGGAGGCCAGGGCAATACCATTCAGAGTAGCTATATTTTTCGATAAGGTTTGGAGGTGTTTAGGGACCAGCACAATAACTGTTTTGTCTGAGTTTAACATCAGAAAATTATAGGTCATCTATGATTTTATATCTTTAATTCATGCTTGAAGTTTAAGTAGCCTCGTTGGGATGGCGTCTAAGAGACAATTAGATGGCTTAGCTGAAGAGACCCTTAACATTAATTGTTTCAGGCCTATTGGATAAAAGCAGTCTAAGTATATGTCAAGTCTTGTTGTTCTTTCTAGTTGTCCTGCGTTAACTATGTTCCTCTACCTAAACTCCCTTCCGCCAAGGAGATGGGCGAGGTTATGCTTCAGGATGTAATCAGGTTGTATGGACTTCCTAGAGATGTGGTGTCTGATCGGGGGCCCTAGTTCATCTTTCGTTTCTGGAAGGAATTCTGCAAACTTCTCGGAGCCACTGCGTTTTTCTTCTGGTAACCACCCCCAATCAAATGGCCAGACTGAATGGCTCAAACACGAGTTGGAGGTGGGCCTTAGCTGCCTGTCTTCCAGGAGTCCTGCCAGTTGGAGAAACAGGCTATTTTGGGTGGAATACTTCTATAACACTCTACCCTCCTCCTCCACCGGCCTTACTCCCATCCAGTGTGTACGGATACCAACCCCCCCGTCTTTGTGGTTCTGGAACAGGACGTGATAGTTCCCTCAGCCAAAGCATTAGTCAGCAGGCGTTGGCGGACGTGGACCAGGGCGCATCAAGTCCTTCTACACAAGTCTTCGTTATACAAGAATTCTGCAGATTGACGGAGGTCCAAGGCTCCAATCTATACAGAGGGTCAGAGTATGGCTGGCTACCTAGAATCCTCCCCTTTGTGTTGAGAGCCGTAAATTGGCACCCAAGTTCATTGGTCCATTTCCTGTCAAAAAAGTTATTTCCCCTATTGCTGTGAGACTGAAGTTATCTAGGACCATGAGGGTTCATCCGACCTTCTATGTGAGCCGTGTCAAACATGTTTGAGAGAGTCAGATGGTGCCTGAGACTCCTGCTCCCCCTCCTCTGTATCATTGATGAAGAGGCTTCTTGATGTTAGAAGACGAGGGTGAGGCCTTCAGTACCTTGTGGACTGGGAGGGGTACAGGCCCAAAGAAAGGTCCTTGGTGTAAGCCAGCAACATATTAGATCCTGAGTTTATTCGTGAGTTCTGGCAGCAACACCCTGAATATCCTGCGAGTCTGACTTTAAGGGAGGGGTACTGTCATGTCTCATCTGTGTGTCAAGGTTTTGTTTTAGTTATTTTCGTGTTTTCTGTTTAATTTTCCATTTCTTGTTTTATTTTGAAACTTATCTTCTCGTCTCATTTCAGATAGACTTCCTGGTCTTTGTCTTCCTTCCCACCTGTGTGATTACTTGTTCCCACCCCTATGTGTTGCACCTGTGTCTCATTTCCTCCCCCCCCTTCCCGTCTTGTGTATTTACAGGTGAAACTCAAAAAATTAGCATATGGTGCTGATATCAGCCTGTGGCACTGCTGAGGTGTTATGGAAGACCAGGATGCTACAGTAGCGGCCTTCAGCTCTTCTGCATTGATCGGTCTCATGTCTTTCATCTTTCTCTTTGCAATGCCCCATAGATTATCTATGGGGTTCAGGTCAGGAGAGTTTGCGGGCCAATCAAGCACAGTAATCCCATGGTCATTGAACCAGGTTTTGGTACTTTTGGCCGTGTGGGCAGGTGCCAAGTCCTGCTGAAAAATGAAGTCAGCATCTCCATAAAGCTCGTCTGCTGAAGGAAGCATAAAGTACTCTAAAATGTCCTGGTAGACGGCTGCGCTGACTCTGGACTTAATAAAGCACAGTGGACGAACACCAGCAGATGACCAGCAGATGACCTGGTTCAATGACCATGGGATTACTGTGCTTGATTGGCCCGCAAACTCTCCTGACCTGAACCCCATAGAGAATCTATGGGGCATTGCCAAGAGAAAGATGAAAAACATGAGACCGAACAATGCAGAAGAGCTGAAGGCCGCTATTGTAGCATCCTGGTCTTCCATAACACCTCAGCAGTGCCACAGGCTGATAGCATATGCATGATTATACTTTTCAGAGGGCTGACATTTCTGTATTTAAAATCCTTTTTTTATTGATTTCATGTAATATGCTAATTTTCTGAGATTTTGAATTTGGGGTTTTCATACGCTGTACGCCATAATCATCAAAATGATATCAAATAAAGGCTTGAAACATCTCACTTTGCATGTAATGAGCCTATATAATATATTAGTTTCACCTTTTAAGTTGAATTACTGAAATTAATGAACTTTTGCACCATATGCTTATTTTTTGAGTTTCACCTGTAAGTTCAGTTTTACCCTTACTCCTGTGCGAGATCATCTGTTTTCCTTGTGCGCAGCCCTTGAGCGGTTTTCCCTGTTTCCTGAGTTCCTGATTTCCTTGGATTTTTGACTACTGCTTGGATTTCCCTTTGCCTGTCGTTAATCGGACATTGTTGCCTGTAAGTTTTATTAGTGCTATAATAAAACCCTCAATCTCCTACTTATCTGAGTTGAGCATTTGTAGGTCCATTTCCTGGTGTGCGTGATAAAGAATCCATGTACAGACTCACAAAGAATCTACAGTGTGGGAATGTGCCAGTTACAATAATTACAACAATTAAATTCTATGGTTTATTTAACTTCTGCAGTTATCTAAAGCCGTTTGATGAGAGGTTGGACTTTAAACAGGTCTTCCATTTATTCAGTATTTGCAATCATTTACTTTAGTACTCAAGTTGTATTTGATTAAGCATGGCATTATTTATTGTTTTACTGTTCCATATTTTTACTGCAGTTTAAAATACTTAAAAGTATACTGTGCAGTGTCTTCCCACAATGTATTGACTGATACAAAAGTAATCCATCTCAATCATCACTTATGACCCACTAGAAGTGTGTGGTGGTGTTTGTATCTGCAGAGACCCTGCATTCTGCCTGTATTTAATCTTTTCTTATTTGGTTGATTGTGGGACGTTTTTGGGCAGTAAAAAAAAGAGCCTTTGGGCCTCACATGGGTGTGTAACTCCTAGCCAACAACAGCATGCAGGGTGGGCAGCTCGTTGTCATTCCCAAACCGCCCCTCATATATTTTTATATTTTGTGTCAACACTGTAAAGGGGTTGCTTCAATCTCATTGCACATGTACTGCACTTGTATATAACGACAATAAAGGTATTCTATTCTTTATCGACACACAAGTCTCACTGATACAGACAGAGACAAAGGATCATAATCAGGCAATGTGGCATGTACCACATGTGGTTGTGTTTATTTGTACTTTAGCGCAAAATCGCTGCAAAACAAAAAAAAGATTGTTTTATATCTTTTGATTAGTGCTTTGTACCAGGCTCCATTTCTTCATTTAGATGTGGAATGTATCTGTATCTGTGCATGACGGAAAGGTGTGCCAAATGTTTATATTGTATCATGTCTTGTTGATTAATGGAGGGTGATCATACAGATGTTTTTTATATTATATGTTGATTGTATGGGCAGGCAATGCAAGAAAAACTTGTGTGAACAGACATAAGTTTTATCTAATCACATTCTCTCTCTTATCTTATAGTTCACTTGAGCAGGGGCCAACTTTGAACTGTTTACAAACAGTAAAGCCATACTGACTAAATGTTCTACCTTTTTAAATAAATCATCTGGAAATACCTGGCTTTCCCAGAAATAGAATGAGAAGATCTATAAAAAGTCACCCAGGCTATCATGGTATTTAAGATTTTTATTCAGAATGGGTCTGAGTTTATATTTTTGAATAAAAAATAATACCAATAAATTGACAAAGCCCACCACTAAACTTGTTATCCACTGTAACCTGTTTTTTGGGAATCTGCAGGTATGAAAAATGTAAACTAAGCCAGAGCCAAGAGTTTGAGTAAGACACAATGTAGTATAGTGAAGCATTTAATGCTAATTTCTTTTAGACACAGGTTTTTTGGGGGCTTTTATCAGATGCACAGTATCTACCACGTGGTTTCTTAAGTTGGCTGTGTTGCGATACAAGCAGGGAAAGTTGGGGTGTTGTGCCATCATGTGGACAGTTTATTGCTTATCATCAGGGGCGGGGAGTTTCTCAAGTGTAGGCTCCATGCCCCAGATCTCACGAGCATACTGGGCAATGGTGCGATCACTGGAAAATTTGCCACATCCAGCAATGTTGTAAATCACCTTCTTGGTCCACTCCTTGGGATTCTGATGAGAGGATATAAATGATTGATAAAGTAAATCAGCTTAATAATAATCAGTAATTAATAGGATTAGTAGCTCTGAGTCCCCTTCCATTAGTGGTCATACTCATAAAATACTAATTAAAGTTCTACTATAAATGCATAAAATACCCATGTGGTTTATGTGGCTTTTTAATAAACATACCTTGTAAAGAGCATTGACTTTCTCCTGGCATTTGATATAGTCTTCATAGTCAGCAAAGACCTTAAATCTGTGCATAAAAGAATGTGATTAACTCAATGAACTGGCTTTATAATGCAATGTGAATGCATACAGTGTTTGTGTGTGTATGTTAGGTGTACTGAATGTTGTTGTGCATGCAAAAGGCTGAGTTGTTTTCTCTTTTTCTTTTCATGCACCAGCATGCAAGCTTATACACATTCCTATTTGTATGTATGTACGCATCTGTGCCCCTCAGGCTGGAAATATATGATGTGTCTTTACCTGTCATGATGCATCAACATGTTGACAATTTCCTTAAACAGGTCAGGCTGCTTTGGGCTAAAGAAACCTCCAGCAATCTGGTCAATGGCCTGTTTCAGCTCAGGCAGGCGGTTGTAGTACTCTTCAGCGTGGTAACTAAGAAGGACCAAAAATAAACAAAATGCACGTTCAGAAAAACAGAAGCACAAGCTTTGTGCTTCAGATCAGCAAGTTTGACAAGGCCACACCTTTTAGTGTGAAAAATCTCAGCTTGGGTGGAAAAAAAACTTGACATCTGGTGAAATTGATCAATACCAAAACCTCTGTGAGAGAGTGTAAAGCTGGTGGATTGTCAGAGTACGTGAACCTCACTACATTGATGTCAAAAGGTCTTAACAGTTGGACCATCTTGGAGAGATTTTACCAAATGAATCTGGTAACACACTCTGTTCTTACATGCAAAGACAATACATACTGTTGTGGCACAAATAAAAAAACAGGGATGAATTATTTTTTAAGTTTGTAAAAAACATATTTAGAGACTTGTATCACCTTACTCAAATGTGAAAATGTGTGTCTGTGTGGTAAAGAGGCAATATCACACACTTAACATGTTTAATTAGTTACAGAAAAAAATATGTTTGCGGTAGAAGTGGAAAATGTAATTTATGTTTGCACTTATGGAGGGCAGGGACAGGGCTAGAAGGGGGGCATGGGGTGGCACCGGCCTGCTGTGAAATATAATTACCCCCCCTCCCCCAATCCATTGGGCTAGAGTGCTGTCAATCTGACAACTGTGATTTCCATTGGATCATGGTACTGTTACGTTTTGCCAATTTCCCCATCCTTTGTCACATGACCAATTAATTTTAAAGTTTCTATGATGACTATCCAAAATTCTGATACCATGGAACCAGCACAACTGTTTTTTTTTTTTTTAAAGTGGCAGACTGAGCTGCTAGAAAATGTATGTTGTATTTGGATATACAATTGTTTTTTTTATTTTTTTATTAAAACAAGTGAAATTAATAATGAATGTGATCTTTTATTTAGCAGAATAACATTGTGTTGTTCTATCCTAACAACTATTTCCTATATTTCTAAGCCCCCAGGCCACTCCTAACTAATTATTGGTCCCCCCCTCCCCCCGTGCCACCCCACCAAAAAAAAATAAAAAAATCCTGGAATGGGCACTGATGAAAGGTCATTCCTTACCCTTTCTTGTCAAGTGCATCAACGTCTTTCACCCTCATGCCGAAGATGAAAATGTTGTCCATGCCGGCCTCCTCGGCCATCTCAACATTGGCTCCGTCCATGGTTCCAATGGTTAGAGCACCATTCAACATGAACTTCATGTTGCCGGTGCCAGAGGCCTCAGTGCCAGCTGTGGAGATCTGCTCTGACAGGTCGGATGCGGGAATGACTGAAAAGATGAGAGAAGTAGAGGGTTGATGACTCTAATAAGCATTTTGCATTGAAATAAAGTTAGAAATACTGGCTGTGCACAACTGCAGAGAGGAAATGAGCAGAATGATGAGCATGAGAACAGATACAAAGAGAGAGGAAACATTTTTTGGGAAATTACCTCTCTCTGCCAGTGTGACTCTGTAATTCTCCAAAAAGATGACTTTGAGACGGTCTCCGACCACAGGATCATTGTTGACCACCTCGCCAATAGCTGTGATCAGCCGGATAATCATCTTGGCAGTGTGGTATCCAGGAGCAGCCTGCATGAAAGGAAAAGTAGAGTGGAGAAAGAGCGTTAAATGAATTGAGGGTGAGTTTGTTTTTAAAACCCAGTTGCTTGATTAAACTACAAACCTTTCCTCCAATCATGACAGTTCTTGGAGTCCATTGCTTGTTAGGCTCCTTCTTAATGCCTGGCGGAGATATGAAGACGTGATTACAAGACTTGCTGTAAGTGTGTCTGTTCAGTCTCTGACACAGACACACACACAAACACACACACACAAACAATCTGCCCTGAAATCATTCTACAAACCACAGTATTATGTATTATTAATATAGTTCAATTAAAAAGATTGTTCTTACGGTTATAGTAGGTGATGATGTGCAGGCAGTTCAGCAGCTGTCTCTTGTATTCATGGATTCTCTTGACTTGCAGGTCAAACATGGAGTTGGGGTTGATCTTAACCTTGTAGTGCTCCTCCAAGTGGACAGCAAACTTCATCTTGTTTTCCTACTTTATCCAAACAGTGACTTCATTACATAAAACACAAGTTCAACTTGTGTGGTTATTCATATGTGCCAAATAAAGACACATTCATAATGTTGGAAAAACAATTCTACAAGATACAATAGAGAAACACACAACAAAATTTGCCCTGTGTCAAAGAAAAAAACTCCTTGACTTTAATATATTGTGCAGAGTAAATGCTGTTGCTGGAGGCTGCGATCACAGCTCGGCAGGTTGGTTCTGCGGCCTGATTGTATGTACAGTAAAAACATGGACTAATCTGGGCATGTTGCCATTAAAAGGCAATATTTTTATTGCGCTATTGCCAGCTATAATAAAGAACTCACACATAACTGTAATTGCAAAGTTGAGATCAAATAATACTTCACCTGCTTCACTTTGGCAACATCACGAATGAAAGCCTCATCATTCACATACTTGCGGAGACCCTTCAGCTGGTCGAGGTCACGGATGAAGTCCTCACCGATTCTCTGTTAACAGAAATGCAAAAAGAGTAACTAAAAGCTACAGATATTCACAATGTTGTTTGTGTAAAGTGTGCATATTAAAACACTGCTAACCTCGGCGATGACCTCAGCCAAGCCAGGGTTGCACATGACCAGCCAGCGGCGAGGAGTGATGCCGTTGGTCTTGTTTTGGAACTTATGTGGCTCCATTTCATAGAAGTCCTTGAAACTGCAGGCAGTGAAGCATCACATATCAGAAAAAAAACAGATGATGCAGTAGCCCAAGGAATCATAAATGCCTGGGGATTAATAAAATAAATACTACAACATACATGTACTATAGTTCTGTGATTTAACACTACAGAATGTGACAAATGCTAATTTTAGGGACATACACAGTAGCTTTGAGGATGTCAGAATGAATCTGGGCCACGCCGTTGACAGCATGGGAACCCACAATGCACAAATGGGCCATGTTGATCCTCTTTTGTCCGCCTTCCTCAATGAGGGACATGCGGCACAGACGACCATTATCACCAGGGTACTTGGCAGCAACTCTCTGTAAAGTTAAAAAGAACAAAACATAACTCATAGATTCTGTTTTTATGTTTGCTTGCTGGATAGTAGATTTATATTCCAATACATGTTAAACTAGGTCAACACAGATATTCTAGAAAAATATGAAAGGAGCAGCAACAGGACAATTTCCATCAGTGTGTAATGAACCTACCTTAACTTGTACATTGTGTTCAACCATCCAGGTGGAAGTACAGAGGGCTATTCTATTGCAAGTCTTTATTACTATATTGCAACTTAAACACAGAGAACACCTCTGCTGACATAAATACACGTTGTGTGCAATGCATTATGGAAATGATAACATGTTGCAATGTGCGGTACTAACCTCCAGGTGGCGACGGTTGATTTCATATATAATTTCCAGGTGACGAGGCAGCAGATACGCAAACAGATCAACTGGCCAGCGCTCCAGAGCTTCAGGAAGGACGGTGTGGTTGGTGTAGGCACAGGTGCGCACACAGATGTCCCATGCCTAAACACCAGCGAGAAGAAATATATACATTCACTGTGAAAGACTATGATGATGGCGGTAAATAGTTTATATTCTACACTAAATTGTAAAAACACTGTAACATGAAGCAAAGCAAGAAAAGGCAAGGCAAGGCAAGGCAGCTTTATTTGTATAGCACATTTCAGCAACAAGGCAATTCAAAGTGCTTTACATAAAATCAGTTAAACAGATAAAACACATGTACAGACAGTTAAAAATCATAAGCATTAAAAACCGATAAAACACATGAAATGTTAAAGCATTAGGACAGATAAAACACAAGAATAAAAGTTACAGTGCAGCATAAGAAATTTAAAGAAATGAGCAGTCATTTAAGAAAGGCAGCATCAAAAAGAAAGGTCTTCAGCCTTGATTTAAAAGAACTGAGAGTAGCAGCGGATCTGCAGGTTTCTGGGAGTTTATTCCAGATATGAGGAGCATAGAAACTGAAAGCTGCTTCACCCTGTTTAGTTCTGACTCTGAGGACAGAAAGTAGACCTGTCCCAGATGACCTGAGCGGTCTGGGTGGTTCATAGTGGAGTAGCAGATCAGAAATGTATTTTGGACCTAAACCGGTGAGTGATTTATAAACTAGCAAAAGTACTTTGAAATCAATTCTTTGAGACACAGGAAGCCAGTGTAAAGACTTCAGAACTGGAGTGATGTGATCCAGTCTCCTGGTCTTAGTGAGGACTCGGGCAGCAGCGTTCTGAATCAGCTGCAGCTGTCTGATTGATTTTTTAGTGAGACCTGAAAAGACACCATTACAGTAGTCAAGTCTACTGAAGATGAAGGCATGGACCAGTTTTTCCAAGTCCTGTTGACACATAAGTCCTTTAACCCTTGATATATTCTTAAGGTGATAGTAGGCTGACTTTGTAATTGTCTTAATGTGGCTGTTAAAATTCAGGTCAGAGTCCATGACTACACCAAGATTTCTGGCTTTGTCTGTTGTTTTTAATATTGTTGTTTGAAGCTGAGCGCAGACTTTCAATCGTTCCTCTTTTGCTCCAAAAACAACCACCTCAGTTTTTCCTTCATTTAATTTCAGAAAGTTCTGGCACATCCAGCCGTTAATTTGTTCGATGCACTTAGTCAGTTTTTGTAATGGACTATAGTCCCCTCGTGATAAGGTTAAGTAAATTTGTGTGTCGTCTGCATAACTATGATAACTTATTTTGTTGTTCTCTATAATCTGGGCCAGTGGGAGCATGTAGATGTTAAACAGAAGAGGCCCCAGAATAGAGCCTTGGGGAACTCCGCTCGTCATATTTGTATGCTCAGATGTATAATTACCTATTGACACAAAGTAATCCCTATTCTGTAAGTAGGATTCAAACCAGTTTAGTACTGAGCCAAAAAGTCCTACCCAGTTTTCCAATCGGTCTAGTAATATGTCGTGGTCAACCGTGTCAAATGCAGCACTGAGATCAAGTAATACTAAGATTGAAATTTTGCCACTATCTGTGTTAAGGTGGATGTCATTAAAGACTTTGACAAGAGCCGTCTCAGTGCTGTGGTGTGGTCGGAAACCTGACTGAAAGGTATCAAAACTGTTGTTTAGTGACAGGAAATGGCTGAGTTGTAAAAAAAACGCTTATTCAATAATTTTACTTAAAAACGGAAGGTTTGATATCGGCCTATAGTTGCTCATTAATGATGTGTCTAGATTGTTCTTTTTTAAGAGTGGCTTGATTACTGCAGTTTTCAGGGCCTGTGGAAAGATACCTGAAAGAAGAGACAAGTTCACGATCTGTAGAAGATCAGAAGCCAAACATGTTGAAACATTTTTGAAAACACCCGTTGGTAGAATATCAAGGCAACAGGAGGAGGTTTTCAGATGATGTATAATGTCCTCCAGGTTTTCATGATGTCCTCCAGGTTTTCAAGAAAAGTAGCCTTAGTTCTTAAACAAAATAAAACTATGAATCTATGTGAAATTCACCAGTGTTGCTCTTCCTCACCTTTTCCCATGCAAGTTTCTCTTCATCAACCAGAACCCTCATCAGCTCAGGAATAGCCATGGCTGGGTGAGTGTCATTCAGCTGAATGGCAACCTGAATATGCAGAGCATTATGAAATGTCAAAACAGAATTCTTCTAAGATACAATAAAACCCACCTGTTCAAAACACTGACAAAGGCAATTTAACAAAAGCACAGAGAGAGAATATCAGAGGGGAATCTTTTCATTTGTGACACAAACTATTTTGTTGAGTTTTGTGCCTCACCTTGTCAGGCAGTTTGCTGAAGTCTGTGCGAACAACCTCCCTGGAGCCAAACTTAGAGACCTTGAAACGACGGATGATGTCTTGCAGGGTGGCAGACACCACAAAGTATTCCTGCTTCAGACGGAGCTCCTTTCCTTCAAAGAACTGAGGATAAAGGCACATATTTGTGTAATTCTGCTCTGCAGGCAAGACTAGGTTTTGTATTAAACATTTCCGCTAACATATTAGTAACTGGTATTCATGCATGGACAACTAAAATCTTTCCATTTTAATGAAATAATAACCCAAACCTCATGTAACAAGAAAGTGGTAGCTCAGATATCAAATAATTATAGTAGTATAATTATCATGCAATTATAATAATTTCAGCATAACATCAAACACCCATCTATAATATACACTTGTGTGCTAATGTGGTTAATGCAATTAAATCTGTGCATCCATTTAGTAAAGTTCTCTCCAAACATTATTTGAGATTTATAGAAGCTGAATTCAGTTTTTTATGTTTTGACCCAGAGCAACCTTAAAAATGCCAAAATTAACCCAAAATAGAAGTGACCACTGATGTGATTAAGGAAAAGTTTTGTTATGATTTAATATTAAAGGGGATTTAATAGGCTGGATATATTAGCCTATTGTATAGTTTTAAAATTATGTATTTTAGTTACAATCCTCAGGCCCAAAGTCTTGCCCTGCGCTGCATACCTTTGATTAAAATACTCTAAATTAATGTAATGAGTTTTTCTTCAAGACAAAATGTGGTAACTTCCTTGTCAGGGGTGTCTTATTCGGAGGTGATGTGACACAGGACTAACGCTGGGCAATTGTTCTTCCTCAGCAGAGCACAGATAGCTAGCAGTTAACCAAACTGCCAGTTTACAAACAGGCAATTGAGCAATGTAACAGCAAGTGGAGGAGAACCGGTATGTGCCCAGTCACCTGTTAGAAATTAATTAGAAATACAAATTAGAAAAACAATTTTGTCAAAATGTAAAATTCTGTTATTTTCTGGTTTTGCCAACAATTATTTCCATAATGAACTAATCTGTTATTTTTTAAGCAGTCTATTAGTATGTTAAAATAAATAAGGAAACGTGTATTTGTTACCAAACCCTGATGTGGTGTCTTGATATGAAACTCCACATTGGATAAAAAGGAACCTTTCTGATTTTTTTTTGTTTTACTACTTAAAATTGTTGAATGTTTAATTTTTAGAACTATAAGTGAATTGTTTCTGGGTTTTCTGTATTGTTAAAAAATAAACTATGATAGAAAAGCAGTCTATTGTAAAACTGACTGAACTGAATTCAAACAAAGCTGGAATATCTGGCCCACCACTGATTCTGCTCTCACTTCCACAGACATAAATTACCAGACCTGACATGAGTTATAGCTCGAGCTAGACGGTTATCTCCCAAATCCTCCCTCTTGAGCCTTCAGAAAGTCAGCACATGGTGGGCATTTCTTATGTCAGCTATAAAAGACGTCTTCAGAGGAAGCTAAAAAAGCACACAGTGAATCTAGCTGAAGACAAAGGACTAGTTGGGGTCCAAATTATGGAAATCCACCTGAATTAAGATGAGCCCTAAAGTCATATAGGAGCCATACAGTCGACAGCCCCTATAACGTTTCATTCGTTTTCATTTCTTATTTCTTCTTATTTTCCCTAATCCAGGTTAACATGTGCATGGCCATCCTATGAGTGCAGTGTGGGTGGATGAGAAGGTAATAGATACATTTTCTCACATTGTCGTTGGGATACAGCACACGGGAGATGTTTTCAGCCAAGTTTCTGTCCAAAACAGCTTGAATGTAGCCACCAACATTGACTGTAAAGGAAAACAAATGTACATAAAATCCTTTCATTCAAGCTCATTTAACAGCTGTAGCATGATTTAAAATGTTTGATCTCTGCCAGACACATACAGTCTTTGAGGTTAAACTCGCAAGGCGCCTTCGCCGACCACAGCCTCATGGTGTTGACAACGTTGTTTCTGTAACCAGGGATAGGGGTGTCATATGGCAAAGCCAGCACTACCTGTCAATACCATCACAGGAAGAGATATAAATAAATATATCATTTCAGAAGGTGTTTATTACTATTTATATTAATGTACTTCATAATCATATTTTCACCTGAGTGTCAACCCATTTGACACCATCGGGGTGATGCTCGGTCCTGCCATAGAAGTTCACTGGACGCATGTACTCAGGCCGTGCCTTTTCCCAGGGGTTGCCATAGCGCAGCCAATCATCAGCCTCCTCAACCTTGATATTAACATATATTTATATTTAGGGAGACACATTCATAGTGGCTTTTGAGCTGAGCCAGACATAGAAAATTATAATGAAAAAAGGAAGAAATCCAGCAGGCGATTCCAGGTGAAAAAGAGAGAATAGTAGCTATTCATGTGGCCTAAAACAAGAATGTACATTTGTTTTTCATTTCTAACCTGCCAGCCATTGACAATTTTTTGATTGAAGATACCAAATTCATAGCGAATACCGTAACCATAGGCAGCCAGACCCAGTGAAGCCATAGAGTCCAGGAAACAGGCTGAGCACCAATGACAGCACATGCAAAAAGCAAATCATTTGACAAGCTTTTACATAAGGTTCTGCATTATTTATTTAGTCAGTCAATAATGGTAAACATTCTTTAAATTTATCAAATATGATCGGTGATAAGATGCTCACCGGCAAGGCGTCCCAGACCACCATTTCCCAAGCCAGCATCTTCCTCCATGTCCTCCAGTTCCTCCATGTCCAGACCCAACTACAGAGGACAACAGAACACAGCATGGGCTCATGAAACAGTCCTTTTGAGATGGCTTTTACAATGGTTGGAAAAGGACATTTTTATAAGCGATACAAATGAAGGGTCCTTGTCTTACCTGGTACGTGGCCTCATCACAGGCGTTCTCCAGTGCGAGGTTCACCATGGTGTTTTGAAGGGTGCGGCCCATGTAGAACTCAAGGGAGATGTAGTACACACGCTACAGTTTTAGAAGAAGGGGAGAAACAAATGAAGACAAAGAGATATTTTTGTGTCAATAAATGATTAGGGTACAGAAAGGTCTCCACAGTTGCATGATGGGTACAGATCTGTGAAATCAAATCACAATCACATCCACCTCAGACTTTAAAATAAATCTTCAAGTACATAATTTAGCTTCATGATTAGGAGTGCAAAGAAATGTGCTACCTGAGCCTGTGTTTAGCCTTTGCCATTTAGTTATTTTTTTCACCAGACATGGAGGGGGGCGGACACAGGTTCAGGAGGAGAGGAAGAGATGGGAGAGGAGAAGGGACTGGGGGACAGATTGCTCTGGTTGTTATATAACACCAACATTTTGGCCTGGGCAAAAATAGCTGTAGAGGTAGCTATAAAGGTCAGCCTGAGCCTGATACTCTTTAATTGTGGAGTTCAAGTCTGGAGTGAAGTGGTCTGGATAGATGTAAAATAATAACAAATACAACTGACAAGCCATATCACTCAACGGCTAACAGGATCTTTTGAATTATATATGACTGTATGTTCCAAATTGTATCAGACATCAAACCCGATTTCTTGTCATGCTGAATAGCTTTTTCTTTTCGAGAATGCATATGAGCATTGTGAAGAAATGTAAATTTGTAGTACATGATCTTATGCAGCACAAAACTTAATCCTGAGCTTGGATTTCCTCCCTCTTTAAGGTTAATGTTTAGACCCTTTTTAAGGGGATTCACCTTTCAGTCTAGAACATTGGAACAAGGTGATGCATAAAGGAGGTCAGAAGGATTTTAAGTTAGAAGTGGCAGCCCACCAACATCTAATCAAACAATTTCTGAATATTTAATGTAAGAAGTAAAGATCTCCCTACTGAGCTTAATATGCAAGGGCTTTGGCACTCAAGTTAAAGAACAATAACCCTGCAGAGTAAGACGAGAGGTTCATGTTAAGAAGTGAAAGTCATCCTCTTTATTCACTAGAGATATTAAGGATCTTGCAAGGAGATGTTTTTTCCTGCAAAGTAAACGCAATTTTCACTCTCCTTCTGAGCCTTCTGTTGAGATCACAGTTTTGTGTGATATTTTCCGGGAATGGTTTGCAATTTTGCTGCTGTATTCTAGTGAAGTCAGCTTCCTATTGTTTTAAGGTTCTTTCTGTTGCTGATATATAGTTCATGTGGCTGCTTATATATAAACTTGGATGCCCTCAGAGGTATGTACTCATATAACACAGAAAGAAAGTCCTATGTGCTTCATGGTCAGACAGGATGGGAACAGAAGGTCATGGAGAGGTTTAATGTTTCAACACACTATAAGAACGGCAGCATACCAGCAGAGTGCTAAGAAGCCCCGGTGAAGTTTAAATGCCATGACCTTACACTGATAACAGGCTGTTGAACATACAGTTGAAGAATATAAATCCCTTGCTTTTATGAAAGTGATTCATGGTCTTTTGTTAAACTGTGCAAAATGTGCAGAAGTTATTTTATGACGCAGTATAAGATTCAACTTATGGCACAGAATTATAATAAAAACAATTAACTTAGTACCAGACAGCCAGTGAGGTCACAATGCAACAGCTTCCATAAATATCTGGAAGATGTAAAGTTCTTAGGTGAAATATAGTTGCCAGTATTCCCCTGTGCTGTGTATGCAGAAAAATGTAATAGCAAACTAAATGTAGTTTTTCTTTTTCACAAACACATGTGATACTGTTCATGCCGTTATTGGCATGAAAAGACTAGCACCTTTTGAGAAATGAGCCGGTTAGTAAATAAATCTCTATATTCATGGAAATTAATATTACTGTAAACATTGGTGCTGTTATGGCTTTCACTTACTTTGGGATCTTTCTCATAGTAGTGCTGCTGGGTTCTGATCCACCTGCCAATCAAGTGCTCCCGTACAGTATTGGCAAGAGCAAAGTAGTAATCCCTTCTGGTAGCCACATTTCTGTCCTTGACCAGCGTAAAGTGGAGATGTCTGTTGAAATCTAGCTTCAATTGTGAAATGTTTTCAACGCCGGCGAGGCCTCGCACTGAAATCTGTTTCCTTCTATCATGGTCAGACAAGGGTTTAGACATGGTGGCACGAGTTGCTGCAGCTCAGGGCTCTGACTCTGGCGGAGTGTAAACAGTAAGACAGCAAGAGCACACCACAGGTCCAAACACACAGCGAGAGAAACACCCACACCACAGGCTCAGGTTCAGCATTTTAAAGACATCACTATAAATATTAAGTCGAGGGTGGAACTGATTGTATATATTAGGGAAAGGGTGGGGCATATGTTGAGGAAAGAGGTTGGAACTTTTAAATCAAAGATATAAGACTACATGGCATCTTCATTTACTGTACATCTACAGTTTTAATACAATGAGGATTAGGAGCTACTCTTCATCTTTTTTAATTTGACTTACACTGGTCAAAACTTATAATTGAATGATAATTTTCAGTCAACTTGACCAAAGCAGTATCAACAATCTGAATCTTATTATTTAGAAAATTTGTATTCTCTGTCATGCTTGTATTTCACCGCTACATAAAGGATGGATGTGGCATTTGCAAAGCTGACAACCTACAATGGTGATTCGGCATTATTCATTATCATCATTAAAATAATAGCATGACATAAAATCAGAAAATCTTTTGTTCTACTTCTCCACCGCCTGCATGTGAAAAGAATTCTCTGATATTGTAGAAAGGAACTCGTGCTGACAGTTACAGAGGCTAACTCGTTTTTCTCTCCATAGTTGGCAGGGGTACCTTGGCCAACAGATGGCAATGATATACAGTATATTAGATCTTTTTTTAATATCTTTGTTGCACCTAAAAGCAAAGCACTACAAACATCAGCTCATTTTCATATAGTAGGGTGACACTATTAAGTAAGTTTATTTATAGAACACTTAACACTCTAAACACAGCTTAGGCTAACCAAAGTGCTGTTCAAAAAAGCTCTAGTGTGCTGTATGAAAGAACATTAAATTTGAAAATTAAAATAAAAAATCAAAGCACACACTAAGATAACAATAAGCAGCAGTGTTAGAACACTTAATATTTTAATGCTACTGTTTCACTTCACATGTACGTTTGAGTAGAGGTGCTGTAAGTTGTTATAAACCAGTGATCCAGAGTCTATGTAGATCACATCTGTTCAAGAGCCCGGAGCAATAACAGACACAAAAGCAGCCACAGCAGAGCTACTAAAACCCGCTCTATTTTCAGTTATCACTCTTGCGAGCCAAACTATCATGAAGTCTTGACCTTCTATAAATAGTTACTCTGACCCAGTCCCAAAGGCCATGATATTTGAAAGGCATATCTTGTTAATGTCAGCAAGAGCCGGCAGACTACTGCTATGAATCGGACCACAGCATTAGGGGGAAGGCAGTGTTTGCTGGGCTCTTTTCAGTAGGATGCAGTGCTGCAAGCTCATCGTTATCATTAAAGGGGGGGTTCTGTCTTTGGACTGAAATTGGTTAAAAGCTGGATGAATGAGTGACTATTACTTTAATGTCAAGATGTACTGGATTGGACTGCAATTTGGATGAATGTTGGCAGAAAAAGTATTGGAGTAACATCACATCTTTCAAACAATTTGCCACTCTGTTGTATATTTGGTGAAAAGATGTAACACAAATAAGCTAAAATGCTTCTGACACACACCACAACTGAATCATTTGTAGAATTTTTAGAACTTACACAGTATATAAATACCGTCTACACCACTTGCTGTTATGTTCCTTTTATTGTTCCTGCATGCCAAATGACCCCCACAATAGAGAAACCATCACACAACAGATGACAAAGATTGAAGCTGGCATGCCCCCGATTTGTCCATTATGATGAGCAAATTATGTTCTTACATGTCTACTGGCTGTTCTGTCAAATGTTACATCAAGCATTTCAAGACCACACTGACTGAATGAATGCACTTCCTTATGAAATGTGAATAAAAGCCAACAATATTCTCGATGCGAAGGCAAATTTTCAACAACAAATGGAGTTGTTTGGACAGTTTAGCCACTGAACCACATCTATGTGCCAGCCCAACATGAGCAGTTTTTTAAAAATTATTTATTTATTTTCTATCCACAGTATCTGTCTGTCTTTTCAGCTCACACATTTATTTATGATCTCTAAATCATGTAATCAGGAAGACAAAGTTTAATTCATTTTGATTAAAATGTAACTCCTTAGAGAATATCAAGTCAATTAACTGTGATGTTAATGAATGCTCTGATTGCCAAACAGTGACTACAGTTATTCAGGCGCCTGTGTTGTCAGGCAGGCATTAGAACAGGGTGTAGACAACAACTGATTGACGGTGGCTTGTAAGAGCTATAAGCTGGTGCCAACTAGGATTTATGTGGCAATTTGATGTTTCTCACTTTTTGTCGCCTTAAACATGCATGCTGTTTTTTCATCATACTGCTTTTTTCTATCAGATTACAAAAGTAGGTAGCCAGTTTGTGTGCAGGCTTAGCAGGGAGTAAAATGGGGAATGAAAAGGAGCTTTTGTGTTAACTTTATGCTGACATTTAAGATTGGGTGTGGAGTTTCCAAATATCTAATCATTTCCATAGCAGGCATCTTTTAGCTCTGATTGGCTGCTAATGTAATTTCAAATTGGCATATAGCTACAATAAAATATGTGTCTGGTTTTCTGGATCTTTTATTTATGTTAAATACTTAAATTAGTTTTTAAAACAAATATTAAAATGTTTTGTGTTCTTTATTGATCGTATCATTTTATATGTTTTGCACTACACAACAAATGCTGAGGAGATCTTTGTTTTTCTTTACTCTTAAAAATCTAAAGCTGACAATACGGTAAATTCTCCCTTCATACAGTTGTAAATGTATCTGAAAGCTGTCACACAGTATAGTGTTACTTTTGCAGGTGCAATCTACGTCTGGCACCTCCATATCCTAAACATCATGTTGCACTGCATCCTTTTCATAAGCATTCCATTTTTATTTTTTTGACACTTTTTCTTTCTTTTTTATTTGTATTCTTGCATATGGCTAGCTGGTGGGGAATTTAGCTCTTTACAGGGGAGGAAAGGAATACATTTTTCATCTCCTCAACATCAGGATTCAGGTGTCATGGGATTGGCTCCGGAGGCACGTGAAAGAAATAGAAACAAGACTTGTCAGATTGATGTGAGATCCAGTAATAAACTAATGGGAAGCGCGGGGCATGTGGTTCAGTGAAAACATGCCAACTCATTCTAATTAAGGTTAGATGGAAATTCAGACTGTACAGCAGCTAAGCAGACAAATAATTGCATCTCAAGTTGATGTGGCTGTAGTTCTCTCTTGCCTCATTCACACATTGACTCACTGACATTTTTACACTCTGTTAGCGGGAAAAGTTGTTTCCTCTCCTTTGCCTGAGGGGACTTAGCATCTTTGTTTACATCTCCCCAAAAATTATGGACTTAAGGTATTACACCTACTACTTAGCACACATTTACTACTGCACATGAGGCTGCAGCAAGCAATAAGTCCTTTCTTATTATAAATGCATTGCATTTAATTAAGTTACATAGTTAAAATATGTTCTAATAAACAACTCAATTAAATGTCATGCACTGTAAAAGTGTTTATCTTCAGTTACCCCGTAATGATTTTACATTTTGTGAAATGCAATTGTATCTCTCATGGGGGAAAAAGGCATTTAATTGCATCCACACTGAACATTTCTATTATTTAGAGTTAAAAGGGTTTTGTGTTTGCAGAATACCAATCATCTGATTTGCATTGCATTTCTTGATGGCAATGAATCACAGCACAGCTGGTTCACAGGGACGTTGTTAAGGTGCAGTGTTTTACTCAGGTCAAATGTTTTGTTTGTCTCACTGTTTAACCTGTCACCAGGGGGCCAACACAGAAGGAATACTGTCACCTGGTGGTAAATCTGGTAATGTCACATTGGAAACCACCAGCTTTGTTGTGTATTAAGTGGACTGGATAAGACCAAAAAGCACAAAATTGTAAATGGACTGCATTTAAAGTATACAAAGCACTTTACAATGTTGCGTCACACACACACACACTCGCATCATTGGTGGTAGGAGCAACTTGGGGTTTAGTGGCACTTTTTTTTTTTAATGATTTATTTCCCTTTTATTAGCGACAGTGGATAGACACGAGATGGGGAATGACATGCAGCAACACACTGCTCCGTCTGAGGAGCACCTTCAGTGATAGACTCCTATACCCACAATGCACCAAAGAGAGCCACAGAAGGTTGTTCTTACCTGTGGCCATCAAAACTGGACTCCCAACACCTAAAGTATTTCCACATCACATCTCAATCTCATTATTCTTGGACAATAATTACATGGTGCAATAATTTATTAATTACATATGCAATATTTATTTATTCTCTGCTGCTACTTATATTCACACAATATGTTCATACTGTATTTATGTTGACACTGTTTTTTTATATTCACACTGCATTACAATAGCATTTGTACAACCCATTGTTTCAGCAACAATCTTTTGAGACCTTATCTAACTTTAATTCTACTAACATTATATTTCTTGCACTTTTTTAAAAGATACAGTTCTGACCATTTTAGCCTTTAATGGACAGGACAGCTATGGACAGGAAAGGGGGGAGAGAGAGGGGGAAGACATGCAGCAAATGGCCGCAAGTCGGACTCAACCTTGAGCCGCTGCGTCGAGGACTGGGCTCTACCAGGTGAGCTACCCAGGCGCCCGTAGCTATGTTACTTTATAATTATTGACTCACTCTTTTCTTACTGTGTTTTTTTTACCTTGAATTTGACCGTGAGCAACTGCAACTAAACAATTTCCCTGAGATCAATAATGTATTATGGTGAGATCAGAATTTGCAGGAAAGCATCAAAAAATCATTCTTTGTCTCCTTTTAAGATAGAATCAGTTAACGCCCACATGTTTTCACTCTTAGCTGATTAGACATCAGGACAGTGTGGCGTGTACCCTAACCCTAACACCTTTATCACCAGCATAGCTCCACCTATCTTCGACCTAGGCAAAGGTCTAAACAGAACGGTGGGCTCTTGCTTTAAGAGCATCGGCACAGGACTGGATTTATCGGGTAACATGACATAACACTGCTAATTTAGCTAACTTTAGCTATCAACAATACCAGTTGGTGGTTAGGGAAGACTAAGATTAACACCATTTGTTATAAATCAACCTGTGATTAGGGCTGATACCACAGTCATATTATTAAGATTGTTTCAAATAGATATTATGAATGATACTGTATTTTAGTATTACTTAAAACTGGATTTGTGTTGCAGATCAAGTTTTAAGTAACATTAACATTATGAAAGACCAATACGTCATTCATGTTCACCCATTAATCAATACTGCACTCTGCAAAGCAAATGATATGAACACAGATTAGATTTAATCAGTTAGGTACACTTAAGACTTACAGTGAGACAGTGTTGTAGTACTTGAAATCGGTCTTAGTCTCAAGACCACTTTTTGAAGGTCTTGTCTTGGAATCATCTGTATTTTTACTTGTCTACAACTTTGTCTTGTCTCGTTCTCTGATCAAGAAGACTCAGGATTTTATTTCAAGACCACAACTACCTTTTGATTATTTTATCAAGGCATTTCTCATGATCCATGGCAATGAAACAGGTGAATGAATAAGAATCTAAATTAGTTTCCTGTGGGGGTTTCTTTATGGGAATGTGGATCTTTCAGATCAATTTGAGTGCCTATGGTTACCATTTTCCACATTTTATCTTGGCATGCAGTGTGGGACTCGCACTATTCTGCGGCCTCGTTTATAAAACTGCGGCAAATTTGAATCAGAAGTGGCATACAGAAATATTCAGATTTATAAAACCGTGTGCTTGCACATCCTACGCCAGTTTCCCTTTAAAAATTACAATTGACTTGACATGTGGCGCGGCTATGGTAGATTCATGTCATGCCCATAGTTTCCCTTAAATAGTGAAACGCCCAAAATGAATATTCATTCATACCAACATCATGATCAGGGAGGAAAACAAAGCAAAAGAATTTCACTCAATGTGAAGTTGTAGTTCTTGTTAGAGACGTGGAAAAGAGGAAAATACAGTCTGGAGGGCACTATGTGGACATTACTAACGACAAAAAGCTGTAGAGTGACAGCATGTTGCAGATGCAGTTAATGCCACAGCCTCAAACTGTGGCCGAATTAAAATGAAATGGTCCGTTATTAAAGTTGATGCAAAAACACCTAGCCTACACCGAGAAAGTATTTTTGCCTTTTGAAGTGGGACTGGCACAGCGTGGTTTCTCCGAGCGCTCCTCTCTGTAACGCTGGGCCCAAAAGAGCACAGAGATCCAATAGGACATCTCAATGAAGTCGGAACTCATCATTTGCCAGCACTTCTTCTTACTGTGTGTCTTTATTTGCCACATCTTCCAACAGTGCAAAACCATTTTACCATCATTACGCATGGCATGCCTTTTTTATACCTATCACTTTGGTTGTAGTGTATGGGAGTTTTATTTAATTGTTAATGTACATTTGTTGTGTAAAACTGTATTTCTGTTGCACCTTTTACAATAGTTTAAACATGCTTTAGACATACAATAAAAACAAACGCAAAAATAAAATGATCTTATTCCATACAAATAAACACTGTATAAAACACTATAATACTGTACATGTTGACCATATTAAAACAATGTGCTCCACCAGATAGATTAGTATGAACAATATATATATATATATATATATATATATATATATATATATCCAGCAATATGAGAATAAATTCCATAACATGCCAGTATAGTTACAGAACATATGATTTTTTTTTCGCAAAATCATCCTAATTACAATGAACGATATCTTGATTTATTTTGTCTGTTTTTCAATCGATCAAACAAGTGTTTATGTAGGATATTAATTGTAAGAATGGCTTTGTGATTTCTTCATATCATCAGTGAGGCAATATTTCGATTGGTTTATCACAATGGTCTCAGTTTAACGTGTTTCATCCATTTGCCCTTGGTGTCGCCGTTTCTTATTTCACCGTTTCTGTGCGTACGTCTGGGTCAGAGTGTATGTGGAGGATAAATCCCAATTGAGCAGCTTACGTCTTCTTTTGCGTGTACGCCACATTTATAAATGAGGCCCCCTGTCTTGGTCTTGACTGGGTAACAACATGGAAATGTCCAAATGATGCCCATGGCTTGCACATATATAGCGTTCTTGAAAGCTAGCTCCAGTCTCACGCTGGAGTCCCATTTCCTGCAACAACTGAATTCCCCCAAGAGTCTTCAGTGTGAGACTCTTCTGGGCTTTTGGTGAAGCGACCGATGGAGAAAGAAGTAGGTGACAGTACAAACCTCAACAGTTTCTTCCCAATGTCTGAGTTGAAAACACATCTTGTTGTCACGTAAGGGCCCTGTTCATGTTCCACATACATTTTAATTGCATTTTGTGTCTGTTAAGAGGCACAAAGGCACTCTTTAGAATATGCCCCCACAACTGTTTTAGCTAAGTGGGAGCTCTAGCCTTTAGCTGCAGCAACTCCAGTTTTGCTAGCACTGATGTTGGTCTTTTTTTCCCTTATTGACAGTACTCAGTAACATCTAGCGATCAAGATTTAGGTAAAAAATAGGCCGGATTTCTCCTTTAAGACACAAAGAATATATTTGTTTGCTGCAGCAGAATCCCAGAAAGCACATTCAATAACTTGCATGCTTTACTTAAGTCCCGAGGGCTTTCTAATAATATGAATGTTGCTCAATATTTTATTGCAACTGTGGATACATATCCCTCTGCACAACAGATATGTAATGCTATTTTCTCATGTAGGCCTCAAAACTTTACTCTGCCTCAGTCCAGAACACAAAAATCAATAATTGCCTTAGACATGTCACTAAAACACGCAAATGTTTGGTAAGGTGTGTTGCCCGGGGTATGAATGCGTCCCAAAGGGAAGGACAAAATGGTAACAGCTGGGTGACTGAACATTTTATGATTTAGTGCATAAAAGTAAAACACACGTTTCTGTTCTCTTTGTATTCCCTTTTCATTAGTTGATTACAGCAGCCCTGAAGTGCAAACCACTACGGCAAAATAGAAAACGCATCAGCAATTCAAAAAACAGCAAATCAATTGCGATTTGCTTTTGTGTTGTCTGTTATGCCGTTATGTTTCACATTTTAGGGCGGCCGTAGTCAATACTTTGTTGCACAGTAGTTCTGCTCTGCAGGTTTTTTTTTTTTTTTAATCACCAAAGGCCTCATAGGAACAATAAGAATACATGTCTACAGACATGCTAGAGACTCTGTCGTGTGTGTGTGTGTGTGTGTGTGTGTGTGTGTGTGTGTGTGTGTGTGTGTGTGTGTGTGTCTGTCTCTTCTGTGTTCTGTGGACCTCTCCAGTCGACTCTCCTTTAGCGCTGCAAAATTTATACGACGGTGTGTGTGTGTATAATTTCATTTCATCATTTAATAATTATTTATTTTAATTATTGAAGTCACACATGCTTCTGAAATACACCCACACTGACAGATTTTTGTGTTTAACAAACTTTCTCCAACATGCAGTATAACAAGTGTGCCACAAATTTATCTCATGAAAGAGAAAACATGAAATGGTAACCAAACTCAGACTTACAATTCAAATTATATACTGTACAGTACCAACATAACATATTCTCTCTTAGCATCAATGTAGTCTGCACTGCCAAATCATAATACAGGGCCCATAATCACAGCTGAATCTTTATACAGATATTGAAATGCAGAAGGCTGAGGAGAGAGGCTAAAGGTAAAATGAGATAAGATGTCCACGATAAAGACAGGATATCCATACCCACTCAACCTCTGTGCTATGTAGAAGCAGCTAACCATAATGGACATTTAACCTCTAAAATGTGTATGGACTATGCTAGGAGTTTTTGAAACAATCAGCCCTCTGATGACAACATTGTTTGGATTTCAGTCCACTGTATCTGATATATGACTGTCAGGCAGATGTGTTGTGGACATGCTTTTAGTTCATACTTTGCCTTTGGGTTAGTAAGCTGAATTTCTAGATTTTTGTTAATGGTAATATTTAGATTTTTGTTTTTTTATACCAATGTGTGCCACAGAATATTGTTGACATATTTCTACTTGGAAACACTGTAAAACTGTATTTTCTGTCATGTTGGAATTAAAAACATTACTAAATTGAATTACCACCAGTGTAAAATGATAGTGTTGATTTTTAGAAGTGAGGCTTTGAAATGTAGCTGTAAATTCAGCAAACTAACCCAACTGTTATTCAGCCTGTTCGCTCAGACTGAATTGTTTGCAGGCAAAAAAACATTTCAGAACATTAATTTTTCATACCTCATCCTCAGATTCAAGATTGCTTTGATTTTATCTCTTGCAAGGAAGGCTTAGACCCATACCGGTTCACCTTAACAGGCTTTTAGGGGGTTTAGACGAATGAGACAACTGTCACTGATAAGTCAAATATTTAACACTGACTCCACAGCATATCCACGCCTGCTTACAAAACAACATCCGTTGAATGGCATAATGAGTCCAAACTTAACATAGACAGAGCAGCTCAGATATTAAGCTGGAGCAATCATCCAAAACCAATGCAGGTTAAAAGGGTTATGTTCTCCAGCACCAGACTTTTATTGCACTTACATCCCATATTAATTTCTGTATTTAGTAACAAATTGTTTTGTTTATGGATTTCCTTTTAATGTGTTTTATGTCTTATTTGTCATGTTATACATTACATTACATTTGAGCATTACTTACAAGAATAATACATGTTTGTTTAACCTTAAAGTTTACCATTTCAGATTTCCCATTTTACATTTCCACTTCATGAGAAAAACAACTTTTTTTTATAATTGCCAAAGTTCAAAACATAAATTAAATTCACATTTTAACTTGATCTTAATCTCAGCAGCATCCCCTTGTTCCATCTTCCCTGTGGTTATATTGTGATGGGGGAGATCCCAGGGTGGCTGTAACATTTCCTGCAATTGTAACTCTACGGGCTATTACAAACAGCAGACCTCACAATGACAGTTTAGCTGTTGCTCTACCAAATCCAAATTCACATACATCACCTACCTCCTACTGGGATGATGGCAGCTAGGTCATTTCATTGATATCATTTGAGAATGTTTTTTTATACACTTTATTTTCTGATGAAATTAATGCAATTAGAAGAACTGAATATGACCGGCAACCAGTCAAATGGAGACACACCTTGTCAGACAGGCAAGTTAAAATTACAATTCACCTATAATGGCCGGAAGTATGAGTCATTGATGAACCATATTGAGTTTGTCCTCAATAAGGTGTATAGGTTTTTAACAGAATCCCAGCAGCTGGTAAATCTTGCCATGTGCTTTGCTCAAGGGCACTTAGGCAGCATTGGGATGGGGTTGACGAACCCTTACCACTAGGTCCCCATTAAATAAGATGCCACTCCTGTGTTGAGATGCTTTATTCTAATATACTACTAGGATAGCCAATACCTGCTTTAGCTTATCTACCAAAGGTTACGTTTCTGTGGTTAAACGCCGTTTAATCCTCCATGGCAACGGTGCTGTTAGTTTGATGGGGAGCAGGATTGGTCAACTGCAGCTGACCGCGCCCTCAACCCATATAAGCTACCTACCAAACTATTACCACCAAGTGTCGGGGGAATGACGGCTCTGCTGCTGCTCTCGGTGCGGCGGAGGAGAGAAAGCATCTTTGTCTATACGGAGAAGCTCTGGGCTTCCCTGCCTGTCTGCCTCCATCGACACAGCAGCATCTAAAAGATAAGAAGACTATCCTTCCTGAAGACAGAGGTCGCATCTTCATCTGCCGCATTCATCTCTGCTCAATTTAGGATTTTTTTTTCCCCCCACCTTCCTCTCTTTTGTGCTTGCGTTTGCCTGGTTGGAATAATCAAACCCCTCGCGCTGTACCCATGTGTCGGATCGCTGGATGATGCACAGGTAAATGACACCGCACACCTCCTACACAGAGACGACCTTATGGATAAGGTAATTACCTTTAACGCGTGCTGCGCTATAACGCTTCAAGATAAGCGATTCCTTGTGTGTGTGTGTGTGTGTGTGTGTGTGTGTGTGTGTGTGTGTGTGTGTGTGTCAATGTCTGTGGTCCGGGATTGTTTTTATTCTAGTTCGGAGGATATTAGAGCTGCTGCTCACCAATTATTGTCACTTGTGTTGAGGTGTCTTTTGTAAATGTAACTTAATGCAGCCAGAAAGAATGAGCTTTCATCGACCATCTTTTGTTATCAGTGTTTACAGTCAGTTGAGGTGGGTGGAGGAGAGGCTTCCAAATCCTACACGGTTGCAGATGAGGTCGCTTAATTGCGTGCCGGAAGACATGTCTTTTGGTTTTGCTTCAGCACCTACAGCGGGGGCTATTCTTTTGAATAAAAGCTGCAGCCCGGGCAGAAATATGGAAACGAACCACAAAACATATTGTTTGATATCGCCAGATGCCACATGCCGGTTTGGTTAGTTTTTTTTTTTATTAGTTTTTTTTTACAGTATAGCCATAAAAAAGTGAAGTTATGGTGGTCTTTGAGTCATGCAGTATACAAGGCCCCTACTGTTATGCTGGAGGTAGCCTATTTATTATTGAGAGGGTTTTCATGTTCTGTGCCAAAGGATTGGGCAGTTTAAAGATAGGAAGCAGAGAGACAGACACAGAGGGAAAACGTAAGCAGCTGCCACATCATCTGTCTGCAACAAAAGAGGCTTTACCATCTACATATTACCCTTTAAAATCAAGGAGGTCTTACCTGTTTCTTAAAACCTGCAGCCCAGTATCCACGCCCCAATTGGAAGCTCTTACCTCCATAGAGCAGATTATCTGGCGCCAGTTCAGCAGGGTTGACCACTGAGGAGGTGGTGTGCTTCAAATTAAAGCTCCAAAATACAACATGCTTTAAAAAAGACGCATGTCAGTCAGCCCTCCACACTCTTTTCTAACACTGTGTAGTATAAGTGGATAAATATGATAAATGAACAGAGTGAGGCCGTTTATTTAATTATTGTCTATCTACTGGGATTGCATAAATTGGTGAATGGACTTTCAATATTATAATATTCAAAGATGTGTTTGTTTATTTTTTGACTGTCTTCTTGTAATATTGCTTGAAATACCAATGAGTCTGTGGCGGGAGGTGCCAAAGATTCTGAGCTACACCCTTGCAGATCTCACATACATACTGCTGCACGCGTATTTGCTTTGCAAATTGTACTCCAACAGTAACACAGCACATGTTGTTACTGACTTCTCTGAGCAGGGAAACTGAAACCTCTGTATTCACAGAACAGGCGACTAGCTCAGATTTCCCATTCACCTGAATTAGGTGACCACCTCTGCTTGGCTACTGTTGCTTGCTATCTTTCAGCACCTTACTTGTGGACAGCGCACGAGTGTTGCGTCTTAGATCCGCTGCACGTTCTCTCATTGCCACTTGCTGTTTCGCTTTACTCTTAAAATCCTTGTCGTTGAACTGACTGACTCATTTAAATGCTGTTGCATTCTTTAGTAAGCCACTTGGTTTTCTACACAAGAGTCACATTGACAAGGAAGTCATGGCTCGCAGTGCTCAAAACATGAACAACATACTTATGCAATGCTGAGGATGACTTTTTGTGAATATAGTGTCATTATTGTGAAATGTTTTAGGCAGCAATACAACAGCAGGGTGTCTCACAGTCTTGGTTTTTTTGTTTTATTTTTGCTGTACTGCATTTTGTATTCCCCTTGTTCATGCTTCATTTCTGTTTGTAGCTGAATACAATTCATGTGTTTATTTTTATTTTTTATCTGCTGTATTTTGACACAGGATACGCCTCTGCCAAGATTTTACTCACCACACTGTATTTTTTGCTGTATTCAGTGCCATCTTTACCATACTTGTTTTGCTATTGTCTGACTCACAAGACATTTGTCTACATCCTTACAATGACATTTAGGGGTTTGGGTAGAGTTAGCATTTTTTTTCATAAAGACGAAATTTTTTTTGTAGTAATATTGACAATAATATGTCTAATAATGGTATAGCTTTTAATAGAATTAAGCTAACATTATGCTACTTTACATGCAGCTTAATGATTGAATGTCTATAAGCCATTATCCTGTAAAGCTGCACTCATTTGACTTTTACATTAGCATGGCAGCTGCTGAGTTTGGAAAGGAAATCGTATTTGGAATTAAGATATCTGGTACAGAGCGCCGGCCAATATGCAAAGAGAGATGGATGAAATGAAGAAGGAGATGTGTGTGTGTCTGTGTGTGTTTCTGTGTCACAGCTCCACAGCTCCACAGCTTCAGCATGCGTACTGAGGAAGTGGAAGGTTACAGATATTGTGTAGCATTGCGAATCGTGTCGCTTCCTCTCTGTCCCCATCAAGGTCATATCCACAGACTGAAAGTGGTGGCCCTGGCCTTTTCCACTCCTGGCTCTGGCAGAGGAGTGGGGCCCGCGGACCACTGCTGCTTCTAATCAGGGCTGACGCGTGACTCAGTTGCATGCCAGCTGCACAGCCAAACAGAGATTATGTCCCTGGATGGTGAAGACAAAAAAAAAGGTCACTGTTGAGATCTTTGTCTCTACACCTTTGGCGAGTTTGGATTATTTAATTGTTTCTGCATTATTTATAACCAAATACTTAAATAACTGAACTCATGCACACAATACCAGTCAGATAGCTAAGAGACTTATATTCAGAGTTGTAACACCAGCAGCACACTGTTGGTTAAGTTACTACAAGGGTCATTGTGCCACTTGTTTTAAAGAGTAGATAGAAGTAAAACAGTATTAAAGCTGCAGTGTGGGGATCTTTCGTCTCCCCTCTTCGGCAGTGAGAGTAATTACACAAACACTGTTGATGCGTGCTTATGACGTATACCTGCAGGAGAGCTTGCAGTATATCCCCTGCTCCTATGTGCGTTTTTTTACTTTAATCCTTTCTCTGAGCATTGAGTTTTTTGAATAATTTGGCGCATCCCCTCCAGAAACTTTTTGTGGATGCTTCCTAGGATTTTCTGCCATAGCTTCCGCCATACGCCAAGTTGCTGCATTGTCACTCTGGTCCCTCCCCCCTTCCTGCCCACTGGTTGATGTAAAACACATCCTTCCAGTGTGCCACCGACAATAAATGTACTGTGAAAAACAGAGAGCTTTCCCTGGCAGCAATAGGTTAATCAGCATTGTGTCAACTCGTTTATCAAGGGCTTGCATGTAACAGACGTTCATTTATATGTGAAAGTCCCAGCTGTAAAATCCATATATGGACACAGAAATTTCTAGAATAAGAAATAAGGTAAATGCAGTGGCCACAGTAAGGGAAAAGTTGATTGATATCATTATATATCCTTGAAATAATAGTCAGTGAAATTGCCAGTTATTTTCACCACAGGTGGTAAAGTAGGTGGAATGGAACGGAAGGTGGTCTATAATTTTCCTTGAGCAGAATGCTACTCAGGATTCAGCAAACGTTGCTACATTGGAGTCTGTCATACTGAGAGAACAAAAATGTTCTTTGAATAGCTCAGCTGTGGTTTATGAAATATGTGTATGACAAAAATGAACGAGATAAAATTTTAGCTTGAGGCATGAAGAATGGACAAAGTTTATTGTGATTTAATTTCCCAGTTTATTTCATTGATACAATGGTGCTCAACTTTAAATGTCCTTAATGTCATTTCAGTGGACCAGAAAAGTTCTGGAAATATAATGAGGAGATAAATAAGGAAAAGTCAAACCTGCCAAGTGAATAGTTAAGAAGTTTCACGTATGATAACTTCAGTGACCATGTTACCATAAATAAAAGCTCATTTGGGTACAGCAGAAACAACACAGCTTTTATAGCTGATGGACTCCTAAGGTTGACGCTACAATGTCCAATTAGCTTCTCATTTGGATTAGCAAGGTATTGTAGACCAGTAATAACAAAGACAAACAGAAATGAAACAATGTAAGTGATCATAATCACACAATAAGTTCTTATATTGTCATGGCATTCTTATAATATGCATTCACTATTAAACTGATGATACATGACCCAGCAGTTAAAGAAAGTAGGGTTGTCTTTCTGTTCCATTCAGGTGTCTTTTGCAAATTCAGAAGTGTTGCATTGCATTGCAAATGTAAGTATTTCAGCTCATCCATTGTTGTTACTGTGTGACAGCAAGAGAAAAAGAAGCTGAAACTGCACTGTTAACCAAAATATGCCCAGGAAGCATGATCAGTGCCCTTAGAGATATAAAACACAATATCACCCTGTCAGGATATACATTATGCAATTACAGTGCCCAGAAGACGGCAACGCAACAAGGCCTAAGTCTTACTCCACAGCACTGCTGGGAAACGCTGTAATACCCTGTATGCTCTAGTATCATTTTGAATCTGCATTTTTACTTTAGTACAAGTTAGAGCTACACATTAGTCACAATTTTATTGAAATCACAATATGAACTAGTGCAATATACAAATCTCGGGGGGGTCCATTATTTGTTAAAAGCCAAACGTGACAAACAATTCTAAAATAAAGTATTGTGGGGCTGCAGTGACGTCCTGGCCTACAAATCATATCCTACAGACTAAAGGAAAAATCTTTGTGTGGTACAAAAACTCTTTTTTTAATATATTTTTTCAATGAAAATGAGAATGATGATACAAATATGATCATTCCCTCCAATATTGTGAATCATATCGCAATCACAATATCAGTAAAAATAATTGCAATTAGATATTTTCCTCACAACGTGCAGCCCTAATACAAGTACAGTTGATCGGTGTGATATAGGCCGAGATATTCTCTGTTCGATTTTGTCATATGTAACATCATGATATACTTTGTGCGTTTTCCTTATCCCAAAGGCTAAATTACAGCTAAGTGGCCCTAATTATGGAGCTTAATTAACTGGGAACAACCATGACATATCATCACATTACTGTATGTTGATAAACTGTACAACAATATTCAAGTATTTAAACAAGAATAGTGTAATATTTGGGTTTGCCATCCCTTAATGCAAATTATGTTTTATTAATGAATTTCAATGAAAAACAAGTCCAATAACAGACTGGATCAGCATTGCACTATTCATGTTAGCTTACATGAGAAAGTTCAGACATTTACCTTGACTGACTCTCAGCCTGTTAATATTCTTTATCTACATACATCACCTCAGCAGCTGCTAACTTTGAAATAAATAAAATATCCCAACTACAGTTTGGCCAGTTGAAACGCTTTGATTGAACTTACATCAGATCTGTTGCCAGGGACTTCTGACGGGGCTGCCAAGGTCTTTCACTATCTTAGTTTCTGATCGCTCAATGAATCTTTCTCTTTCATTCCAGATGTTACTCTCACCGGCACAGGCATTTATCTTTTTGGGGTAATATCCATGGGACCCGTTCACGCTGACAGGTAGCTTGTGCGTGGGGAGAAATAAGAGCCGAAAACCTGGTCGTAAGAGTTGAAATTATAAGAGCTGAGGTTAAAGGAGCTCAGTCCTGTATGCTTTCCTTGCTCCTTCCTTATCATGTCACATTAAGGCAGATGGCAGATTAACGTGGATGCAATTGATCAGTGAGTGGCATATCAGCCTGGGCGTGGATCAAGAGATTTTTAGCAGCTGCCTGGCTGTCCATCCATCACGCTGGTCTCTGCTGGGCCTGAACTGAGCCTGTCACACTTAGATGGCCAACTGACTGCAGCATAGGGGGATGGTGTGGTAAACACCGGGATAGTCATTCATTTCAATTCACTCTGTGTCTGCAGGCATCCCTCACGGGGAAAGGATTAATGCTAATTTGTTATAGTATGCATCGGAAATCTCATCTAATACTGCATTGCAAAATTAAACTTATCCTTGCCCAAGGCGGCTTCATCTATAAAGGCGCTTGTTTCATGTGTCATACCTGTGTGAGGAGGCTCAATACCGTATCGGTGTCTGCATTCATTGTGTCTTAGTGGAGCTCTCTGATCCCGGCCAAAGAGCTGTGTGTGTGTGTGTGTGTGTGTGTGTGTGTGTACAGAAGAGAATCAAAGTAGGATGCTTGCTTGCTCGCTCCCACTCTCCGTTTTGTCTGGTGGCATCCTCCTCAGGATGAGATGTGACAGCACTGGATGATCTAATCGTGGATGTCACAGCATAGCTGCTTATTAACTGAGATTTCAAGGGCAAACATTCCCATCATTAGTAGTATACTATATAGTCCTGAGTGATGGCTCCTGGTAATGTCACTGAAGCACAGGAGGGACTATTTGTCTCATTAATTTTTTTTGCAAATATATTTTGAGATTTGACTTTCTGATGACCTAATTTTTTAGAACACACTTTGATATGTAATGTTCAGGATGAAATCTCAGTTACAATTTAAGTATTATCTGAGAGTTGAAGGGGAAGGAACTGTCATTGATAGTAAAGATCTTTTGCTTAAATTATGGTTTAGACAATTAGCACACTCACAGTGCTGGAGAGGCAGTCTGAAAGATGTGCACATTTTGGAAGTTTTACAGTAACAGAAGGGCTTCGTTGATCTATGATATGTGTACTGTAAATGTTATATATATATATATTATATATATATGTATAAAAGATCCCACATTACATGTCTCTGAGCTATAGCTCACTGTTTTTTTCTGACTTAATAAGCTCAATAAATGCTTTTAATATTTAGATTTTGTCTTCTGCATGTAAAGCTAACCTCTGCCTCATGTTAACTGAGAAGGGAGAGTATGTTCGTAGAAATTCATTGTGCTTGCTGTCTTGTATTTAGCCTTGCTGGTCTATTGGTTCAATACTTTGGTCCAGAGAGAAATATTTTGATTAATCAATTGACCAAAAGGTTTAAAAAGAAAAAAGAGATTTTGATAATCTGAAAATGTAATTAATAATTAAAGTCATTTTTCAAGCAAAAGCCAAAAAACGATAGTTGCAGGTTCTCAGATGTAGAATTTGCTGTTTTTCATAGCTTTTCATTATAGTTAATATTAGATTTTTTTACTGACATTGAATAATGTCTCTTTGGGCTCTTGTGTTTGTTAACTGTCACTAATTTCTTTCTTTAATAGACCAAACAATGAATCAAGATTATAACCAGTAGTGGCTGCCCTAATTTCAAAAAGGTGCAGTGCAGCACGGGTACCAAAGCAGAAGGGTCTGATAGCTAAAAAAAGAAATGCATGGTCGTCAGGCAAACAAACACTAGAGGTGCAACGATGAATCAATTAGTTGTTGGTATTAAATTAATAGCCAACTATTTTGATAATCAATTAGTCGTTTTAAAAAATTTTTTAAATTCCAGCTTTTGAAATGTGAATATTTCTAGTTTATTCTCTCCTCTGTGACAGTAAAGTGAATATCTTTGAAGTTTGGACAAAACAAGACATTTGTGGATGGCATTTTTGGCTTTGGGAAACACTGATCTACATTTTTCACAATGTTTTGACATTTTATAGATCAAACAACTAATCGATTAATGGAGAAAATAATCGACAGGTTAATCAACAATGGAAACAATTGTTAGTTACAGCCCTACCTCGCTGCATTGGCCAGTAAAATACATGCAAAGGTACACCCCTGGTGGATTACTTTGTATAATTAACACTGTTTCATAGTATTATAAACCACTGTGCAGTGTTTTGGCATCTCAGAAGCCTTCAAATTCTCAAATCTGTTACCCAAACTTCCTTTATTGTATTTCATGTCTCATGTCACCAACCTGAAGCTACAACGCAGGGCTGATTTTGGTCTGAACACCCGCTTCGACGGGAAGCATTTCCCTTAAATAGCACACTGTATCATCAGAATATCAAATGCATTTTTGAGGCTTAACGATTTTCCCACTCATTCCTACTTTGGCTTACCTGCATGAGATTGATAGCGTCTGACTAAATTGCACTCCACGCCGTCCTCTGCCTGCCACACACATCATTCGTTATTTTGTGCTGAAACAGAGTTGAGTGGATGGCAAACGGACTGTCTTTTTGAAAAAAATTGTTAAGACAAATATTTCTGTTCAGTTAGCATTATGTTCCATGTGAAATAAAACACTGATGTATGAGTGAATAGATTCAATGTTGACAGTCAATATGCCATGGCTGAGCCCTGTCTAATGTTGTTTAGGACCCTTTGTGCCTCAGCTGAGCCCCTGATAGCCACCCCCCGACCACCACCTCTGAGCATGATAAGGGTGGTTCACTGATCTTGCTGGATTGGATAGAGACTTTGATTATAGCAGGTTCATTTTGCAGTGCACAACCATATAAACTGGATGCTGCCTGCTGTCTTGTCATTTAAATCACATTTTTTGCTGTGGGAACCCAACCGAATTGGATCTCTGTGGAAAGCATTTCAAATCATATTACAGCTATAGCTATGCAGCCAACATGTGCATGCATTTTATTCTTTACTATGCCTACACTACATTTACATTTACCTAATGAGGGAACTGTGCACAGTACCATGTTTATGCTTGTAGCTTGTGTTATGTAGTTAGCTAACTAATTACCTGGCTTGCTGGTTTGTGAAAATGTCAGCTGTTGTAGTGCCCTGCATCACTGAGAAAACAGAAACTCCTCTTTTGTCGACATACACACACGCGACATATACACTGAATAGTATATTATAGTATAGATACTTTAAATTGGTTGTTGTGTCTGTCGTCAAAGCCACAGCACCATAGCTGCTTATATTTATCACACTTAAATCTACAGGTGCAATTTGTCTCTGTATGCCTGTATCTGTGAGCTTTCCCAGCAAAACAAATTGGCAACTTGTGAAGAAACATAAAAGACGCACGTACGCACATGCACACGCACACACACACACACACACACACACACACACACGAACGCCACGACCATGACCTCAATTGTTGCAAAACCGGTTTACACAATTATTATTTTTGAATCTTGACAATTAAAATCCATAGTTTCAAAAGGCTATTTTTTTGTCACTGATATAAACAATTTGTGCAGCACACAGTGCGAAGAGAGTGCCAGTACAAATCTTATCATTTTCAGCACTACAGATATTAAAAGGGTTATACGTCTCTGCAAATTATGCAACATATAAATCATCAGGATAACAGCTGATGCAGAGATATGAGTTAACGGTCAAGGAGGGGATCAAGTGGATAATGAAGATGAGGATAATGGCGGCTGTGTTGATGATGAAGACTACAGGCCTGATGGTAGGGGTGATGATGCTGCTGATGCAGATGTTGATGAGGCCAGTGATTATATCTCTTAATCTTGCAGCTGAACTAAAAAGCATTCCACAAATGCAAAACGTCTGTCAGAATAACATGCAGAGAAAATCACGACTAAAAGCAAATGTTTATAGCTGGGCATGGTTCGACATTTTTCTTTGCCGGTGCTGCCATGATGCCTTAGTTTGGTACCAATACCAAATTGAATAATTTTTCACTATCTTGGTTTGAAGAATATTAACATGTTTTTCTACTAAAAACCTTTTTAATGAACAAAATAGACCAGAATACCAATGCAAAGGTAGTAATGGGACATTTCAATGTTTTGGGAAATATGCTTTTTTGCTGTTCTGCAAAGAGTTAGTGGATTATGTGCCTGCTATTTCTTATTCTTTACCAGTTGCCTGGCAACCAGTGGAGACTTCAGGAAGTTACTGGTCCAAGAAATAGTTTGTTTCCCTTGTTTCCAGTCTTTGTGTTAAGCTACTGTATGTTAGCCAGTTGCTGGCTGTAGCTTTATATATAATTGTACAGTATAGTATAAACACTACTGGTCAGAAGTTTGGGGTCACTGACAAATTTCTATCCCAGTCCATTATATTAAACACTCCATTATTATCCATAATACCAGCTGATCTGAGTGGGTGGCTGATCTTGAATGCAATATCTACATTGCCCATTATCAGCAACCATTCATCCAATGTTCCAAAGGCACATTCTGTTTACTAATCTGTTTTAAAAAACAAGCTGCACTGGTTAAAAAAACAATGCAACTGATGTCAGCTGGGATTCTGTCTATAATGCAGTGACCCCAAACCTTTGACCTTTCCTTCAAGAAATTGCTGTCTAACATTTGCAAAAGATCAATAGATAGTACAGTATCTGATAAACCACCTCTCAATAGTTTGTTATATTTGATCTTACAAACACATTTTGTTCACTACAAGTTTTCATTGTCAATATTAAGCTCTACAAATCTCAATAATATTAGACCTTGTTTTTCATTTTTGAAAAATTATTCAACCTTTATGAAACAGATGCAGAAACACATGCCACTGAGGTCAAGATCCAACCAGGGAAGCATCAAATATCATTTTCTATAAAACAAGGACAATGGCCAGCTGCAATAACTCATACTGTAACATTGACACCACTTAAAGAGTTAACACAACAACAACTCAGCCAGCTCCCTCACAGAAGACACATTCTCACCAAAAATAAATAGTAAATGTCATCAATGTGTAATTAAAGTTTAAAGTCTCACACCAGTTACTATAGGGAAGTGCATGTCCATCATAAAAGATTGAGTTATCCAATGAAGTTGCGTCCAAAAAAAGACTGAGGAAAAAGTAGAAGGAATAAAATGTAAGATTCATAAAGCCAGAAGGAGAAGGGAGTGTTGTTAGATACATTTTGAAGTTGGGACACTAATGCACTGTGAAAAAATATGTCACTACTAGTACTGAGAGGCTGAAAATGCAAGGCAGATGCCCACAGGAATCAGGAAACAACATCAGTATGTTCCAATTACAACAAAAATAATCATACATTCCTACATGTCATGTGCAAAGGGGGTAGTGTTTAAGAAAGGGAATCACAGCATACAACAGAAGTCAAGGTGACAAAAGAAGAATAGCATTGCCTTAGTGTTTCATGCACACATTGCTGGAAGAAAAATGGGATCTGGTAATAGGACTAATAGGAAACCAAATTAAAAGCTGTTACTGTGGCACTGTTAACACTTATTTTACACTTAATAAATGTGAAATGTATAAATACGCTAATTAGCTTTCTTGTTGATGGATAGATAGAAGAGAAGATACCACACTCGTGTTTGCATTAAAAGCTACATCCAAAAGATGGTTAGCTTAGCTTAGCATAAAGACTGGAACCAGGGGGAAACAGCCAGCATTGCTCTGTGCCATCAAGCAATGACAATTTAAATAATCTGTAATGTCGTCTAACACAGTAGTTGGCTGAAAGTGGCTAAGAAAATAGACAAAAATATCTTCCATGTAAACCACAAAGCCAGAACAAAAAAAGTGACAATAATGACGTACAGTAAAATTTGTAACATAGAATACAGTATATTATATAACACTGCCATAAATGATTGCCATGATTACCAAATGATCATGCTCTACTTCAAGCATAAAACTCCAACATTTTAGAATTTAAGCTTTACTTAAACTGGCAAATGACTATGCAAATACATTCAGACAGCTTGACTATTACTGTTCAAAGATGGGGACTTCTCTACAGAACTCCTAACCTGTACTGTAGGTGTGAGAGAATAGAAATTACAGCTTGGCACAAAACACAAATAACCTGACTGACAAATTCCTTTAAACTGACCTTTTGAAAGGAAATAGATCTGATATTTACCTTGGAATCAAGGGAGGTTCAACTCAAAAACACTCAACAACATGTATTAATGCAGTTGACGTTAACGAAACATTTGCTCTGCTTTTATCTGAAAAGCTGCAATAAAAATTGGTAAATATCAATAACAACTATTGAATGGATTGCCATGGCATTTTTTATAGACCTTCATAATCGACATGGTTTTCCTGTTGTGCCACCATGTGCTCAGAATTTGTGGTTTTGAGTGAAATGTCTAAACTATTGGATGGATTGCTATGAAATTTGGTCCAAACATTCATGCCTCACTCAGGAAAAATTTGTTTCCCTTTGGTGCTCCCTTAACTTTTTATCAAGACTACTCATCAGGTCAGATTTTTTATTTTGTCCAATAATTAGTTATTTGTCATCATTACAGTACCATCAGTATCAGCTGTACTTAAAGAGATACTTATTAAGCTTTGTGTCAGTAGAAACCGGTAGTATTTTTGAATGACTATTGGCATTTTAGATGGGAAAATCTCAGCTTTCAAACAATTTTACAATACTTTACAGCTTCATCACTTCTCCCTTTTTAGACTCACTTTTAGTACACAAAACACACATATATATAGTATATTTTACATCTGTAATATTGTGATGCATATGTATAGCGGGAAAAAAACATTTTCTTATGTTGCTAGCATAACTTCAGCTCTACTTTGGATACATTTGGTAATCTAAATGGAGGAGGCAAAATAGGAGCTTGAATGTCTTACAATTCAAGTCTTGATATATAATTAAGTTAAAGAAAACTCCTCAGCAAGGCTGCATTCACTAAGAAGTTGCTGGCACGGAGAACACAGACAGAATTTATTCTGACCTAAAACCCAGCAACAACAGATCACTGAGGCCGCTTTTATAGGCGCCTAGTAAACAGTGTTAGAAGCTTCAGCTGGGCTCGACTGAGGTAGCAGCTTGTTAGAGTGATCCCACACAGCTGAGCAGCCTTCTGTGGCTCCATCCTGGGTGCTGCAGGGTGGAGGGCGGGTGCTGTCCTTGTAACGGTGCTGTAGGTCCCAAGGCAGTATCTGAGTGACAACCCCCTACTGCCTTTCGCTCGCTTATATTTGCATGTGTATCCTATTTATATACTCTACTTTCAATGCAGCAGATTTAACTGTTTTTTAACTGACCAGAAGCTTATAGTGTACATGTTTTGAAAAAATATATTCATTAAGTATACTGATTGTTATATTGATATTGTTAGTGCTCTCAGTCAGCCTCTTTTTTATTTCCATTGTACATGTATGGTATATGTTATTGTTTATCCTCATATATTTGCAATACTGTACACACATAAAAGATATATGCGAAACATGCTTTCATGTGTGTGTACATACACATAGGAAATCCTTAAAGATGGGGGTTCTATTTTAGTAATAAACATAAAATCATGCGTTAATCTGTAGTTTATTTTTTTGGGTTGTTTTGTCTAAAATCTGAAAAAAATAAAATAAAACTTAAGATGATGTCTCTAAATTGCTTGTTTTGTTGGATCGCCTGTCCAAAACCTAAAGATACTGTATACAGTTTAATATCATATATGACAATGACTTGCTTGAAAAATGATATGCAAATAATTGATTTTTAAAATAGTTGAATCGATTAATGCTCTGTGTAGCTTTGGTTTCAATCAATCTGTTACTTCACATACATTATTTGTTACTCAAGCAGGCTGATGTATTGCTCCTCATTTAGTCCACTAATAGATTAACTATCGTTAAGTCTAATAAAAGCTTCTGCTGATTGTGGGACTTAGTGTGTTGATTGAATATGGTGGTGGAGGAGAAAGAAGAAGGTGGAGAGGATTGCGGTACCAATCAACGTATTTGGCACATCCCTTGAGGAACACAAACCGTGACCTGCCAGGGAGATTATATGACATTTATGGCATCAAGCTGCTTCACCTTGATTTTATCTCTGTGTTGTATGTATGGCTTTAAAAGCCTTGATGGGTTTATACCAGTAATGTTGATCTTTTATTTATTTTGTGTGTCTTTCTGTACTGTATTTATCTACTCTGGGTACAGTACAACAATAAACTACATGTACAACATGATGAAAAAAGAATGCTGAGTCACTTTAAAGGTGCTTGGAAAGATGTTTAGCGTTCTTGCTGTACTTAATTGCAATTCCTGCAAAGTCCAAAGTATGCAAATCTTGAATACAATTGGCAGTTTTTTCATGTAGAAACCATGGTGACATGTTGCAAACGTAAGGTTTGGTGGAGCATTGATAATCTCCCAGTCACTCTTTTTGTCTGCTGTGCATCAGTACCTCTCTGTGTGCTGAGTTGACCCCAGGGTCTTCTGAAGAGAACAACTACAGTTACTCAACTACATTCACAATGACTACATTAGGTTTGATATTTTAAAGATTCATGACTAACTGTCATTGTACTCTGTTTGACCATAGAGGAGGAAAACGTGGATGCAGCTAAGGGAACTTTCCCTACTGTTTCCTGGGGACCACAGATTAAAAATGAAGGAGTAAATATATTCTAAACTAATTTGGAGGCAGGACAATTTTTTATCAACCAATCTTCTGAATTATCAGCAGGACTTTGAACTCTTACTTGCCCTCTACACTTCCTCTCTGAAAAAAAACGTGCATGTGTGTGTGTCTCTGGGTTATTTGAAGAAATCAATTCCCAATTATGCTCCATAATTAGTAAAACATGCTACTAGACAGATGCATAAATGATTCATAATGAGCCTGCAAACAAAGCAAAACCTTTTCGTCTTTGTCAGCTTTACCATTAATGAAAGCATAAGCTTAACAAATTTGAAGCAGCTGAAAAGAAAAATTGATTAAAAAAAAATTAGTTTGGAGACAAAGTTCCAAGGCAGCAATGATGTCTTTAATCCAATGTTTCTATCAAAGACAACGTCTAAGTGTATGTAGGTCAGGCCCATCTTTGTTCCATACCGGGCCAAATTAGATTTAAGTTTTTAATTGGTTAATTAAAAAGTGTGTATCATTATTGCAGTCAATGTCTCCATGTATGATTAATAGTAATACGCTCTTTTCTTGTTTAACATGAAATGCTTTCAATGATTCAACAGACTGTACCATTTGTCCCTGATGTCTTACTCAGAAGACAAGTCTGTTTTGTAAATTGTACAAAGTGCTGTGAACTTGAGAAGCAGGCACCCAGTTATGTGACAGCAAGATATCACATGTAAAAAAGGACCACCGACTGTTTTCTCATTGACCATGTTTGTGCAACACAATTCAAAAATGATAATATAAAATAAAATAAATCTAACTGCATAATCTCATTTCCTAATTATTCCCAGCTGCTGCAGCTCTCTCCAGCAGTTCAATTCAATCTGCTTTTAGTTTATTGATTTGAATAGATGAGTCTCACAGCTCTCATCAACACTTGCTATAAACTTGTAGACAATCTCAGACAAAGATTTTACTTTTTCAAAGTTATCTAATTTAGTAAACCCCTTTTCTAGTTTATCTAAATAAACTTCTAGTTTGTCTGTCCGTGTGTCTAGCTGTACTGTATTTACCTACAGTTCTACAGTATAACAATATGTACAGCATGGTGAAAAAAGAATACTGAGTCACTTTGGAAAGGCGGTTGGAAAAACTGTGTAGCATTCTCACTGTGCATCATTGCAATTTCTGCAAAGTCCGAACTACTATATTTGGAAACCAAAATTTATTTAGAAAGGTTTGGCAATTTAGCTCAAAGTTAGTAAGATAGTACATATATTGTACACTGAACAACACTAGAAAAACAAAAGTAAACTCATAGGGCAACAACAATAACAAAGCTGGGGATGGGTCTGCTTCTATAGGAAGTTTATTGTAAAATCTTGAGGTACAATAGCAGCTGTCTCACCCCCATCAGACAGTAGAGTTTTCTTCTGTATTATATATAATATAGATTATCATTAGAAATATGTACCTCTCCTTGTCATCTAACATCCTGAAGACATGCCCTGTTTTGCTTCAAGCATCACTCAGACTATGAGCACTAAGGTTGAGAGGGTAAAAGATTACAGAGGTGTGGTGAGAAGTCATTCCCTGCAGAACAACTTTTACTCAGTGCTCGTACCCATGACAGACCCATACCTCAAGTAGATTGGGCGTGCATATTGAGCGTGGCTTTCCTGACGTTCACTCCTATAGGCCTATTGGAATTGCTTTTATAGTCTTGCAGGCACCATTTAGAGAATGACAAGGTATTCAACCTCCACTGGTCCTCTAATCTGAAAATTGATGAGTGGAAAGAATAGAGCTAAACAGCTGCTGAACAATAACCATGCGGTACATTGGGTACAAATGCTGCATTTGACTACAGTACAGTGTAAGTCTAGAACGTGCTTGGGTAAACAGTAGACTGCTGCAAGACAAGAAGACCTTGAGCTCTGTCTCAGACTCAAACAGCATACTGTAAAAGGCCTCTGCAACAAAAAATATTCATCATATTAAATGGTTAAATCAAACAATATTTTTAAACAGTGTTATAACATAAAATAGCACATGTAAACATTCTGACATAATTCTGCATGTACAGTCTGTTATATCAGTTCATTGTTGATAATATCTGTCAGATTTATCAGAATCACAATCAGAAAGGATTTTATTGCCAAGTATATTTTTAGACATACAAGGAATTTGACTTTGTGTTGTTGGTGTATGTCACACATTCTCTAAATATAAGAAGGATAAGAAGAATACAAACAATAGAAGTATGAATATATACACAGTGTATGTATTAATTAAGATAAAAATATAAAGTTTAATAGGTAAAAAGGAACGGTACAGCAGAGTAGGTACAGTGGCATGAGGAGCCAGAGGTGGAGTGTGGAGAGAGTCAGGGTGTACAGTGAGAAGAGCTGAGGGGAAAGAACACAGGCACATTCAGGCACACCAACCTGGGAGAGCTTCCCCTGAAGCCGAGCCTCAATGATAGTATTGAAGACAGAGCTGAAGTCCACAAACTGGATCCTGGCAGCTTCCTGTGGAGTCCAGGTGCTGGAGGATGTAGTGGAGGGCCAAGTTGACTGCATTGTCTACAGACCTATTGGCTCTGTAGGCAAACTGCAGGGGATCCAGGAGGGGGTCAGTGATGTCTTTAAGGTGTGAAAGCACAAGGCACTCAAAGGACTTCATAACCACAGAGGTTAGGGTAACAGGTCTGAAGTCGTTAAGTCCTGAAGTCCTTGGCTTCTTGGGAACAGGGATGATAGTAGAGGACTTGAAGCAGGTTAGCATGTGGCAAGTCTTCAGTGAGGTGTTGAAAATGTCTGAACATCGGAGACATCTGATTAGCTTCAAGCTGGAGGGGGAGACAGCATCCGGTCCAGCAGCTCTGCGGGGGTTCTGTCTCCTGAAGAGTCTGTTGACCGCTCTTGTGGAGGAAGAGAGTCAAGCGTGCATGCAGCAGAATAAGTTTGTCAATTTATCCACTATCCACTTGTTTTGCATTCTGTTTATCCACTTGATTCTACAAAGCAATACATTGGAATCACTCACTGACTGTGTTACCTGAAATGTTACTAAGTATCACACTTCGACCCCTGTTGTTTGATAGACAGCCATGGATTCAAGCAAAACTGACTCCCATTTCCTACAGCGTTGAGTCTGTGATTTCTGTGAGTTTTTGATTTCTGCACAAGCATATCACACATCACATCAGTAAATCAGTAACTGTTGAACCTTCGGGCCCTCTGTCCTTCCCCAGGGTAGCAGGTTGACTCTTTGTAGAGCATTCATGTCGAATCACTTCAGCAGTGTAATAATAGATAGATAGATAGATAGATAGATAGATAGATAGATAGATAGATAGATAGATAGATAGATAGATAGATAGATAGATAGATAGTCTTTATTGTCAACTGAGGACATTTGTTTTCATAGTCTGTATAGGGCCTCACAAATATACATACGTACACATACAGCACATTAAACATAGACACCATCACCCCAATCACCTTGTAATGCACAGTTCCCTCCAGTTCCTTACATTGGCACCCTTGTGGGTAGCACATATAAGTAACACACACAACATTCACCACTTGTGAGGTTCATGTAAGGATAATATGACAGAATATACAAAACTCATACTCTAGCGGACCCGTCTCTAGGTCAAGGACCTGTATCTGTGTCCTGATGGAAGCAGTGTGAAGAAGGGGTACAAGGGATGACTGGGGTCACGTTTGGTGGCTTTGCTGTTCAGGTCTGATAGGTTGAGGATGGGGAGGCCAAATATTTTTTTATGCAATCTGGGTATGCAAGTTAGTTTGTTTCTGTTGGTGGTAGTTAACATGTTGAAAAAGCCGGGGCTAGGCAAAATGCTGAACAGATAGATCCTGGGAATGTTCTATTAAAGAGAATTTATAAATTTAGAGCCAAAGTGGAAGGATTTAAAAGTCAGCGCTCAGCTTCAGTCAACAAGTCAATGTTGTTAAACAACGGACAAAGCCAGAAATCATGGTCAGACCTGAATTTCAATAGCCACATTAAGACAATAACAAAGTCAGCCTACCATCACCTTAAGAATATATCAAGGGTTAAAGGACTTATTTCTCAGCAGGATTTGGAAAAACTTGTTAATGCATTTTTATCTTTAGCAGACTTGACTACTGTACAGAGTCTTTACAGGTCTCCCTAAAAAAAAAAAAAAATCAATCAGATATCTGCAGCTCACTAAGACCAAGAAATTAGATCACATCACTCCAGTTCTGAAGTATTTACACTGGCGTCCTGTCCCTCAAAGAATTGATTCTAATATAATATTCTTTGGCCAAAATACATTTCTTATCTGCTGCTACATTATGAACCACCCAGACCTCTCAGGCTGTCTGGGATAGGTCTGCTTTCTGTCCCCATAGTCAGTACTAAACAGGGAGGAGCAGCATGCAGTTTTTATGCACCATACAGTATATCCGGAACATACTCCCAGAAAACTGCAGTCCTCTGCAAATTTCAGTTCTTTTTTAAATCAAGGATGAGGACCTTTCATTTTGTTGCTGCCTTTCCTAATTTCTTATACTGCACTGTAACTTTTATTCTCGTATTTGATCTGTTGCTATATTATATTTTAGATTTTCTACTGCTCTTTAATATTTTACGTAAATCACTTTATATTGAATAGTTGCTAAAATGTGCTATACAAATAAAGCAGCCTTGCCTTAATTGAGTGTCACTATTTCAGCTGCCAATCCTAAAGGTTCCATATATTCAACAGTAAGAGCTTTGCCTCACTTGTAACACAGCACTGCTGCTCCTTGTGAAAGAGCCTTAGCCGTGGCATCCTACTCCTACACAGTAAGGATGGGTCACACATCAAACATATTGAATGTTAATTCGTGGGGCTTATTGTAATACATAATATAAGAAACAGATACTTGTATTTAACATTTTCGTAATAATTTAATTGATATTAACAAGGTATACTCAGGCTAAGTAAGGTGGTGTGCACACATACATTATGTGATTTGTCTGCACTTTGGCCATGTACTGCAATATGTGTGTCAATACAACCTCACATATCTTCCATAGATAAGCATAACATACATGATCTACTGCCGTTTTTTATCTTCCCCACCAACATTACCCCTAGCATTTAAAAAAAAAGTCTAATGTTTGATTTTACTGTGAGGAGGAAATGTCTAACCATCTTCTTTATTGCATTGTTTGTACTGATCAGGGGAACATAAAGCAGTGCTGTGATTGTGGAATTCAGAATTACCATTGTACATGTAATTTTACAATACAAAGAACACACAGTTTTCGTATATAATAAAAAGATGAGCATTCATTGTATAAAGACTGTAAAATGGTTAAGGCTGTGGTATAACAATACACAATGTTATGCAAATTGTACTATGGTGCAGCAGAGTGACCACAGCACTACATTATGTGTCCTTTTGTAGTAGTATTGGTAATTGTATCAAGAGTGTATGGTGTCATTGTACTTGGCAGTTGGCACAATGGCATTGAACTATGATATGAGTGTGTCAGATGATGTATATGTGTGCAATTGTTTACAGTTATGATACAATGAGAATTATTGCAGTTATACCACTACAAATCGCTCTACTACTGTAGGTAGTGTGCCATCTTTTATGGAATTACAGCAGATAAAGCAGTGAAATATGGGGCAGGTGACAAATCTGCCCCTGTATTCTGCAGAGTTAACCAACAACAAAGCTTAAATTAGTCATTTCAGATATTTTACAAGGTTGGAGTATGTAGTGTAGTGTGTATCAGTGGGGCTGGCGTGGTTTAAATAGGCACCCAATGAAATGAGACTAATTCGTGTCCCACCACCAGATTCTGACCATGATGGGTAATGAAGAAACAGCATGTTACCCAGTAAGGAAAGCCATTAAATGTAGAGGGGACATTGTAACAACCGTAAAAGTAAACACCTTCATACAAGTTGATACATAATTATAATGTGATTAATAGTGAGTCCTATGTGGAGGGGGAGGAACAGCTGACCCTGGGACCACCCACAATTTGAGCGCTCTACCATATATTTCATTGGATTGTTATTACCTTTTGTATAGTATACCAGTGCCATCAATTCAATAGGCTAAACAAAAATGTTAAAGCTAGGAAAAGTTGTTGACACTGCACTACACTTACAAGTGAAATGACATTGACAGACTAGCATCGTAAAGCCTCTTTGGGAAACAAGCCTTTGTATGTTTAATCTGCCCTGTGTGTGTTAGCCTAATAGTCCCTGAGATATTCTGAGGGTTGGTGAAATTCCAAATATAAAAACAAAAGAAATGCAGCGGAATAGACAATACAAACAGAACACCTAAGTTTTAAGTGGATTTAACCAATCGATATGGCCCCTGTTCAGCTAGGGATTTTCTGTTTAGGTAATTAGATCTTAGTTATCTCAGCTTTTAAACAAATCCAGATGGCATGCATTGCTAGGTTAGGATCCGTTAAGAATTTAGGTTTGCTGACTTGACTGTGTAAACACATTTATATAGAACATTTCACAGTTTGAAATGCTTCCCTATTTTATCTCATGTCACCTTATGCGACTGAAAATAATCTTGACCTTAAACTGTTATAGCAATGAAATTCCATTGTCTACAAGTATTGTTAGCCATACTGTGCATGTGTTATATGCTGTATATTCTTTGAATATTGTTAGTAATATGTTGTTTATCATCATCATTCACACATGTGGATATCTGCTCCCACATTATTATGCAATTATGAGCACAGGTTTCTGTTAATGAGCTTCCTAATAGGAGTTGCTGCAAAACAGTCATCATGTGGCAAGGCCATGAAGATGAAAGTATCGCATGCCTGCCTTTCTTTTTACATACAATACCTCTAATGTGTTTGTCTGACTCAAAGCAATCAGGTTCTAAGAAGCATATCACACACCATACCTGACCCTAGCAAATTGCAATTCATCCTGTGAAGATGGTGTCAGCCTTTTATGACCTTCCAGGATACCTATTCCCATGATGAAGCCGTCTATCAGAACAATTTTCTCCCAAGCTATTTTGAGGAGAAACTTTGATTTATTTGCTGTGATGCACTCTTTCTTGTGACATCTACCTTTAGTGAATAAACCCAAATGTGGCAGCCCCTCATCAGCAGGAGACCCAAAAGAGTCTGTAATTCCCTGCAGACTCAAATGTATATTATATTTCTCTCCGTGTCAGAGATGAAATTGGGCCAAACCTGCATGAAATGCTTCTGCTCCTAGTTGAGAAATGTCTCTAAATGAGAGAAAACTCAGTGTAACATAACATAAAGATTACTTTTGTGAATCATTGCAAACCCTAGAGCTTTACCTTGACATCATCTACAGTAGATTGTATTTATTGTAGACTGATGGATTGAATCTGAGTGGATCAATACCTTTTATGTAAACTGCTACAATATCTGTATTCCTTTCTCTTTCTGAGGATTCAGGGTGACTTTGGTACATTTTGTTAACGTTAAGACCCTAACCAGAGGTGTCGTTAGGCCTGGGCGGCCCTGGCTACAGCCTCAAATGAATAGCCCTGTATCTCTCTCTCTCTCTCTCTCTCTCTTTCTCTCTCTCTCTCTCTCTCTCCTCTTATTTATTTTACTTATTTACAAAAACAAGTATAATATAATAAGAAATCCCCAGAATGCCACATGCAAATAGGAAAACAAGATTTTTTTCCAAGGCACTCACAGTTCTTACATTTTTTTGGTAGAACTCATGGTAGAACTGTATCTTTGTCCAGTTTATTTTTCCAAGGCGAATAGAGCTACAGCTACGTGCAGGGTTCGATCATCACGTAGGATTTATTGCTATCACCTAGCAACAGTTTATAAGGGAAGAATTGTAGCCTAATATAATACATTGATGCCATCAACGCAAAGTATAGGAGAGCAATACTAATAATTATTTAGTTTGAAGTTTCTGTAATGTGACGTTTACAGTCTATGGTTCGGACTCAAACACACCTTTGCATCGCATAGTGTCCACTCTTGCTGTAAAAATAGAGATGAGCAGCGCGCCTTCTGTGGTCTGTGCAGCTTCAGGTGTGTCTCAGATGTGTCGTGTTTGTGCTGCGTGTATTTCTGCCGTAGTTTTGGTTTTCCACCTCTGAACTTTCACGCATTCAGAGACCAGAGTCTTAAACAGGGCTCTGGGACTATCAGAAGGTCTGAGATCTACCATATCAGCAAAGCAATCATTTGTTGCACAGCAGACTATGGTGCAGGTGGATTATTTTCTGAAATATTGTGACTTTATTCTTGTAATAGCCAATATAACTTTATTTTTCACAAAATATCACGACTAATCCAAATCTCAGAGAACACAGATGGGATGAGTTATGTTTTAGTATATTGTGTTATATACATATAGTTATATTTTTCTTGCTCAAACACATCTGAAATATGACAGTCCAGGGGTTTATTAATTCACTAAATGAATTCATGTATCATTAAGGTGATTAATTGTCATATGCATTTGTAAGGAGGTCACTTCCTCAACAAAAGATGCAAAAGAGGGAGGTAGAGTAAATGATGTCTATTGGGCTACATGTGGGCTTAATGAAGTGTTTAATGCTCAAAATGTTCTGTGGGAGGACCCCCTGACCCCCCACATCATAAGTCACAACACAAATCTGGAAACAAAACCTTGGCCTTTGGGTTGCCAGGCCAGTTATGATTAGGCCAAATGTTGGTGCCATTGAACTAACATCTACAAACTGAGGCTAAAATTAACATACACTGGCTATTAACAAGCTGCCAATTGCCGATTTGCATTGCATTTGGTGTATTTAAATGGGTTTGGGCTAAGCCCCCACCTCCTCAAGTCCTAGAAACACCACTGGTAAAACTAAACGTGTGAGTATGATCAGATGTGTGATGTATGACTTGCAGTAGGCATCCTTGAGATACAGTGTTCCAATCTTGTGTAAAGTGGTTGTGATAGATTACAGTTGCTAATTTTTGCTTTTGATCACTTAATTGGATCACACGGTATAGCTCTTTTATCTGTTTTGAATAGATTTTGGGCAGCAGTTACGTTCTTTGGCACAGAGGCATAAACTATAAAAGGTTGTGGCTACACAGACAACTATTGTAGAATAAATTCCTTATGTGCTTTGCTCTGTGTAAAGAAATTGTTGTTAATAAAGAAAAGATACAATCATCCATTGAATACAAATGTTGTCTCTTAGAATATATGTAGTTTTGCTCGACATAATTCCACCAGTTGTAGTTTTTAGCCTTTCTGAATGGTTATAATGAGCCAGTGCAGGTCCCCTTTTTAGCTAAAGACTGATCAACTTTATTTGTGTTCTTAGACCTGGGAGATGCACCCTCTTTTGTTATCACCAAGTATTAAATTTTCTATTTGTTTGTTTGTTTTGAACACAGACGTCTTCCTTCTCATCACTCCCAGCCTTTGGCCAGTATGTGTTGTTCAGCTGTAATGTCTTAGCTTTATCCCAGGAAGCCCAAAGGGTTAAGGGGCTCAATATCACTGAAGTTAGTGAGGCCATGGGTTGTACCAAAACATCTGGGGGGTGCTTAGGAAACATACGATTTTCCACCAGCTTTTGGAATGCAGCACAGTTCTTAGCAAACCAGTGAGACCATCTGTTTCCCTTTCTGGATGCTAAGACATGAGGTGGGGCGCCAGGATTGAGATGCTACTTGGCCCAAGCATTGTGTTGAGGAAGCATTGCCTGCTGATGGAATCTCTAGTCTGCAACCATCCAACCGCAGCAGACAAGCAGCAGTCAACAAGTTGTTGGAAATGATTTATAAAAATGTGAACCACTGGTTCTGAATCGTTTATTCTTCATAACAATTAAACTTCTCTATCAAGCTAATTTCCATTTTTCCCTCTCTGCCATTTAAATGATTTGTTAGATTTGTAATAAATTTTCCATGTAATTCATGTCTGTAGATTATTTATTTATCTATCTATTTCACTACAACAAAATACAATCAAGTGTTAGTAATCGTTCCTGCTATTCATTACACATTCTTCTTTTATGTCTTAGGATGTTGGGAGGCTGAGAAAAATGGAGGATGTATCTAAGCTGCATGCCTAGCTAACCCATGGATAACTGACAGGAACAGTGTTGGATGGACGTCAAGAGACTGGATGGCGAAGACGAGGAAGCGCACAGTATTGTGGATCACTTGTGTTGTTTGTTCCCTTTCTCAGCTGATTCAAATTATATGCAAAGCGTTCTGCAATGTGCCATCTTTGTTCACTCTGTCACGTGTCGCCCATGGAGAGATGGCAAAAAGAATCAGGATAGACAGTCAAGGCTAAAAAAACTCTTTTACTGTGTGCAGGAGTCTTGTTTCTGTTAAATTTAAGGGGATAGACACACTATAGTGTAGAGCTTGGATAACATTTCCTCCTCACAACTCTATTGTTAATTCATATTAATTAGAGACTACAGAGAGCCAGTAGTTGTAAATAGTAGCCATCATGAGCAGGTGTAAAGGCAATGGTTCCTGGTTACTGTTGTTAGCTGGATTGGTGCTAACAGCAATAGCTTTGGAATATGAGGGCGTTCCTGGTCAGTGGACACGCTATGGCCAGTGGGATGCCAAAGCAACAGGTGAGCTCAGCTTTATTCTGAAAACCAACATCAGCAAAGCCCTGGTGCTCTATCTGGATGATGGAGGGAACTGCGACTTCCTGGAGCTTCTGATCGCAGGTGGGACGCTCCACATGCGCTTCACAATCCATTGTGCAGAACCGGCCTCCCTGCACACCGAGACGCGAATCAACGACCTGCGCTGGCACAGAATCCTTCTCTCTCGTAATTACAGAGAGACTAGGCTAGTGGTGGATAACGAGGAGAAAGCAGCTGAGGTGAAGTCAAAGAGAAAAGAGATGGTAGTGGCCAGTGATCTCTACGTAGGGGGCATCTCACCTGATGTGCGTCTCTCTGCCCTGACGTCCAGCACCGTTAAATACGAACCGCCATTCAAAGGCCTTATAGCCAACTTGAAACTGGGGGAGGCATTACCATTACTGTTGGATGGCCAGGCTGTTCATAGTGATTTGGAGTACATATGTGACACACACTCTCCGTGCAGCAACAAAGGCCTGTGTTCCGTCAGCCAAGGAGAGGTCCTCTGTGACTGTATAAATACCAGCTACAGGGGAAGGTACTGCCATGAAGGTGAGAGAATTATCCTTCCTACAATTAACTGTGTGGTCCTTCATGATCTGTTTGTCAAAGGTTTTTTTAATGACTAGCATTAGCTTACAAATTGTTAAAATTCCGATAAATATCCCATTTAAGTACATGATCTAAACCCTTATTACTGTAGCATCTAAAAAATAATTACTAAAGCCCACTTTAAAGTGACCCAGGTCAAAGTATACCATAGAAGTACTTAAAATTCTAAAATGAGGAGGATTTGGTATGCGTTCCTTCATTTAACAAGTGAACTCACAACGATGGATTAGCAGCTATAGACCCTTACATTAACCACTAATACAGTGTTTTCATTAGGTATGCCTTATTGCAAAGTCATTAAAAGCGAGAAACATCCACTAACAAACTGTTGAACGACATCAAACTTGCACTGGACTGTGAATCTTTCTGTGGTTATATCTCACAGATAAACTGTGATATACCACTATCATGGTCAGTAATTTTAATACTACAACTATACTACAGAACAACTGACCATACTTGCAGGCTCTGGCTAATACATGTTTCCGTCAGCATGCATGTTTGGTGGCATGGAAAGAAGTAATAAGGTTAAGAAAAACATTAAACATGTCTGTGTTTCTTTATTCTCTTGCAGCTGTCCAGAAAGAAGTAGAAGGTAAGACAATGCATTATATAATGAGCATAACGAAGAGCCTAATTTGTTTTTCGTGATGCTCTTATTTGCAAAGGCTATTACCACAAAATCAGTGTGTGAGAGTGTGTTCGGTTATTATCAGGTTGTTATTGTCGGTTTGGACTGCAGTTCTGACATCCAACAAATTAAGCTGAAAGGAGATATACTATCACTGGTCACAAGGTCACTGTGGAAAAAGTGCTTAAAGTGCTTAATGTGCTGAATGCTCATTGTATATAAAATCTGTGTGCTCAAGGTGACTGGAGAGGTCTGCAGAGTATGTAGGTGTTGCACAATATGGGGAGCATTCATATAATGCATTATAGAAAAGAATATGACTTTACAGAAATGCTTTGTTTTATTATTTAGAACTTCTGAATTTTTCCTCTCTCATTCCTCATCTAATATACTGTTTAATGTTAAGGTTTACACAGTCACCATGCCATCATATGGCATGATGACTGTCAAATATGATGGCATCCTTTGGCAACATGGCTGATTACTCAGGCTTAGACATTCATTATATTGTAATTATTTTTTGCACAACAATGTTTTTGCATAGGTGCATTTAAAATTATTTTCTTAAGTAGAGCAAATCTCATTTGGCAGGAAAAAAGCATTTCTCTCTCATCGGCAGTATTTTAATTGACCACCAATGTACGGGATTGGTTTCTAATGAGGTGCACATATTAAATGTGAAATGAGGATTGAAAGTGAAGAAGGAGATTGGTTTAGTCGGGATCAGAGCAAAACATCCATCTCTCCAGTAAGGACTGCTGGTTCTGGTGAAAGGGCAGCCAACAGGCTCAGGAGACCAGTGCAATGTGCACTGAACCCCTGCACATTATAAATCACTGTTACTGACTCAAAAGGCACCGACCCATGCACACCTGCTCTCCAAAATCCTGCTTGTGACACTTAAATTTTGCATGCAGCAGCAAAATAGGCCGAAGATTGCAAAATGTTATCGTCTTCATGTATAGTATGTGCAGAGTACAAGCAGAAGGGCAAAACATTGGTGTGCATAAAGTTAGATGTATATATATATTCTGTATTTAAAACAGCACATAAGTAAGACTTACTGACTGTGGTATATGGTCGTATGCTTCAGTAACAGTTAATAGGTTTCATCTCGACACTACTTCCAAAACAAGCATTAATCATTCTTAATAAGAGCAAATATGGCATGGCTCTGCTCACAGCAAAAATGCAGGAATCATTAAATGGCATGCTGCAAAGAGAGCACATCAGAATGTTTATTGGATTAAAGCTTGACATAGAGACGATCCCCAATGCAGAATGCATGAAAACAACAATGACAACAGCAAAATCACTCTCACCAGATGCCTTTTTTTCTATCCTTCATACAACTCCATGTGCTGTTTGGCAGCAAGTCTTTGATGTCCTTGCAGTGACGGAAATAGACAATTCCATGCGTTTGCTCCTATCCCTAGAGATGGGAAAGATGGTAACCCATATGCTATATTTGGTTTTGGCTGTGGGTTTTAAGTGGTGTGGGAATTAACGTTATTTGTCTGAGGAACTGCTTTAAGGCAGTAAACCTTGGAAACTGCAGGTGAGTATTCTGAGACCCACAGAATGCAGCACGTGGGCTCCCGTTGATCTGTTCGGACAAAGGCCATGGCGGGGAACGCTCTAATGCCAAAAGAGTGCAGCATCCTCTGATGTTTTGTGTGCAAAAAAAGGAGGTCTGTGAAAGAGAGATAAGGACAGCCACCTAAGATACAGAAATCTCTCTAACATATAGAAAAACCTTACACAACTCTCTCTCTCTCTCTCTCTCTCTCTCTCTCTCACACACACACAAACACATGTCAACTGAAGTACATTGTTTTGCTTTTTACTGTCTAAGCACACAGTGATGACACACTAAGAACTACAGGGATGATAAAGCAAGTATAGAAATCTAAAGAAAGCACACAGCTGGTCCTGGTGGGCTCGCATCTTTCAGCAGCAGTGACCTTGGTCTAATCCCTCATTACTAGAGGCTCCATAATACTGTACTTTTCATGGGAAAACAAATTTGGCAAATCCTAATCCTCGTGCTGTGACTCTTCTTAGATGCTCGCTAATTAATGTCACAATAATGGCAGAGGTTCTTCAACATCTGCATTTGTTTTTTTACTGTATTTGTTTAATTAAAGTTACTTAGACATCAGTGTTTGTCTTGTTAGAAGTATTTCAAAAAAGTCAAGGAATTACGAAAAACTAAATAAGGATGTACTGTACTTCTGCTTTTTTGTAGCCCTACTGACATTTTATTTACACCCTAAAATGTGTATTATTCATGCTAGTTTCTTTCAGTGACAATACTACATTATTAAAAAAGTCTTGATAATTGTAAAAAGTACAAAAAATAACTTGCATAAGGATTCAAATCTGTAACAAAATAGGGCAGAAAAAGGAGGCTAGGAGATTTAAAGCTCAAGACAATATACTGAGGAAAAGCATGCACGTTATATATTAATATAATAAAAGAAATTTGGGTATGGCAAAAAAGCAGTCTTAAGAATATCATCATAATACTCATGTATCTGTCATATTTCCCCTTGCTTTTACTGGGCCAACCCGAATCGAATCACATGAGACAGAAAACTTCAATCCTTCTATCATTCAGGTTTCAAACCAGCGCTAACATCATTCCTTAGGGCTCGACCAGTGGTGCAACAGGCTTGAAGGGTTGAAAACACTTGATTCAGCATAGATTTACTCAAGGTCAGCAGATGAGTAAAGGCATATGTCGCATTACTACTAAACAATTTCTGCTCTCAATCCCTTATGGAGTATCATGATAAAATAAATCAATAACATCACACCCACAATGTGATTCAGCCAATTCACAGATTCCAAACAGCCCGGCTAGAACAGTAGATTGTTTTTATTTATTACAAAACATACTTGTTTTATGATGAGGCCAAGTTAAAAAGATCCTAAAAGCAACATGCCAACATTTTAGTAAAATGAGCTTCCATTCCCATGGTTATAACTCTTTGTTTGCCCTGAAACTCTTCTTTCACTGTTAAGGTTGCCTCTTATCTTAAAAAAACAAAACTGGTAGATTACTGTTAGGAAAGGCCTTTTTTTATCCTGTCTTTCCCCTCTAATGGGGCTCTACAGGTCTAGTCCGTTATCTCTGCATTTCCACACGCTCAGATTTGGGTGTAAGGCTTAGCCAAGAAAGAAGAGCATATTGTTGGGTGGCTGCCCCTATACTAGGGCAGCAGCAGCACCACTCTTCATCCACTTTTCTTCAACTCCTTGAATGACAACTAGATATTCAAATACATTGTTGGCTGAGGCACTTGTCAAGTGCTGCCTTCCCTGGCCTGTTGTGGTCACCGCATTAGTCTCCATTAGTCATGGATGCGGGTCAGTTTTCCCTCACCCCGTACTCAACAAAAATCAGAATCATCATAGCTGTGAATCCTTCGGGTGAAAACTCCTTTCTCCAGCTCCACAAATATCACCAGGGTTGGACTGGGCATTCCCCGATGCAATGGCCTCTAGCTTTGTGACTGCTTCTTCTTATTAGTTGGACTATGGTAAACCTACCCCTCCACAACATGGAAGGAGATATTAACAGAAATGTATCCTGCTGTCTCAGCTGGTGGCAGATTACAACCTGGCGCTGCTGGGTGTATCTTTGTCACTGTTAATGACAAACAAACTCCCCTTGTAGTCCCTTGCTGCCACTGCAATGTCTTAGTTCTGCTGAGTGATGTGCTTTCTCTTTTATAGCAGAAGCATGGACATAAGATACAGACACCAGCAGAAGATGAGCTCAGGTCCAGTCAGATCTTAGTACGTCTGGTGAGAATGAGATGAGTGGAGGGGGGATGTAACACTGTTTATGCCTTGTTTAAACATACGTTGGCTTGTCATGTAGAATGCAGAGCCACAGTGAGGTGCACACGGCAGCTCTTTGTCTGCAGCGTAGACAGTGTGGTTGAATCCTGTCTAAGAGGCTCAGTTACTGGCTTTGCAATGACACAATGTATCAAAAGCCTTCATGTTGGCAGGCAAGGACCCTCCCAGGGGTAATCATGTCCATCCCACACCAAGAGCTGCAGCACAAACAGCCTTGTTCAATGGAACGTGTGGAGGAGATTTGTGCCGACCTGCCTCTTCGTAAGATTTTACCTCATGACTGAACTGGGACTTGAACTGTGAGTGTGTGACTTGCTGCATGAGTCTTAGTGTGCTGATGCACTGATGAGAGCTGTTTGTGTTGGCTGGCCCAGTGGGGCTCATGTACTCAGGGGAAGTGTTGCATTGTGTCATCCCCATCTCTTTTTTGGCAAGAGGAGTAGGTATGCATTATACATGTAATTTCTTTATGGCATATGTAAATATTTGTCTGTGTACAGGACATATACTGTAGGAGTGAGAGACTTAGGCTGGCGGTGGACACAAAACGGAATCAAATGTAGCTTTGATCGCCACAGAGTGTGCAGGCCGACCAGCTGGACTTTTATACACAGACACCTGCAACTGCTCAGCAATATCATTTGATTGATAGGCTGCAGTGTATTTTCAATTTGCTTCCATAGATGTATGGTAGTTTTATTATAGCTTTTCTTTTTGTTCCCAATATGAGGATTTCAATACTGTACTCATCCGTAGTCCAAGAATGCTCCGTGTTACTATTTAGTTTGGAGTAAATGGTCTGTCTTACTGTGTAAGCATGTTACTCCATTAAGTCCTACAAGTATGGCCATTGCAGTTAGCCCCTGTGTTCAGCACAGCAACCACAGCAACCACCTTCTACTTGACAGAATATGGAGGTGGAAGGTGCAACGTGGCATTTTTGTCTTGGCTAGCTGCTTTATGATAGCGTAGTCAGTGAGGCTTTAACGCAGTGCAGCATCAAGTTGCAGCTCCATTCTGATTTTTCTTTCTTTCTTTTCAGGAGTAAAAGCTTAGTTGTAGCATATCATTAGCAACTGACCTGTGACATAATGGTTGTTATGTAATCGTATCAGTGTTCCTCCAAATAAACCTATTGAACTCCATTAGATGGTAAATCCTCTGTGAAATACAGTGATGGTCACTAAAGATTTAGTGGATAAGGACTGGTATGACTTCTGCCCTTTTATAAAACACTACCATATTGCATGTTAAATAGGCTCAAATGGATCTGCTGACCATTTACATGCAAATTACAGTGAGTTGAGACAAGAGGCAAAGCTTATAGAGCCCTGGTTACATTATTATATAAAGTAGGATTTATGTACAGTATATCTGATACACCTCGAGCGCTGTCTGCATCAAGTAAACATACAGTATGTGTTCCATTTAGAAAAAAGCATCTATGTGAGCAACTACCTATAATGGTTGCACCAATCAAGATGTTTTTTTCTCTCCTTGCCTTCCCTCTACTCCCTTGAGATGTCTGTCTGTTTTTAGTTTGATTTCCCCTTTATATTTTAGTTTGAACTTTGACATCCGTACCTACCCCAGGATGTCTGTCACAAACTGCAGTCCAACATTGTGACAATGCTTTTGTTCTCCCAAACCTCTTTATGAACTTCCTGTTTTCGTATCCTTTTTTCTGTTCTTTCCCTCAAGGTCTGGCGCACCTGATGTTAAACCGCCAAGGTATGGGGTCTATTAGTTTGTTTTTCCTTCCCAGCCACCTGATCACAACATTTCCCTTCCCCTGAAATCATTTTAGTTAACTGTGCTGCACTAATATTTCCTCTCCTCTTTTTCCATATACTTGCCTATTCGTTTTTTGCTTCCTGTCATGTTATGCTCACTACTCACTCAATCTTTGTCCGTCAAACCCTTGTCCTGACCACTGACTGAGCTACTGGAACATCACCTTTGACCTCTGCAGTTTTTCGCCAAGGTAATGCATCTATGCTCAAAACATCTCTTCGGTTTGGTTTTATGATGTTTTCAAAGAAAATAAACCGGTGTCGAAAGTAAAGAATAGAGGTGTTTCATGACAAAGATGTCTCTCAGGTGCGCACAGAAAGCAGAGTTTTTACTTTTCTTGTTAATATACAGAAATATTATTATACATGTATACAGAATTTGGATTTTCAAAATTGTTTCTACATTGCAGTAGTGTTAATATGTTGCATATTGAGCATAGATTCAACAGTTTTCAAACAAGGGAGGAGATATTTTTACGTAGAGTAGGATTTTTTAACCAGTAAACAATTAAGAGTCAGGAAGAGAAACTACTGTTTTGTCCTGTTCTTTAGAAAAGAAAATAATAATAATAAAAAAATAATATATAATTTTGAACACTGTTTTAAACTCAAGTACTGGATAACATCCGAATTATAGACAAGCCATGGTTCTGTGATGTAAAACCTTGGTAGAAAAATTTTCATTCAATGCAAAGGTTTTGCTGTGAATGAGCAACATAAAGACATTGTTTATATTACATAAAAGAAAATATTCCCTAAATTAATTCAAGAGAACACACCAACACTGTTGACTGTTTAACAAGTTGCAAATAGTATTAGTATATCAGTATGCGAAGATTACTTTAAAGCAAATGTGTACTTCAGTGCTTAGTGTCAAATTGTGGAAGTTTCTACAGAAGGATTTAAAGGGTTGTATAAATATTTTTTCAGTTCAATTAAATGTATAAAGTAAGAATACTTAGACTTCATGAGGTTTTAAGAAATATCTCTCCTTAGTTGATGGTGAATTATTGTGTATGGCTCTTGATTGTTCATTTTCTTTCATGGTACTGTAAGTATTGGTTGTTTTAATGGTATAGCACCGTGTGTGTGTGTGTGTGTGGGGGGGGTGTCTGGAGTTGTGAATTACCATGAGCAGCACAAATAAATAAAATGAAATAATAGGTAAAACACTTGGACATTAGAAATTGGCTGTATTTATGGTTTGTTTTTTCTGCCACATATTCCGAAGTTCAGGCAAAAGTTACCATCCTGTCTACATGGAAATCAATGTTGCCTCTAAACGTAGAGACTTGGCTTCATGACCCACTCTGACAGTATAATACACTGCTCAAGTTCTCATCAGCACATTTCCTCTTCCGCAAAATATTACTTGGATTATTATCTAGAGATAAAATATATTTTTGGGTTGAATTTTGACAAAATAAAACTTTTCTAGAAAATAGTCTAAAGCATATTCGTTTGGTTATTGCTACAGCTCCTGTATTAATGACTTTTTTCAGGTTAATAGAAACTATATTCTGTCATTAGGAGATTATTTTTTTATTTTTGACCCAATCTATGCCTAAAAGTATATATTTAATTATGATGTCTGATGATAAATACCATAAATAGAGTTGTGTGTTATCTTTGAAATACATTGTTCCCACTCCCATGGAACATAAATTGGTGAAGATAAAAAAAAGAGTGCGTGGTAGGACCCTGGGTGTTCTCATATACATCTTCTGGTGTTGAACTGATAACACTAATATTGAGGTCATTTACAGTAGATGAAAAGGCTTAAGCAAATACTTCACAGTATGATTACACCAGTTTTCCACCCACTATAAATGGTACAGCTTGAGGCGATACATGACTGTGACATTATAGATTAAGGTCTGGATTCTTTGGTTCCACGCTTTGGGACAAACTTGTTCATGTACAGATGTAGTAATCAGTCTGTACAAGGCCAAAAGATAATGTTAAATTTAAGCTGCTACTTTAATTGATGGGTATGCTGACAGAATAATGTAGTTTGGTATGCTGGGTATAATACTGCTGTATCAAATATTTAAAGGCTAACCACAATCTGTCATCTGTCATGAAATTAGGCCTAAATGTAATTGCTCCATTTAATACATCAATAATAAGAAGTTGGTAATTGATTGTTGAATAAAGATCAATAGAAATAACCCTCCAAGCAATGTTCGGGCATAGCACAGCAACAGTTAGTAACCCAGTAATGTGCATGTGACTTCATTGGTACATAAGGCATCAAAGTTTTATTCAGCCATTTCAAGTTATGACAAATAAATGTTATTAACTTTGACAATATTCCAGCTTTAGCCTGAGGGGACACTCAAGGGAGTAGTCTGATTTAATCTGAATTGATTAGGCCACAAATAATTTCAAACCAAATATACACCACAGTTGTCCCCCCATCGTTTTATAAATAAATTAAAAGCATTTTGTAGACTTGAGGAAATCCAGAAATGGCTGCTTGTGCGTGAGCTTCTGTCCCAGAATGCTTTGCTAGCTAATGCACGTCACTGCCTTCAGATCAAGAGTAAACTGCTGCCCTGCTATCCACATAGCCACACTGCCTGACTTACAGTATGTTTGGGTGCAACCAGCTGACAAGGGACTCCTCTGCCCCTGAGCAGGAGACAAAGTCAGCAACTGCCATCTGCGACCTGGGCTTTTGGACCACTTAAAAAAAGCTTAATATTAATGAGCAAGCCACATGTGGTGTGGCCACTGCAGCATGGTGTAATTGCAACAGAGACTGGACTAACAGGTGGGCTAATAGGAATAAGTAGCAGATCATTTCTTTCCACCAGATTGCAAGACTCTCTTCCTCTGCAATGTTTGATGTGCATCATGCAGTGACAGCAGATAATGCTTGGCTCCGGGCAGTACTTTTACAGATAATCTTTCCTGGACATGGGCATGGGGGCAACACCTCCATTTTTGTAGCTCTGCACTTCATTGGATTGGCCATTCGCAGCGCCCCAAGGACTCACCAGTATTAGTTTCCTGAATTTAGAGGGTTGGGGTGTAAGTAGATAGGAGACCGAAAGAGAGGCAGGGGTAGCACAAAGCAAAAGGATGACAAGAGACGCAGGGAGACGTAGGAATGTAGAGATTGTTAGAGCTGCCACTATATTCTGCTGAGCCTTCTTTTTCTGTCAATATGGGCATGCATTTGCATGGAAAGATAGTTTGGCTCAATTGTCTTATCTGAGGTGGAAGGTTAATGGCTTTCCCCAAGTCAGAAGCAACATACAGTGAGGAAAATAAGTATTTGAACACCCTGCTATTTTGCAAGTTCTCCCACTTAGAAATCATGGATGGGTCTGAAATTGTCATCATAGGTGCATGTCCACTGTGAGAGACATAATCTAAAAAAAAATCCTGAAATCACAATGTTGATTTTTTAACTATTTATTTGTATGATACAGCTGCAAATAAGTATTTGAACACCTGTCTATCAGCTAGAATTCTGACCCTCAAAGACCTGTTAGTCTGCCTTCAAAATGTCCACCTCCACTCCATTTATTATCCTAAAGTAGATGCACCTGTTTGAGGTCGTTAGCTGCATAAAGACACCTGTCCACCCCATACAATCAGTAAGAATCCAACTACTAACATGGCCAAGACCAAAGAGCTGTCCAAAGACACTAGATACAAAATTGTACACCTCCACACAGCTGGAAAGGGCTACGGGGAAATTGCCAAGCAGCTTGGTGGAAAAAGGTCCACTGTTGGAGCAATCATTAGATATATGGAAGAATCTAAACATGACTGTCAATCTCCCTCGGACTGGGGCTCCATGTAAGATCTCACCTCGTGGGGTCTCAATGATCCTAAGAAAGGTGAAAAATCAGCCCAGAACTACACGGGAGGAGCTGGTCAATAACCTGGAAAGAGCTAGGACCACCGTTTCCAAGGTTACTGTTGGTAATACACTAAGATTGTTTGAAGTCATGCATGGCACAGAAGGTTCCCCTGTTTAAACCAGCACATGTCAAGGCCCGTCTTAAGTTTGCCAATGACCATTTGGATGATCCAGTGGAGTCATGGGAGAAAGTCATGTGGTCAGATGAGACCAACATAGAACCTTTTGGTCATAATTCTACTAACCATGTTTGGAGGAAGAAGAATGATGAGTACCATCCCAACAACACCATCCCTATTATGAAGCATGGGGGTGCCAACATCATGCTTTGGGGGTGTTTTTCTGCACATGGGACAGGGTGCACTGTATTAAGGAGAGGATGACCGGGGCCATGTATTGCGAAATTTTGGGGAACAACCTCCTTCCCTCAGAGCATTGAAGATGTGTTGAGACTGGGTCTTCCAACATGACACTGACCCGAAGCACACAGCCAGGAGAACCAAGGAGTGGCTCTGTAAGAAGCATATCAAGGTTCTGGCATGGCCTAGCCAGTCACCAGACCTAAACCAAATAGAGAATCTTTGGAGGGAGCTCAAACTCCGTGTTTCTCAGCGACAGCCCAGAAACCTGACTGATCTAGAAAAGATCTGTGTGTGCAAACCTGGTGAAAAACTACAGGAAACGTTTGACCTCTGGAATTGCAAACAAAGGCTACTGTACCAAATATTAACATTGATTTTCTCAGGTGTTCAAATACTTATTTGCAGCTATATCATACAAATAAATAGTTAAAAAATCATACTTTGTGATTTCTGGATTTTTTTTTTTAGATTATGTCTCTCACAGTGGACATGCACCTACGATGACAATTTCAGACCCCTCCATGATTTCTAAGTGGGAGAACTTGCAAAAATAGCAGGATGTTCAAATACTTCTTTTCCTCACTGTTTATACAGTGCTGAACTGCTCCAGCAGCATCTCAGAGCTGGTGAAGTAACTGCAGCCAGTGTCTCTTATGGCATTTCCTCTGAGTACGAGCCAAAGTTTATCTGGTGTCAGAACAAACAGCCATTCTTGCTTTTTTAACAATCTGGTAAATATTGTTGCTGCAGACAATGGGCAACCTCTTAGGTAAGCACGGAAGCAGAGATATGGCGCTCTGCCTTTCTAACCACCCACACATTTCCACAGGTCTGCTCTTGTTATATGGACTGTATGAGAAAGTGTTTCTAAGATATTAGATTATATTGTAGCTTGCCTGTGGGGTTAGTGACTGCACATGTACAGAAAGCACTTTGCTAAATTAGGCCACAATACTTCTGGTGTCTCATAATCTTATTTTTTTAACCACTATGAGTTGCCTTCAGTGTTTGCTGCACTGACTCTGCTCCTGCACTTCCAGTAGGTTTATATTTCACCTACAACAATAGTTAAAGGCTGAACTTCACATTTAGACTCAACATCAATAGCTAGTTGGTGTCTGCTCTGTAGTTGACTTAAGTGCACTACTCAAACAATAGGGACTAATGGGACCACTGATCCTGTTGGCTTAAATTGGAACCAGAGTTCAGAAGCCTTTTTACTTTACAAAAACTCAGGCTTCAGGGACAGCTTATTTTCTAGCTTGAAACCGTTGTTCAGTATAGCTTCAAGGCTGTATCTTACAAACAAGCAAAGGGAGGGGTGTCTATACTGTCTTCAAACAGCCCCTTCATCGGTTCAACTGTGTTATACAATAATTAACATTACCCCTGGGGTTCAATGCAATCAACAATATGATTCAGATTAAAAGTGGTTGTCAGAATGTGTTCAGTGTGTCCAAAGCCTTAGTGAAGTTTTACTATTCAGTATACCACAGGGCCGAGACCAATCAATACTATTTGATGCCAAAGCTGTGTGACTTTTTGCCATTGTGGTGTCAATTTCTGTTTTCAAGAGTTTGCTGCTGTCTCCACTCAGATTGTTGCATGACATAACTTGCGCCGAAATTGTTTTGATTTCCCAAATTCATATTAATTGTATAGTACACATTTTCTTGCGAGTATGGTTTCTATGTGTACACTATATCTGTCTATCTGTTTATCTATGGAGCTTCAATATATATTTTTCTTTTATTCAAAATGTCCTTTTTTCATCATTAAGCTTATGTTGGCAATAATGTTATGTTGGTAATTATCTTGTGTTAGGTGCAATCATTATTGCATCATTGTTGAATTAACTGTAATACCATGATTGATTTTGTATAATGTGTAAAGATGTTTGACACCACATGCACATCGATAGTGTCTTTAGTGCAGCTTGTGAAATGTTGTTGAGAAATCCAAGAAATTACGAAGAAGACAAAAATATTCCTTGCTCTGGTTAAACCTGAAAACTACCTTTTTTGGAACAGTTGAGAAATGTCTGATGTTTCTGTACATTTAACATTCTTACTGGAAATTCTTTGAACTGCGGGTATTAATTAGAGGTTTATGACACATTTATATCATCGTTTTTAAATGTCACTGTTGAATAAAGAATTAGTTCATACTCATTGCCAACAATTTTTATGAAAATACCAAAACCGACTCTATTAAAAATGGGGGCAAATTTGTTGGGCCCTAATTTTAGCTGCAGATTTGATGTGCTACTGAGTATTTACAGAATAAAAGTGTATGTGGGCTTGACTCATAGTAACCTACATTGTAATACTGTAGCTCACTCATGTGTTTGTATGTGGTATGCGACTCAGAGAAATATGCAAAACAGACAGTAGGATCAGTTTATTGTTTGGTTTTGGTCTTTTCATGGGATTTGTTGATATTAAAAAAATCATTTAAAATGTTTAGGCATTTTGTAGTATATGTAAATAGCTCCACAAATACATACATGGTCTGTTCAAGTTAGTTTAGGTGATAGTGAAATATTTGTTTTGCTTTGCTCACCGAAACCTTACCTATCTGGACATGTCACTAGAGTAGTGAATAAACTGCAGTAGGTAAATCAAACTTAAGCCTAATGACTCAAACAATTATCTAAGATGTTTCTCCTCCCCTCTTAGGGCAGGAGGAGTCAGTGGCCACCTTCAAAGGCAATGAGTTCTTCAGCTACAACCTGTCCCAGACTCCCATTCAGAGCAGTTTGGATGAGATCACGCTGTCCTTCCGTACCCTGCAGAGGAACGGCCTGCTGCTTCACACAGGGAGGTCAGCCGACTATGTCAATCTGTCCCTAAGGAACGGAGCTCTGTGGCTGGTCATCAACCTGGGTTCTGGTGCTTTTGAGGCCCTTGTGGAACCTGCCAAAGGGAAGTTCAACGACAACGTTTGGCACGATGTTCGAGTGACACGCAACCTCCGCCAGGTGTGTATACATCCACTGCCTGTGACTTGCACCTTACTTGTGCAAGTCACAAATCAGTACATAATTATCTTTAACTTTTGGATCAGATAAAGGATCAAAATACTGTAATACCAGTCCCATGCAAGAAGGGTTTAGGCACTAATAGTCCTCTATCAGTGTAAACACACACAAAGACTGTTCTTTTGAACGTGTACTGTTTTTGCTCCACTTGACTCCCTATCTCCCATCTTCCACATATTCGGTCATTGCCCTCATTTTGTAATCAGGCAACTTCTGTTATGTACAGCACCCACAAGACTGCTGTAAAAGTCTTTCTACCTCATTAAAAGAAAGAATCAATCCAAACAGTAATATCCATCACATTCATGTATCCTGTAGCTGTGCTGAAATCTCTGCAGCCTGTTGTCTTTTTCTACCTTTACAAAACAATAATTATCATAAAGACTTTGACGAACTGCCTAACAATTGTAAATGCTACTTTGCATGAGGTCATGAAAAATAGAGTAGAGGTTTTATATAATGTATTAAGTCTTTGCATGTGTCCAATATTATACAGCTATACCTACTGTACTGGTCTGCAGCCAAGTACAGATTGGCCCTAAGGTTTCATATTCATTAACGTTACCCAATGGACAATGCACAGTGCTGAATTCCCAAACTAATTTACAGACTGCCAGGATGTGTCTGCGTTACATTAAATGTTACCCTGCTGGCTCTCTACTTTCACTGCAGTCATTTTGCAATTAGTTCCATCATACAGTACCTTAAAGATCTACTAATGCATGTTTTTTTTCATATTAACACTGAATGATGTTGTAATTTATGTGTAATGTTTGTATAAACCCACATATAATTTGAGCTCGCAAATTGTGTTATGTATTTAAACACAACTCCAAAGGCACCAAAGGTTACTCTTTTTCTGGTGTGGAAACAATTATTTGCTAACTGTTAAGATTTAACAATGTGTTCCCCTATAGAAGCCAAAAGAAATATTTGCAACTTTAAACCTGCAATAACAGATTTTTTGGCATTTCTGTTAAGTTGAGTAGGGAACTTGTTAACAGTTGCTTTTTTACACATCCAGCAGTTACAGAGCAACATAATCATTTATTTGGAGTTGTGTTTCTGGTCCAAGTCCAATATTCATTCTCTCATGGTTGTGTTTTTGTTCTCCTCCAACCCTTAAAAAACCCTGAAAAATAGCTCGCTCCAAAATAGGCAGGTTTCCATCCAAGTGTAGATCACATTTTAACTAAATCCATCCATCCATCTTCATCCACTTATCCGGTATCGGGTCGCGGTGGGAGCAGCTCCAGCAGGGAACCCCAAACTTCTTTTTCCCAAGCCACATTAACCAGCTCTGACTGGGGGATCCTGAGGCGTTCCCAGGCCAGGTTGGAGATATACTCTCTCCACCTAGTCCTGGGTCTTCCCCAAGGCCTCCTCCCAGCTGGACGTGCTTAGAACTCCTCCCTAGGGAGGCGCCCAGGAGGCATCCTTACCAGATGCCTGAACCACCTCAACATTTTAACTAAATATTTCAGGAAAATCAGTAAAAAAAAAGTGAATGTTTGCATGTTTCTATGAACTACTGATTTGCTAATGTGAGGACTTGGATTATTGAGATAAGCAGTAGGTCGCTCCCTGTGTTCACCAGCTAGCCTCACTGCTGAGGTAGTAATGTACACACAACATTTTGGTCCCTACTATCACTTATAGAAAAGGTCACAAATTGGCACATACTGGGGAGTGGGTACAATATGTCAAGGCAAACAAATTGTATTCACTCAAGCAAAGCTTCTTTAGCTGAGGTGCTATGTATTCCTACCTTAAGCCGCATACACATGATCAGAGATAAAACTGCAAGGAAGGGTGCAGAGCATATTGTAGGCACAGAGTTAAAGCGCAGGTGTTCTTCATCATTGCTTCTGGCTTTGATTACACCTTAAAAAGGTCAGCAGCAACAAGGTCATTTTTTAAATATTTTTAACTTTGAGCCCAGCGTTCGGTGGTGATTCTGAACTGTGCGTGACCAAGGAGAGCACTTCCTCCATATTGTCTCCACCGCTCTCCCCATAAGAAAACAAGTATGGTTTTGAAGTGTATTGAAAAATCTATAGGAGAGAAGTCACACCACTGAGTCCAATAAGATCCATGTGATATTAAAACCTTAAGGAAATTGGTCTTCTGAAAGCAAAAGGAGTTCAAGCATTTTTGTGCCAAATAAAGTGACCACTTAAATGTACCTAATAATGAACCTAAATGTGATGAGCTTTGCCATGTGCATTGCATTTAAATGCTTGATTTCATTGCTAAAGTAGGACTAATTTTGTATCTAACTCTCTCATCATCACCAATATATTCTGAATCTGTCATATTAAGCTGCATATAAAGTTGCATCCTCCTCCACATCTCTTTCCTTACCCCGGCTTCCAGAAGAGCGGCAATCCAATGCTTACAACGTCACTTGTGCTTTCAGAAATGCATTTGATCCCTGTGTAAATTGCTTTCCCTTCAGATAAGTTACCCCACTGACATGTAGATAGGGGAAACTGTAACTCCCAAGAGATTGCTGGTGGAACCATTTCGTTAGATCCGGTGGTGCTTTTCAGACTAGAATTACTCCTATTACTATCCCGCCCCCATTTGTCTTTTATACCTTTCGCACCGACGGCAGCCTTGGCAAAAGGCATTATGTTTTGGGGTTTCCCATACATTTGTGAGGGCATTTCTTTAAATTTGAAACAAAAGTCCACTTGGACTCAAGGATGAACTGATTAGAAGTTGAAAGTCAAATGTCTAGGACACTGTGACTTTTTGGCAGAAACTCAAAAAATAATACAGCAATCATGACAAAATTTCACACAAATGTCAAATAGGATATAATGATAAAATGATGACATTTTATATCCAAAAGGTCAAAGGTCAACTTCACTGTCACATCATAATATTCTGCAAAAAGACGTTTCTAGCCATTATTCAAAGTCGTAACTCAAGAACAGACAGGGAGGAATGCGTGGAATGTAGAACGGTCTGCATTTAACAGTCACAAACACCACCAACTGGACCAGCTGGACAGTAGAGTCCAATACACTGTTGTTCAGCCTTGTTTCCACAAAAAACAAAAACACAGCAATCTGAACTCGCGATGAGAGTTTTGTTGAAGTTGGACTTAGTCCAGTTTGTTGTCTAATGGTCGGACACTTGCAAGCAGGATGGATCGGACAGATGACTGTCTAGCGTTAGCTTTCCACCTAGCTGGAACTCCTGCATTCCGCTTCAGCGCACACTGCCGTCATTGTCCCCTTACCCGGCTAGAGGCATCGGACAACACCGCTGGCTGAGGTGCTGGTCTACCCTTAGTAGGCAAAGCTTGTGTAGCAAGTCGAGTATTCCCTCTGTAATAAAGTTTCCTGCATATTCTCGGATCTGTACCTATGTATCCCGGTGGTACACATGTGCAGTATTTTGAATGCACATAATTGTTGTAAACGTTTACTGCTGAAAAGAGCCAAGAGATCCAAGATGGCTGATACTCAACTCACTTCAGCTTGCTTTGGGTCGAAACCCCTATGGGTGGGTTGAAAACATGCGGAACTAGCTGGCTTGTAGTTCACTGCTTCTGGGCAAAAAAGCCTCAGATGACGCAAAATGACAATTTTTGCGTAATCAGAGTTTTTTTTCCAGACACGCTATACCGAGATCTCTCGTCTCAGAGGGACATTAGGGAGGGAAGTCATTCGAAAATACTACCGGGTTTCTACTGATACAAAGCTTAATACTAATCTGTGAAGTATCCCTTTAATAATAATTATTAGAAACTGGTTATGCTTTTGTAGATGTTGTGGAGTAAAAGAGAAAGCTGAATCAATCCGTTTCCACTATGGGTGGTAAGATTCACCGGTTCACATTTGCCTACATAAAAGTGCCCCGATATAAAAAAGTGTACGCTGGATACAATTGGGGATACATCATTTCTAACATCTTTGCAATAGTAAAATCCAAGGTATTTATATAGAATTATTAGTAGAGGTCCTATGCTTTTGTTTTGAAATGTGACCAATAATTTGATATTAAGATTGATTCCTCCTCTTTATGATGTTAGCGAGCGTTCTGTCATGTCGTGTGCATGCCAACTGCTGTGTCACAACAGTGTTCTGCCTATTCCTGCCCTGCTGTGGTGTGATTGGCTAGTACTACTCTACTCTATTGACATTCAGTTTCAACATTTCTCAACACAGCTGAGCTATTTTTACTGTCATTACTGTGACTGCCAACAATAGTTAAAAAAAAAACATTTGTAAGCAGTTATGAAAGACCTGTTGGAAAAAGGTTATTTCAATTCTTTTATTGTTCATAAAAAACTGCTTTCTGCTCACTGCAGATTTAGCCTACCTTATAAAATAGCTTTAAGCACATCCATCTGCTGGCAGACAGTTATGGCTCATTGCACTGTATGCTTCAGTGGCATTGTTAATCCTGAGCATTTTAATCTGTTAATTGTGTTATATATAAGTATTTTAAAAGTGTAGTGTACTGTAACCTGGAGACTGACAGAGAACACTACAAAGGAATTGTTACAGGTGATTTTAAAATTTAACTGAGATTCTTGCTTTCTTAGTTGCAGTTCAGATTAACACTTGTAAAGTAAAAATGGCACTTTAAGTAGGGTTAGGGTTATTTGCGGATATAATTCTTCCTCTATTCCTCTTCCTAAGAAATCTATGTTCCCATGCATGAAAACTCACCAAACTTTCCTCCCACATTATTGGCTTTATTGACACTAAACTTTGGAAACTGTATCTCCAGACTGTACTCCACAAAAATAGTATTCAGATTTTTGACATATAAAAGAATTGAACCTACACTGCAGTAAAACATTTTACTGCATCCAGTAATGTAAAAAAATACTCAATTTCTTCCATACTAAATGTTTAATATTTATGGAAAAAAATTACATTTAGAGGTCACTGTAGATTTCAATGCATTCAATGCAATATAGAGCATCTTTAAACTTCAGTTTTTCAGTTGTTGGTCTTTGTGAAAATACATTTCAGACATCTCCTATGTTTTATTAACCAATTCTCTGAATTTTCTAGTGAAAAATGAATTTTTTATTGTAGTTTAAAATCCTCCATTTTCATGCATTCTTTCCCATTATCTACTCAGTGCCCTGAAGCCAGGGGAGTCATTACCCAGATAATAGCTCTCTGAGATCAGCACTTGCATTTAGACCCAGAGGTTAAGAGTGCAACCCCCAGAGTTTTAAGGTGATTATCTTAGATCTAATCAAGCATTGTGCTTTGGACACCTTTCCTGCATATTATAGATTTTTATCAGCCTGTCTGAAACAATCAGCTCATTCGATTGTGTCCTAGCTTAACATGCCACTGTGTACTCTGGCATTATGCTTTGGGGATTGGACGCACAGGTTTCTTAAAGGAGCTGTATCTCAACAAGGTTGATACTGGTGTTCAGTGTGAGAGGTTAGGAGTTCAAATCCCCTATGTACCACTTTCTAACCCTCACTTACAAATTAGGTCTGTTCCTTAGGCGTGCTCAATGCATGAGTAGGAATGTCTCTGGCACTTCTCCTGGCAGAATCTTTGTTTATTTGCTGTTTTTCTCCTTTTACATCCACCGCCTTTTTCTTTTCAAAATGCTTTGCCCCAGCCCTTGCGGCAAAGCAGCTATGATTTAATTTCTGATTTGGTTAGGAAATAAAATCAATCTCTTATTGAACTGTATAGCATTATTCTTTTGCATTGTGTCAAATCACATGGTATGGTGTTGAATCACATTGTGTTGAATCAAATTGGGTCGGATCATACTGCATCGTAATAGGGATTGAATTGTATGGTATCTGTAGTTGCTTCAGATGTATTGTGGAAGAAAAAAATCTTTTAAATCCAATTATGTGGCTGTTTCAGATTATATTCACTGTGCAGTGGAAATAGAAGTTAAAAAGATGCTATAGAATTCTCTTTGCCCAGAGTGAGTTTTCTGGCCAGAATTGCATATTGAGACACTCAACTCACAAGTCTGTCTGAATGGATTAACATAGGCTCAATACAGTGTTTTCACAAAACACCAGGAAAGACAATATACGGATAAAACTATTAGGCAATACATTTTCTTCTACAGTATATTTAATATATCAGGTAGTTGGTCATGCATCAACATGCATATCACATCGCCCTCAGACCGGAGATGCACATCCGTACTTTCCAGGCATGAAAGCACTTTGGTTTTCTTGATGTGCAGTTTCATCAACCCACGTCAAGCCCTGCCATTGTCCACTGTTCAAGCCAAAGATACCGAGGGCTTCACCACTAGATAAAAATCAATTCCTGCCAGTACCAGTGAATGGTGAGGCAGGACCTTGTTTTTTGACCCGACACTTGAACATACCCTGTCAAGTCTTTTTTTGTCTCTGATCCTCTTGCTTTCAACATACCTGCGATTTGACAGAATAACCACCACAGTTTTCACAAAGTTAACTTCCTGAGATACAATATAAGGACTTTAAAAAATCAGACATCTTGACCATAGGTCCCATATTTTTAATGATTTGTTTTGTGTATGCTTACTGACACCTGGCAGCTTGATTATCATCAGTATGTTGTGAATAAGGCCACACCACTTTCTCTACCAAAGTCAAGGTCAATTGTATCTTGGGGTGGTGTCTCTTTTATCCAGAAATGTAGCTCAGTACCTTCTTCATCTTTATCATCCCTCTCTTTTAATAGAAATCATCCCATTATTATGTGTAATTATTTTAGAAAAGTAATTGTGTGCACATCCCACCTTCTGGCAGGTGCAGGACAAATGAAAATACTAAAATGAAAAAAATGTGATGTCCTCAACATTGCTTTAAACTCCAATATTTAATACAAAGGCAATGTTTCTAAATTAAATATGGGAGTTTAAAGCAGTGTTGCGGACATTACGTTTTTTTCACTTTAATGCCAATTCTTCCCACAACACGTTATATTGCAATTGCTTAAATGCTAAATTTTCTCCATGGAGTTTCCCAATCAAAATTAAAATGAAAAATGACCATTAAATGTTTACAATATAAGAAAACTAAAGTGTTTAGTGAAGGTGCAGGGGGGCTGTTAATGTCTACTGAGAGAGCAGTTTCCTCTCTCTGACATATGAATTGGTCTTTGATATTGTTGCAAACTTACTGGCCTGATTTTGACAAAAGATGTTATGTATGATACCTTATTAGAGTGAGTATAGTTTATTAATTAGCTTTTCGCAGAGGATTTTCCTGAAAATTGAATTTTCTTTTAATCACAATGAAATCATTATTTTTTTCACCTATTACCCCAAAGTGGGAGCTGTTACATTTGTGCAGGAATACGTTTCAACTGTAGGCTTATTGTCATGGCAACAAGCATATCATTTCTTCTTCTACTGTACAACCCTATTCAGTCATTTCCTTTGTCTCTCTTTACTGATGAAACTGATATGGGAATAATCTTGTTTTGTTGCTGCCAATACACAAGGAACATAGCTTGCCATGTTGATATATTCAATCTCAAATTAAGTGAATACAATATAGCATTCATACTGATTTGGAGCCGAAATATCAGTACAAAGAATATTTATGGTATTTTTTGTCTCCACTGCAATCCTGCTAATCAGAAACAGGGATCAGCTGAGATGAGTCAACCCTTTGAAGCTGATCTTGTAATTGCCTTCAAGATCTAACATTTAGGCAAGCTCAACTAGAATCAAGAAATGAGGCATGAAATAATTAGGAAATTTCTTTCTGTCTGACTTAAAATCTTTATGTCTTGCAATTTATTTTCCCTTATATCGTCCTCTCGCAATGGCTCCTCTAGGTGACGATCATGGTTGATGGGATTCTCACCACCACCGGCTACACTCAGGAGGACTACACCATGCTGGGGTCTGATGATCTCTTCTACATAGGAGGCAGCCTAAACACAGCCGACCTACCAGGCTCCCCGGTCGGCAACAACTTCCTGGGCTGTCTAAAAGATGTGAGTACAGTTTGACCTCGGCCCCAGCAGAGGACTGGAAACACTATCCTACCTTCCTTAGATAGCACTACCCCTTCCTATAAGCAGAGCATGTTCTGCATATAGAAAATCAACACTCACATTCATATCGATTCTCTTGTTGTAGGGTGTTTGAAGGAGAAACATTCAGTTGCATATGCGCTGTGCAAAGCATATGCATTTATAGATTCCTCCTGGAAAGTAGCACTAATATACATAAGAAACCAATGCATCTTCTTATGATCATTCCTGAAATACCAGTCTGAACTTTTCATCACTATTTATAGACTTTTTAACTTTTTAACAATGGCCTGTACCTGTCAAATTAATTTTCTTTAGCAAGCAAGCTACGATCATGTACTCAGCATCAGAAATGATTATAGACAAAGTAATAAATAATGGATAAATGCAGAATTTCAGTCTGGGCTTCCAAATGTTTAATGAAGTGAGCAATCTAATGAAAATTGAATGACATGCTTTGTGCCTTAAAAGTGAGAGAAATGCTTTCCATTACCAAGGACGGATTAGAAGGAGACACGACTAAAATAGGCAGTAGTTGGAATTAAAATAGTGAAGTGGAAAGTAGCATAAGCGGCAGAGTGGCAGGTTGTTATATATTGTATATGTATTTCCTTGGTGGAGTCAATATCAAGCTCAAACAAATGAGTTTTCTTCTGGCAAAAACACTTACGTCAAAGGATACAAGACCATTTATTCCATAAATGCTTATAAACTGTTATTAGGCCCTGCTCTTGATCCCCATTAAATCCAGCTGCATGGCGTTCACTGGGGAGTACAAGGACAGAACAGACATGTCACTTACAGGATACAAAATGCACAAGCCAAATAGAGTAGAAATTGTCTGACTAAGCTAGCAACAGCAGCAGCAAGTTGGAGCAAAGTATAACAAGCAGCAGCTTCTTTAGAGTATGTGTGAGAGTTTGACAGATTATAAAATCTGTCAAATATACTTCTTAAAAGTAGATTCATGACTTAGTTGAACACTGTTGGAGATGTTGTGCTTGGCTTCAATGTTCTGCTAGAACTAAAATGAAAAGATTTATTTTTCAGTTTTCAGATTTTTTTCTTGGAACCCATTTGAAAAAGCACTTTCACTAATGCATCTATTTTGTGTGTTTCAACAAAGTTTAGTTTCCATATACATGGATTGTATATGAGGTTCACATTCAGGTTTTTGCTAATGGAAGTGAAATTTGCTGCAGTTAATCAAAGTTGCTGGAGGATAAATTCCTAATGACTTTAGTTATCCCTGACTTTTCATCTAGACAACCAAAAACAGGTTAAAATTTCTTTGGTATATGCATGCCAAATACTTTTTGCTGTATTAGTAGAGTACATGACATCAACATTTTAAAGCGCTCAAGCATTAACTAAATGATTTTTAAATTGAGTGTCTACTCTGCAATGTGACTATATTGAAATTAAATGTAGATGTTATTTATGGACAGGTTATTGTCCCAGTACGCTGCCAAAGCTGTAACCCACACTCTGTGGGTGATGCGGCTGTGACTGGTGGTGGTGTTTAGACCTACTACTGCTGTGCGTCGTCACATAGATGTAGTGTAGGCATGCAGAGGGAGAGTATGACGGGATAAAGAGTCATGAGGATAGGATGATCAAATAGGATCAGCTCTGCCTGTAGATCCAGGAGGCAGGTTCAGAGACAGGTCAGTCTAAGCCAGAGCTCTGAGTTTGGCAATGGAGTAGAGGAACAAAGCTCTGCAGTGATCTGTCTTACTAAAAGTAGAGAGTTTGGGCTATGACTAATCTCCCAAGACGTGTGCTGCCCAACCACGAGTGCTGATGGGTGGGGAGACGCCATCCGGTTCATCAGGTACAAGAAAAATAATGGCCACTTTCAGACAAATGTTACAACTTCAACAATTAGCAGGGAGAAAAGAATTTGTCTTTGAACTCAACATTTTATCTGTCTGTAAAATGTGTGTGTGCCCACAGGATGTCCCACACTGCATCATTAGGTCCCTCTAATTTAATGCTTTCCTCACACGTTTTTTTAGCAGCAGAGAAGGTCTTCATTCTCAGATTGTTATTTTTCGTCACCGTTTGAGCATAAAAGACATTAGGGCTTTGTCAATTAATACTAGAGGAGCTTTATTTTTGTGTTTCTGGATACTTTGTAATCCTCACATACAACAGGCGTCTGGATTAGTGAAATGGGATTCCACTCCCTGTATTGTCCTTTGGCTTGTGTAATAGCTGTGCAAAGGTCACAAAGTGCTTTTTTGTAACCATCTTTGCATTTTTGTTAGATGTGGTGTTGCTTGTTGTTAACAATGTCCATATATATCCCCAATGCACTGTGTCTTGATTGACTCTGATTATTTAAAAATTGCCTGTTACTCTCATTTCTCGATGGTCAGTTTCACCATCTGATTTCACTGTTTAATTAGTCACACTGAGGCAGTGTTAAGTGTGATATTGGCTTAAATTGCCTCTCAGCTCTGCTGTTAGTCCTCTGCGCAGTGTGGTGTGTCACCTCAGGCAGTCGCAGAGTGGAAGATAACAGTGGGCTTGGGGCGACTTACAACTGATACAGAATGAGACAAGGATTGCTGTCCCCTACTGTGTATATTAATGAACCCAGAATGAAAGCAGAAAATCATACAATAACCTTACAGAGAAGCCCACACAGGCATTCTATTGAAGTATGCATTCAGTATAAACAGGGTATATTGTAGTATAAGGGAATACTTAAAAAGTGTTTTGTATACCTCTCTGTTTCCTGTGATTGATCTATATTTTCAAATCAATAGCTTTACAATCCTCAAAGACAGAGGGAGGTCTGTTGTACATTCACTGCAGCCAGAGTGTATCATCAGATTTTTTTACCACAGTTTACACGTATCTGCATCATGAGCTCAGTGAAAATGAATACTCAAGCTTATGCCCTCTTACATTTACTAAATTTGCCAATTTAAATAAAGAATTGTGTGTTGTGCTTGTGACGGATCAAGTCCACCTCTCTTCCACCCACAGCTCTTTCAGTTTACTTAGTATAAACACATAATTGTTTGTCATTGTGTAGGTGCTATGTCTGTGATTCCTCCTCTCTGAATGTAATGATTATTCCCGCGGTCAGACCCATTGTACGTTTCTCGGTGACTCAGCTAAATGTCTAAAATGTAAATCTTTGCATTTGCACCTCAATCTAAATGCATTTCCCAATGTCAAAAGCCTTTAGCTCTTGCTGCCTTCTTGCTTTTGTTTTAGTACCTGTAAAATACAATGCGTACAGTTCTACATGCGCTCTCAATGCATGTTAACCGAAATCAAATTATTATTCATCATCTTCATCATCAGTCGCTACATGGACACACAGCACGAGTCAGGAACAATCTCAAACAGACAGTACGATGTGTGTTGTGTCATTTTTGGTTAATTAATTAATGCATTAACTGCCTCTAGATCTTTAGCGTTTAATTAAAGGTGCCATTGGACGGAACTCTGGATATGATTATCAAGACATTTTCTATCTGAGTTCAGAGATGAGTCACTGTGTTTTCTGCTGCATGTCCTTGTTAATGCTGCTGTCATATTGTATATATATAATATGTATTGATGAGTAATATCCAACCTTTGCACTGAATGTATTGCTCTCACCAGCTGTCATCTCATCACAACATCTCTCTCACTTATTAGGTGGTCTACAAGAATAATGAGTTTAGACTGGAGCTGTCACGACTGGCTGAACAGCGAGACCCAAAGATCAGTATCCATGGTGACCTGATATTCAGCTGTGAGGATGTGGAAGCCCTGGAGCCGGTCACTTTCGACACACCGTCTGCCTACTTGACATTGCCCAGGTGGAACACAAAGAAGACAGGCGCCATATCTTTTGACTTCCGCACCACAGAGCCCATCGGCCTGCTGCTGTTCAGCCATGGCAGTCTGCAGGGCGTACAGCCCGACAGGAAGCCCAGGGCTGACTTCTTTGCCATGGAGCTGTTGGATGGATTTCTCTACCTGGTCATGGATATGGGCTCTGGCAGCATCAAAATGAAAGCCAGTAACAAGAGGCTCGATGATGGCGAGTGGTGCCATGTTGACTTTCAGAGGAGAGGGCGCAACGGTAAGAGAATTGTGTATTTGTGAAGGCAGGGGAAGCTTTCTGTCTGCTTCTGTTACTGTGTTTCTGTAGTTTTAGCTGTGGAGCAGAAAAGGTTCCAAGCTGTGAAACCGCCATATGCCAGCATGGATCCAGTCACATTGGCACACTCTTTCTTTTTATTCACTGCAGTGAAACTTGCATGCATATGAGGTTTAAATTGCAATGATATTTTCAGTTGCTATAATCTATGTTTGACATTTAGAAATCGGTGTTAACCTATTTCACAAGTGGCCAATTATACAGTCACCCACCTCAAATTGAGCTGTATTAGTACAATCCAAATGTCTGCCTTATTAGTAGAAGCCAAAATACACTTAGTTCCTTCTATTTCTTCCTATACATTTCTATAAATACATATCCGTCCTTCTCAAGCAGGGTAATATGTCAGTCTTCACTTTTCTAGAGTAAGTTTTAATTTTAGCTCCTGCTTTTGCTCACAAACACAACTCCCAAGGACTGGCAGTACAGTTTCTTAATCCATACTCTTTAAAAACAAGCAGAGACTAAAGCCCACTTCCTCCATCTCACAGTTTGTTCTCCCTTCTCACGTAGCACAACCCACACATACACCTGTCTTCATTTTCAAAAAAACATTGTGTAAGTACAAATTGACTCACTGCCCGCCCTACAGGCTTCATCTCGGTGAACAGCCAGAGCATCCCCTTTTCTGCTAATGAAGGCAGTGAAATCCTTGACCTAGACGGGGATATGTATCTTGGAGGTTTACCTGAGGATCGGCAAGCGCTGATGCTCCCCCCTGAGGTATGGAGCGCCTCCCTCAGCCTTGGCTACGTGGGCTGTGTGAGGGACCTCTTCATTGACGGACAGAGTCGTAACGTGTGGAGATTGGCAGAGGTTCAGAGTGCCACAGGTGTCAGCAATTTTTGCACCAGAGAGACTCATGTCAGGTGTGCAAGAGACACATGTGCCAACGGTGGACACTGCAGAGAAGGCTGGAACCGCCACATTTGTGACTGCAACGGTACCGGCTACCTAGGTCCCAGCTGTGAGAAGGGTAAGAGTTTCTGACATAGATGGTAGTGGCTAGGAACGATAAGTAATTTTAAAATGCTTCTGCAAGGCTTTTAACACCGATATTTAATTTATAAGCTGTGTAGTGGCTGCAATGTGCCTGCACAGATGGGAAAAAAATGTAGAAGAAGAATATTCATCATCTGGCCTTAATGCTCCATCCAGCCAAACAATAATAATTAAATCTACAATTGCAGTATGCTATTTATTTTGTATTTAATGCATAGTATATTACAGCATTTTCCTACAGTACAGATTTATTAATTAATTATCATTATCATGAAGTTGCCAGTGCAATGTGTGGTTCATTAGAAATGCAGTGCTAGCTGTGCAGAGTGATTCAGCCACTCTGAGTGAGTCACTCTGCATTTACCATGCTGATGGTTTTCCCACAGAGAGGCCAAATTACACAGATCCATTGGCAGCTAATAGTATGAGGGCTATATGAAAATCCCCCTTGTATTGCTCTGTGATGGTTATAAATCCTTCAGAATTTTGATTGCTGCTGCTGTAATCTCACCACTGTCTTCACATGCTCCAGGCTTTTTCTGCCATCTGGTGCGATTGATGAAAACTGCAATCTGAAATTATATCATGCCGTTTTTCAGATGAGCTTAAATTCAGGCTTCATGCCATAAATGCCACTTTGTGTTTTTAATTTATTGTTGTGATTTCCTTTGTGGTTCAATGTCTGCTAACCTGTCCTCTTCCTAAAATCCATAGAGGCCACCATGGTGAGCTATGATGGCAGCATGTATCTCAAGGTGGTGCTGCCAAGGACGCTACACACAGAGGCCGAGGATGTGTCCCTCCGCTTCATGTCCCAGAGGGCCTTTGGCTTGCTGATGGCCACCACCTCTCAGCAGTCAGCGGACACCCTGCGTCTGGAGCTGGACGGAGGCGGAGTGAAACTCACTGTGAACCTGGGTAATGCTGCTGCGACAAATGCAAGCAGATAATACCGGTTGACCTTTTAGGCCATGTCACTTAGCTAGAGTTTTCATGATATTAGTTCTCAGACTCTCCCATATCCATCTTCATACACAATAACTATAGTTGCTTAAAAAGATAAGCACATCTAGAAATATGTGGTGGTTGTGTCAGATTTATTCAGTGTAGTTATACATTTATATATACAGTATATACAAACTTACAAACTCAACCCACATTCAAAATCAGAATAAAAATAAAAAAGACAACAACCACAAAAGCCAGACTAGCCAAAGATAAATACAACGATGTGTCAGCCTATATCATAAAAAAGCATATGGCTAAGGATACCAAACTAGGTGTCACACAGTAGGGACTTTAGCTAACTAACAGGAGAGTTAAGGTGTCTAATAATTGGGCCCCAGGTACTCTCAAACTTCTCATGAAAACCATGTGTGTTGCTTCAAAGCTTCTCAAGATGTATCTCTGAAACTCCCTAAACCATCTGGAGAAACAAGAAGAGCTGATAGTCTTCCATTCTTTAAAGGATTATCCTCTTTGTTACTAGCATACCAAACATATGGATCTGCTGTACAGTATGTGGCAGTGCAAGAGAAGCTTTGGAACAACAGAACATTGCTATTAGTGCATCAGGTTCAATCTGTTTACTATGGACATTGTGTTTAGAAGTCTATTGGTCTTAACCACTACACCAAAATTAATACTATTAATTAATACTAGAAATATTACTATTTGGCTACTGGGAAACCCCAAAATACAGTGGCTTGCATAAGTTTACACACCCATGCTAAAGTTGATTAAAAAGAGGAATAAAAAAAATATCTTCTTTTGGAAATTGATTTTAATGCCTTAATTTAAAAATACAAATACACCAATTTTGTGAATGAATAAATGTTCTTCCTTAAAATACAGGGGGCATAAGTATACACACCCCTATGTTAAATTCCCATAGAGACAGGTACATTTTTTATTTTTTTATTGGATCCAAGATACTATGCATCCTGACAAAGTTCCCTTGGCCTTTGGAATTATAATAACCCCCCCTTCCTCCCATACCCTTCACCATACATACATATTGGCATGGTGTTATTTCAATTAGCTTAATAGCTTTAGGTTTGATTTGCATTGAGAGATGATCTTATGGAAAGTTCACCATGCCTATCTCTAGGTATGGTGAAGGGTATGTGATGACGATGGGCTATTTTAATCCCAAATGCCAAGGGAACTTTATCAGGATGCATAGTATCCTGGATCTATGAAGTAACTGGCCTTTTAAAATAAAAGTCTATGGGAATTTAACATAGGGGTGTGTATACTTATGCCCCCTGTAGTTTAAGGAAGAACATGTATTTATTTACAATACATTATTCATTCACAAAGAAAATTGGTGTCCTTAAAAGGTTGGATTTTCCAAAATTGTTTTAATTAAGGCATTAAGATCAATTTCCAAAAGATGTTTTTTTATTCCTTTTTTTAATCAACTTTAGCATGGGTGTGTAAACGTATGCAAGCCACTTTATATATTTGTACAGTAAGAGAATTATCACCATATCATATCAAAATATAATATATTAGAAAACTGAAAACTGATGTGAAACATAAAGAATGCTGTATCAAAATTAAAAAAAAAATTGAAGAAGTAATTTTTTAACACAAAAAGTGATTAAAAAAACTCAAGGGGTTAAATGCCTTTTTAAGCAACTACAGGTGTGTATGTATATTCTACCTTTTACTCTCTCTTTCTTTCTCTCTCCCTCTCTCTCCCTTACTCCCTCCTTCTGTCTCTTCTTAGTTCATCCAGGGGTCAGGTCCCATCTGACCGTCTCAGCTCTTTCAGCCCTTCAATGGCTTGTCTGCAGTTCAAGGAGAAGGCAGTCAGAGACCAGACCCGTCATTACGCTGATATATTACCACTTAGATTGCTCACACCGTAGATGTGACCATTGTAGTAGTACCCTCCTCTCACATTTACTAGCCTGTCCAGTTTAGAGTTTGCTTCACTGAACAGAGGGCGCCAGTGATGGAGACACACTCACATACGTATACACACTTGCAGCAGAAAGTCACTCTGGTCTCTGGCTGTCTGTATCCACTGCTCTGTGATGGTTGACAGCTTGAGAGCACTCCTCAGCAGCCACATGACTTACACCATGTACAGTTGGATGAATTGGTTTAATTATTCAGAACATGCAAATTATGAGTGGGTGATTCTATTTTGAGGTTGAACGTGAATATTGCAGATGGATTTAGAAGGCAATAGCTGTTGACATGAGAAAATATAAGCAAAGCATCACAATTGTGCTGGTGTCCTTATTTTCACATTGTAAGGTTCATTGTGGCTGCAGGTTGTGCAAATCGCCCTTTTCCTCTGTATTTAACTTAAAACAAATGGTACCATGGATACAGGATCTTTTCAGTTAAGTTCTTTTGAGTTCAAAAGTGAAGACAGATCAATGTTTGGGCTTTTTAGTATAGGTGCATTGGTACTAGACATATTAAAATACAGATTCATGACCTTCTCAATAGTATTCAGTGAAATAAATCAATCTCATTAGTCACTTATGAGTGCATGTAGATTGTCCTAAACAGAAATAATAAGAGGCTTTACATGTTAAAAAGAGAAAAAAACTGAGATGATTAGATCTAACAGGAAATTAGATTTATTGCAAATTCTTCATAATCCCGGTAATTGCTCTAATTTATTTATTGTTCAGTAGCCACTCTCACCCGTTCTTTGAAGTAAATTCATTATAATCCTTTGGGTGATGAGCTTTAAGATGCTCTATTTGGTTTCACATGTTGACATCTTTTAACAAATGCAGCACCTGTTAAATTTTTGTTATCTGTTTTGAACAACTTCCCTCGGAGCGGAGCATGTCCGCTGTATTACCCCAAAGCATGCATCAGTAAAACTATCAGTCGCGGTAGCTGAAACAGTCAAATTCTTTTGCAGACGCCTGAATGTAATAATGACGCTAAAAATAATACTGGTGCACTTCCACTTTTACGGTCAATAAAACTCTTATTGATCCCAACTTTGATCTGGTCTATTGTACTTCCAGCAGTGCCAGACACATGCTGAGCTTTTTCTTTCACTCACTGGTCCTTTTTCTGATGTTATGTACACTACAGGGAGGAAAGTGGCGGTTTAGACTCTCGAGGCTGTCCCCGGATGGTGGGCTCTGAAAAGCACTGAATTGTCTGCAGAATGTACCTTGAAGGATGTGAAATATTCTCCTCTTTTGTGCTGTTCTTTTTTTCTTTTAATCTCACCATCTCACTCTCTCTCTCACCAGATTGTATCAGGATAGACTGTAATCTCAGTAAGTGTCTCCTATGATTATTTACTGTATCATGATTTAGAGAACATGCAATGTGGTGAAATCATATGGCTCTTGCTCTATTCCCTTATGAAACAATATTCCCCTTGTTTACCTTCTTACCTTCTTCTTCTTTACAAGAAGAAGACTTCACTGTGCGGTTAAATATAATTGGATCTTTTTGATCTACACTCATGCAATCCACATTTGTAGTTACCATTAAAACAACACATTTTCTTAATAATCACTTGTGTAGTGGTTATTAATAAGGTGGGTTTACTAATAGGATGATGGAGGTGGAAGTGGGCATACTCTCCTACATATTCCATGTTTATTTGGCTGGAAAAAGAGGTGGGTATACCCCGTATACCTGTGTATAACCTCCACTACACCACTGGTAATAGACTTGTAATGAAATGTAGCTAGATATGACATACGGTAGCCTGCTGTTTGCTGCTACTGAGTCTGCCATTAATTTGCTTGCAACTAATTTGCTCACATGGCTGATTGGGCACAGTTCAAGTACAATCAACAATTATTTGCAGTGAGAAAAGAAGCTCTTAGCCTCAATTTAAAGGGGGGGATTTGATTTCTTACTACATCATCACACTGCTGTGGCAGAGCTGAGATTGATTTAAAGGTTAGCCTGATATCTGATAAATCTGATGTTTTTGCCTAAATTTTGAAACATGTTCGAGAGAGTACAGTTTGTTGTAGACTTGCCATTACAGAATAGTACATGTAGTGGAACATATATTCTTTATCTATATTAAATCAACAAATGCCAGTTTTTATGGCAGAATTTGAATACAGTAAGTGTCTGAATCTATCTACTCAGTCATACATCAAAAGACACTTGCTATTTTACTTTGTGATACAACAAATATTTTAATTGTAAGAGGCATCCTGGACCATATGTGCTATAAAATGCATAATAACCAAGCTGGATAAATAGACTGTATGAAATGTCTAAAATCCTTCAACATGAGAAATTACTTATAAAAAAATTACTGACAACATGACGGCAAATCATGAAATACATTTTCATGAGTCATGGGATGTTTAAATAAGCGCACATAATTCCATTAATTAAAAGGCAGATAAATGCCAAAGGCAGATCTTCCTCTGTATCAACAGAATTGATTTGTTTGGTATTCTATCCTCTTGTGTAATGGAGTGGTACTCTAGGGTTTTACCACAATGCTGTTTGAATTTATTATTTAGATTGTCGCTCACACCTGATAGTGAGAGACAGGCAATTTAAGTTTTGGTTCAGACTACAGCAGTGGGAGAAAGAGATAAAAGCTATTGGCAGTGGAGAGGAGAACGGCTCTCTGATATATATCATCCATTACAGAGGAAGCTTATGAATGCTTATAAAAGTTATCACTATAATCGAGTGCCGGCTGAAAGCTTGTTTCCACCCTTCATGTATGAATAATTCCTGGATTCTCTGAAATATTTAACTGTCAATGATTTGTAGCCTGAATAAAAGTTATTATATTGTATTTATGCTCACCTGAGATGAAAGGAGCCCATTGCAACAACTGTTTATGTACTCTCAAACATATTTTAACATTTAAGCATGTACAATAGAAAAATCAATAACCTGTAGCCTGTGCTGTAATTTTGTTTCATGCTGATTTATTGATCTGGGATGCTAATTTACTGGCTATAAAGCAAAGGGGGGCACTGTTACTGTTACAACAGATTTACAGCGCATATGTGAGCCTAAGCAGCAGTCAACTATATTGAATGGATTACATTGTTTTTCTCTGATCGAGGTGAGTAGTGTGTGTGCATTCATGGGTGTGCGGATGGTCAGACAGGAGTGAGGTGTGCACTGTCTCTGTAAACCAGTCCCAATGATCCACCTGCAGGATTCATTGCACTCAATAGAAAGTAAAATATGCAGAAAAATAATTATAAAAATACCGAAGAGAATATGTTGAACATTGCTTATTAAAAGAAGCTGTAAATCCTTAATTGCCTTAGATACGAAAAAGCTCTCTCTGCCAGTAGATGGCATTGTACCATCATGCACGGTCCACAGAAAATATGTACTGAATGAGCATTTCTGTATATGTGCTAATGTGCTAAAAGAATCATCTTCCTGATCTATTATGCTGTATATATGCTACTCCAGTGACCTCTATTGATGTTAATACTGCAGATGAGATGATGGGTGGCTTGTTAATAGATTTTATGATTGATATTAGAAAATGGAGCCAAATTTTAAATTGTGGTATTATCTGCCTACATGATTTAAACGATCATGATTTAGTGAGCGCTATCATTGGGGAGTATTACAGTTAGACTCATGGTGAATTTTAAATATCCTGGTTTTGACTACCTTTAAAGATTGTCTTACAACTTGATTCAGATTTCTTAGGTGAGAAATCTTGCCAGTGTGGCTTATTTCGGAAGGAATCAAATAGACAGCCCATCTGCAGCTGCTGCTTCTTGGAAGCTGTCAGTGGGAGGGTAATAGTGAGCAATGCTCTTGATTAATTCTCTGGAATATGGAGAATAATGTTACACAACACACTTTTGAAATGAGGCATTTGTCCTACAAAATTTTGCTTTGATTAAGATGCACATCCTGCGTTCAAAGTCTTGGCTCGCATAATGCTAACCTGTATATCTGCATCGTGCTATTGAAATTATCCTTGTTTGAGAATATGAATCAAATAAAATTTTAACTTAGGATCAAACTGGACAAAATAGGCCCTTTACTGTCCGGCTTGCTCTCAAGCCTCTGAAAGCTGAGGTTGAGAGGCAAAGGCACTTTGAAAGGAGCCCACATTTCAAAGGATTTACAGTCAGATGTCCGTGTGAATACATATTATATTCCATCATTTTGCTACCCACTGCAGTGTTTGCGATGGATCACTATCACTTATATGAAACGCACGCTGCACATTCAGTTTTACTATGTGTGCTTTGTTTTTATTTACTGAGACAACATTCTTTATGACCCCACTTTCAAATCAAATACTATGACAACAAAGGATAGTCAATGGTTTGTGCTACGTCAATTTAGCATTGATGCAACACATACAAAGATAACCTCTTTTCGATTATGCGCATTTTCCATCCTTGTGAAAACCTGGAAACTACATACACACAATGCAACTCAACAGCTGACACTTTGGTCGGATTTGAGGTGTGTTATGCTAGCAGCTGTAAATGTAGCCTCAAGCGGAGATGAGGAGCGGGTTTACAGAGGTCTGGTCATTTCTTTCTAATTCCACACTCCCAGATGTTATTTTCTCCGTTCGTCCTCAACACCAATCAACACTGACTCAAGTGATCACTTGAGGCAATTTATCAGACTTTACATAAATCCCTCTGGAGCAGGCTTTATACAACTTTTTCACATTGAACTTGCCCAGAACAGATCAGGCACTGACATTAGATAGCAGGAAAGCTCCTTTCTGAGAAGCACAGATAAGATAAATAGTCCCCACTATCTATTTTTCATTACAGCAAATCTTGTTAGAACCTCTGTTTTCATGGTGGAGATTTACAAGATAAACATTTCTGTTTTTGTGTTGGACATGACTCCAGCAAATGGTTTGTTTTTCATTATCCAAGTAAATCCGTCAAATAAAGACGGAGCAGGATTTGATGCAATTGATCCGTCTGGTGTGTTGTCAATATACAGCAGGTGGATGGTGGTATCATGCGGTGTGCTGCAAAGACACTTGATATGCAGCCCTAGACAAAGTCTCCAGTCACCGTTTTTTATTTCCCTCAGGATGAAACAGTGCAGTGTTCAGAAACCAGTTGATGTCTTCCATTTATTGCCCTCTGTACGTCCCCTGTAATTCTTCTACACCCTGAGCTCAATTAGACAGACAAACCCCTAAAGGCGCAGTCAGCTTAGGCATGGCCAATTAGTTTCCCAAGCGATGTCAGAACTCCTTTGAACTGCCGTGTCGGCCTGTTGCATAGGCACTGATTCGGGATGACGGTGCTGCAGTTGCAAGCTTCTGCACTGTGACCTATTTTGAAACGAGCGAAAAAAGGCAAGGGATAGTGCAGAAATCCTGAAACGTAAAGCTGTATGTTTGAACCAAGCCTTTAGATACCTACCCATTAGACATCAATCGAATCACCCTATAAATAAAAAGCATGCATCTTTCTTTCACTACAGAAATAATTTTACACAAATTATTCGACTATTCAACCTGCAGAATAAGAGCTACTACTGCAGTTTCTTTGTTTCATTCCTTCCCTCTTCCGCTGTGTATTGAGTGAGTGCAAAGTATTGGTTGCAGGTGAATGTTGACGGCTGCATGTGTGTGAGTGGTTCTGCAAGTTATTGAATGCATGCACCCTAAGTAGAGAGAGCTTCATTTCCGGGTGTATACTGAGCTGATGTGGTATGATTGTCACTTGATGATTTCCTCCTCTTAGGCAAGGGACCAGAGGTACTCCTGGTAGGCGAGAAGCTGAATGACAATGAGTGGCACACAGTGAAGGTGTTGCGGCGTGGGAAGAATTTGCAGCTCTCTGTGGACAATGTGACTGTGGAAGGTATACAGTAGGAATAAAGGAGGTTTATTGTTGCTGACAATGAAGATATTGAAAGGCATTTGAAATCTAAACTGCATGTTTTATTCCTTAGGCCACATGAAGGGTGCCCATACCCGCCTGGAATTCAGTAACATTGAGACGGGGGTCATGACAGAGCGGCGTTTCATCTCTGTGATGCCTTCCAACTTCATCGGCCATCTGCAAGCTCTCTCCTTCAACGGGATGCTCTATCTGGATCAGTGCAAGAACGGAGACATCTCTTACTGCGAGCTAAATGCTCGATTCGGCATGAGGCACATAGTGGCCAATCCTATAACTTTTCTATCGCAAGCCAGCTACTTAGCCTTCTCCACCTTGCAGGCCTACGCCTCCATGCACCTTTTCTTTCAGTTCAAGACCACCAGTCCTGATGGCCTGATACTTTTCAACTCTGGAGATGGTAGTGACTTCATCGTGGTGGAGTTGGTCAAAGGGTAAGTGCTTTTTGGACTGAGCTGTAATCTACATAGAGGCTTATGCTGAGGAAATATTGAAGGGGCTATTTGGGACAGGAACGCATCCCACTTCTGGGATTGTTCGTTGCAGCTGGAAATTTTGCTGTATGTCCTTCTTTTCGGCCAGATGTCCATTACCTTGCGCTTTCTTTGTGTTGGAATTTTAAACTCTGGTTGATTTATGAGGACTATGATGAACTGCTCCTCAGATCCCTGCAGGGTAAATCCAGACAGCTAGCTAGACTATCTGTCCAATCTGTGTTTCCTGTTGCACCACTAAAAAAACTGTTGAACCTACGCTTTCCACCAAAACAGAGGCATTGTGGCTCCAGACCTTACTTCGCAGCACTGTGGAGGAAGGTCTGCCAATGCGAGATTATGCAAAACATATAAATAATGCTTTTTCTACTTTTCTTCTTTATTGGGCTAAAATTACTTATTATAAATTAATTATTCAATCCATCAGCCCGCAGCAATGTAGAGACACACAAAATAGCTTTAAAAGCATTTGTTAATCACAAATAATTGTGTCAAAGTGAGAAAAGCTGTTCGAGGACGCATGAGCGCAATGACAATAGCTGCCATTACCAAATTAGTACGGGTTTTATTGTTGCACTCAGACCTACTCAAAATCATTTGGCAACAAATATGTTGGGAATGTTTTATTAATTGTAGATAATTTCCGTGACAGAAACAATAGCAGAGAAATGTTGCAAAAAGAGAGCTAGCAAAGCAAAAATTGAGGTCAAACCTTGTACATACAATATCCCAATAAGCAATTAGTCAGCAGGAGGCCTTGTTCAGTGCTGGAGCCTGCAGCACAAGCTTGCACAGACAACACAGACAACAAATTCTGTCATGGTTTTCAGGAGGAGTGGGCACCTCACGATTCAATTTGATTCTAAACCGATTATTGATGCGTCACGGTTGAACTATTTTTTTAATGTACATTTACAGTTTGTTACATTTTTACATATACAGTATTCGTCACACACAAGTTTTAATGAAATGTTTTGTCTACTGAGGTTTTTATTTTGTAGTCATTCCATGCTTAAGCCTTAAACTTTCACATGCTTGTGAAAGTCGCCTTCTCTCACAGTAATCTTCCATGTCTGAGGCTCAGTCATACAGTCATGTTTAAAAGTGGAGAATTGGCTTCTTACAACATGAAACGTGAGGTGGTCAGATGTAATGTGATAAAGTAGATGAACAGCCTTTATGTGTTTTGCCTAACTATTTTATGTATGTCTTATTAGATAATGTGTATATATACAAAATTTTTTTTTTTGTCCTTTGTGGCTCTTCCTCTAAACTGCATGTTTTATTCCTTAGGCTTCCTCTTGAACACCTTGATGACAGTCAACATCCTCTTTCAGTCACTCTGTTTTCTTATTTGTACATGTCTGGAGACAGTAACTTAAATAAAAATCAACATTTTTTATCAAAAAATAATTGATTATTAACTTATCAGAATCAATTATCGAATCGTTCTAGAGAGAATCACGATGCATCTAAGAATTTTTTTTTTTCTCCTCTAGTTTTCAGGCTGCTCAATGTATAGTGTGAAGTGAAGCAGCTTTGTCATGGATGCTGTTTATAACTTTGATTCAAACAGGTTTAGTTTTTACTCATCAAATCTAATTTCAACGTGATGATATGCCTTAATCCTTGCCACATGTGTTTACGTTCATTCACTGTTATTTACTTGTACATCAACAAAGAATATTTCTGACTTTGAGCCCCCACAGTGGTTATATTGCAAAACACACTATAACACATAACAGCCGGTATGTAAAGAAATGATATTGCAAATGAAATACTGAATGTAAACATCTGTGTTGTCTTGTAGGTACATTCATTATGTTTTTGACTTGGGAAATGGACCGTCGCTAATGAAAGGAAACTCTGACAAGCCACTTAATGACAACCAGTGGCACAATGTGGTGATCTCCCGGGACAACAACAATGTACACATCCTAAAGATTGATTCACGCACTGTCACCCAACATGCCAATGGAGCCCGCAACCTGGATTTAAAAGGTACTTACCTGAACATGTGTAAGTGTTTATGGGACAGAATGAATACTTGCTAACACAGAGCATTCAGTGTTCATGTTTATTCTGTACGATTTTGCATTGTGAACCAATCATACTCCAACTCTAAAATTTGCATTCATATTATTATTATTAATAATAATAAAAATAACAACAACAATATTTATCGTTATTTTATTATTTTTTGAAGGGGATGATTATAATATTTAACGATAAATATTATGTTTTTAAGATAAATCTTATTATTCATTTGTTGAGTTTGTTCTTATATTACTCTATATTTCTCCAAGACTTAATCATATCATATCATCTGAAGCCAGAAAACAGAAGTTTATGTCGACAATGTCAGACATGTTTATTATTGATGTCACTGGGTGGTATTGATTAAATGTTTGTCCTTCACATACATGAGGGGGGGAGAATATTAGAAACACCTGTGAATATAATGCAGCCAGGTTCCCCAGCAACCATGACCTCAATGCTAAAACACATACTCAATTGAACACCTTGATGACAGTCAACACAAATTGAACATTATATGCATCTTAAAAGTAAACTTTGTAGCAAAACAGTTGTTTTGGATTGCATTCGATTTACAGATACATACGAGATACAAAATAATAAAGTGTATACTGTGTGCTCATGTTTGCACTCTACCCTTAACCATGTGCATTGTCTGTGGAGCCAGCCTATATTTCAGAACATACACCAACACAGACTTGGTTGTGGCAAATTAAGTGGTTTTCTCTTGACCAATCCCTGTATCTTACAGGGGAGTTGTACATCGGTGGTGTTGGAAAGAGCATGTACAGCAGCCTGCCCAGATTAATTGCATCCCGGGAAGGATACCAGGGCTGCCTGGCATCCGTGGACTTAAACGGAAGACTACCTGACCTGCTTGCTGATGCTCTTCACAAGGTGGGAGATGTGGAGCACGGCTGCGGAGGTGAGGCCAGGAACACACTGGGAAGTATAAATCATTCCTGTAATCTGATTTCCTTGTATTGGAGCAGTGAAGTGAAATTGAAGGAAACCTGAATGACTGCTCACTGAAAACTAATTACACCAAATTTGTCATGGTATTAAACAGCTTTTTCAAATGCTCCGTTACGACTGGCCAGTGAACACATTCTGTGGTTTTATCATTTCTGATAATACACACTAACATATAATACGTTCAGTCTGTAGTCAAGTCCTGCTGCTTTTGTTGAGTTCTAATCAAACAAGAAAGCCCTCCGTAAAGTACAGTGTTATGCCAAGTCTTAATCATATCATATAATCTCCCCAGGCAGCCATTGCTTGTACAGGAAACATTAGACAGGTTATTATGACATAGTAGGTACAGTATATAAGTATACCCGAAGTTTGGCTTGAAGGGGAAACTTGGGTAAAAGTCACAGATTCTCCAAAATCAATAGATGTCTTCCTCTTTGGAGGATGACTGAGCAAAGTCAGTTTTACACCAGTCTGAGTTATCGGTAAGGAAATTTGATGATTAGTGGTTAGTTTGTTGCCTGATAGTGGGGCTTAGGGTCTCCAAAATGTATACACTATATTATTAATTCTTGAGTGAAGTTAGTGAGTTTGGTTTTAAGAGAACACGGTGTCAGATCAGCTGGAAAACTGTTCCATTCTTTAGGCGCATAAATATTGAATGCCTCTCACCCGTCTTTTAAAGTGCTCTCGGCAATCACTTTGTGATTGTGCAGATTTTTTTTATTTTTTTTTAGATAAAGCTGTCACAGTGAAACAGAGAGAGGAAGTCAATCATCGCATTACCTCTGATGTTTTGTGGAGGGAATTGGTAATCAGTAATCAGCTGCATCACATAAATAGCTGGTTCAACAGCTGTCTTAATTCCCTTGTTTTTTAATTAAATTACTATGATCTTGCTGAACATCCATATATATATATATATAGTATATATATATATACAGTATATGTATACAGTATATGTATGTATATATATATTTACATATATATAATTGCCTTTGCATAGTCATGAAAATGTATAAATAAAATAGGAGAGAAGGCACCTGGTAAATCTGCTGTCAACACCCTGTAGGTCCCAGCACCACCTGCACAGAGGACGCCTGCCACCACCAGGGAGTGTGTCTGCAGCTGTGGGAGGGCTTCTCCTGTGACTGCACCATGACCACCTACGGGGGGCCGTTCTGCAGTGACCGTAAGTGCAGGTGTATTACGCCTGAATGGGTTGAATGGTGGGGAAAATCTACTTTAGTTTAAATCTTTCATTGGTCTCTGATAATGATCAGAAACCACAGTTGAGTGATTGGTTGACAAGTGAAAATATCCGCAAAATATGAATACTTTAAAGCACATTCAGTCAGACTTATGTTGGTTTAAAGACTGAAACAATGAGCAACAACAGATGTCATTGTAGATTACACCAAACAGTAAGCAGCTCACAGTTGGTGTCTGTGTGGCCTGATGTTCACTGGTTCAGCAGTCTTTCATTGGTATTTAGGAAAACACTATATCCCCAGAATTTGAACTGTTAAAGAAATAAGATTATTACTTTAGATTATCTTATTCAGTGGTTCTCAGCTCATTTTGGCTTGTGGATCCCTGAAATTACACAATCTCTACTTGTGGCCTCTCTTGACACATTTAATGCTTTTCTTGGATTATTTCCTTTGAAGGATTTAAAAGCTCTGAAAAGGTGAAATAAAGTATTTCACAAACAAAAGTGATACATTCATGGGGGAGGAGTAAGGAAACATAACTTCATCTAACTGAAATATCTCTTTCTTTATTATTTCTTTAATGATCATGTGGCTCCTCATTTGCATGGTGACATTTCAGATTAATTTGCCCTTATAACTACAAAACCACAACAGTGACATAACTTTGACAACAAGAGGAGCACACGTGATGCTCTCTGGGATTGATTGCCCATTTAAGCACATGTCTATGATTTGCATGAAGTACATTTTCTGACAGTATTGAAATGAAACCAAATGCTGAACAACTTGGTACTGTATTTTTGACTTGAGTAATCAATTGCACGCTAATTGCAGATGACACGTTGATAACACCACATTTCAAAAAGCTCCAGTCTGATTGCTGATCCGCCTTAAAGAGCCTTCTATGTCCAAAATAAAAGACCCGACTTTTACCAAAAGCTTTTCATACTTATAATAGCAAGAGATTAACATTAAGCGTATTGGTCCAGTGGTCACGGCGAGTTAAGCTTCATTTGCTGCAGTCATTTAGAATAACTGCAAGAATTGTTCCTTTGTGATGATCATTAATGAAATGTGATGTTATGCAGATTTGTTTTAAGAGAGAACTCCATTGAACTCTGTAGGGGGGCTATTTGAGGATAATTTGATAGCAACAGTGTGTGTAAGAAAGTTGTGTTTGCAGGAATAAGATATTTGGCATTTACTGTACAGTATATGTATGTTTATGTATGAGGAGAATCTAAATATTTAAAATATTAAAATAATAATAAATATATAGTCTTTAAAATAATGTATATTTCGGTGTTTAAGCTGCTTTTTGCATGAGCAAGAGGGCAATATATTGGGCAAAACAGCAGAGCTGTTGAGGTCCTGCATTACCCTGTCAGGGTTTAATTCGCAGTAATGACCCAGTTGTTCTACATTATCCCACTTATCATACGGCTACTTACTAAAGAAATCTATAATTTTACACAAAATATTGATTTTAAAATTATTTTATTGATTTAAAATGTATGAATGCATTTCAAAAAGAACAATAATAGAAATTGGGAGCAGGAGAGAAACTGCAACACCAAAACGTTGTATTGATGGATATGGGACTATCAAATTACAAGGAATGACAGGTTTATTTCTTCTTTTTTTACAAAGCTCCCCAAAGATGCGTCGGACGATTCAGTGCAATAATTTTCAATGTAGTATCTCTTAAAACGTTGTCCACTTTTAATCACTAATATTAGTAGACAGTGAGCTTTGTTTTAATACTGTTGATGTCTATCTGCACCCAGATAATAGTTCATGTCAGCTGTGTTTTGTCAAAGCAAAGTAAGAATCAAGAAAACATGTTGATCTTCATTAAACTTGATAATTATTCCATTTGAGAGATGGGAAACATTTGGACAGGAGCTGCCAACATATATTTTAAAATGCTCCATGTCCCACAAATGTGCTGTGTTCACTTACCAACAGGTCCTGAAAGAGACACCTTTAAGATCACAAGGTTTTATTAAAGCAGTTCTTTAAAACAGAAGAGTGAAATCCTAGGCAAAAACACAACATTTTCAAGAAAAAAACTATTTAATTGCCATATGTTTGGTTGTCTTCCAGCAGCATTCAGGGAGGACTCTCAATCATCGGCGTGGTAAATGGCATTGCTGGCTGATATCAAAGGTCAAACCAATACATCAGTCCAATGCAGAGGAAATAACTAGCCTCATTATTTGCATTGAGCCATCATCACTGTCATGAAAACAAATAAATAATGTGACAGTAATGTGAAAACACAAACAAATATGTAGGCAGGACAATGGTTTTGTAACCATCAGTATTAGCTGGTACAGTCTGTCTCATCCGTGCCACAAACTGCTGCTTTGTTTTTCTTGCCAACACAAAAGCCTAACAATCTTCTCATCCCACCTGTGTCTGTGTCAGCCAAATATTCTAAGAATTTAAAAAAAAGGAGAGTTGTGTACTTTACTGACATGCTATTGTTTAGAAATATTACCTCATAAGAAAAAAAAAACACAAGTGTAGAAGCTTATTGAGCAACTAAGATGCCTTAGTTTATTTGTGCTTGAGTACATTAGTATTCATATATGTAGTAATTTACCAAGTATGCCACAAACATCTGTGTTAATTGCCTCCAGGTCATCGTTTCATCACCAAAGTCACCCAGATATACAATGCTGTTCTGTGCTCAATTTCCAGAGCTTCCTTCTGTAAACATATGGGGAGTGTAATTATTGGGTAACCTCTGCAGCTATGGACGATTATTTTGGCATAATCATTACGTTCTTGTCTGTGTGTGTGTGTGTGTGTGTGTGTGTGTGTGTGTGTGTGTGTGTGTGTACGTGCGTGCAAACGGTTATGTCCTAGTGTATTTGACTATTCTTGTCATTCCTGTCATAACGAAATGTACAACACAGACCAATTATTTCACTTAACCTCCATTTAGCCCATAAGAAACAATAACAACTGCGACAAATGTATTGCAATACAGTGTTAAAAGGCACAATAGGAAACCACTGATTTTAAGTTATTGTGACACAACTGTTTCGCCCTTCATCATCTATGTCCTCCCACACTATTACAACCATGTGAGTCCACATTAGTGCGCCCCACATTTTACAAACCTATGAAATTCCACGTGACACAGCTTTACTTAACCACACTGGCAGCTATCAGCTATCTGCAGAGTGGAACCCATCGTGCCATCAATTTGTAAGTCAACATTTCTTTTGAATTTTTTAATACCCACGGAAGTAATGCAGACTGTACATTGAGCCTCCAGGCATGTAGGCAAGGTACAGTTATACAGCACTAGACAGCAGCTGTCTTCCTTCTTTCTTTTGTCATATGGCAGTAAGCAAGCATTGTATCTAGCATTCATTTTATTTGTGCCAGAAACTAATGGTTTTCCATTGCCTAAAAGTAACTGGATACATTTTGTATAATCAAAGGATTCTATACTGTAAAACATAGCAGAGCCTTTGGTAAACCTCTATGCAGACTATATATACTTGTAATTGTAAGATAAAGCAAATTGTAGTCTAGTTTTCTAGATCTCTCTTCTTGCTATTGGTACTAAACATTAAAAATATCAGAACATTTTTAAGATGATTGTTTTTGGGAATATTAACGTTTCTTTCTGTAGATCTATAACCAAAAAGTATAAGACTATATCAAATTTCATTTTCCCTTTGACCATCATTTCAGGTGGAGTCATTCACGATTATGAGTGTGTCCCAAAGGCGACAAGGATAATCCAGGATCAGGTTCAGACTTAATCTCACGCCCCGGGACTGGGGCTCAAGAAAACACATTGCTGTTCATAACATGGTGGCCTACCCGAAATAGACTTGTGAGACACTTCTGAGTTGGGCCATATGAAGTCAATGGTCTGGATCAAGCAGACATGTACAGTATGGCAACATAAATATATCTTTGTGTCCATTTAGACATAATTAACAGATGAAAATTTGCTCTCATTTACAGTTAGTTTTGTATACAGACTTTGAGATCACAGCATACTGTACAGTCTGCTTCATTCCTTTGTAGTCTCAAATCCCAGACTTGCTGTAAACAGATGTAAGGATGTATAAGGATTTATAATTAGAAATTCTCACCATTAAAGAGGCTATGTTGTGTTTGAAAGAGCAAGTATGAGGAGTGGATGTGGAGGCAGTAACCTCTCATAGCGGCACTGATTATACAGTCTCAACCACTCAAACGTCAAATTCAGTACAGCTCGTGCAACGTGATACATTAATTGAGCCTTTGAAAAACTGGATGACAGTCTGTAGAAATAAAAATCTAAATTGGTTGAGCCAAGTTTCTTGATTATATTATATGTTAAGCAAGTTAGGCCCATTTGACAGCAGGAGTTGAAAGAAGGTTTGACCTTTTGTTGATTCTCTACAATTAAATTCAGGGGGTTCAAGTCTAAGTCATGACTGAGCTTGGCCTCCTGCTTGCATAATTTCACATAATGATATTGCATCTACATGTATCCTTACACAACATTTTGCACTTAACCACTGCATTTAGATCTGAATTATTCTTCACTCAGCCACTTATTGCAGTCTAAGTAGAGAGAGTTATTGTTGGTGGCCCATTTCACCTTATTAACACCCTCTCTGAGTTGACAGTGTGCATCTGTAGCATCATTCTGAAAACCGTAAGACTTCTGAGGGCAGTTAAATTATGTTATGATAAGCATTAGTTGGTTCTGCTATTAAGCTTTCAAACAAAGGCATTGTTGGATCACAGTCTCTGCCTCTTAAGGAAGCCACTGCCAACTGAACCACAGAGTCATCTCTTGAGAAGTGAAACATTCATAGATAGACACTTTCAGATTGATTACAGTAGTGGACTCCATCAAAGTCAATTAGCTTTCCTAACTTTGGAAAAAGGCCTATAAATTCATCATGGATGGATGGATGGATGAATGGATGGATCAAAGCTGGTTTTCATATCCACATGCCTAATTAATGTATGCATATAGAAATCCTGTATGCTCAAGCAGCTTTATCAATATAGCTGATAAAGTTAGATGTCATGATTTTTCCATTAGGTGCCATCACCTCAGCCACCTGGCTTTGTCAGATTTGTTCAACATAGAGGCAGTGTAGCCCAGAAAAGATAATCTCTGCCAAATCTCTGCTCTGTGTGAGTCATATGGATACTCCGGGCCTGAAACTGCTGGCGCAGCTCCTCGCTGTTACATCACGGAAGTAGAAAAGCTTGAGCATTTTGAAATTGACTGGTAGAGCTTACAGGGTTATAAAAGTGAACCTGTGATTAACAGAAAGCACTGCTTTAATCTTTGTAATTCTTTTCCAAAATAGAACTCATTCAGTCTTGTGTTCCCGTGAAATACACTACAGGTCTAATGCCTGACCCCTCACGGCCTTTTAACAGCTTTGTAGCCTCTTAGGCATGAGTGGAAAACGTTTGACATTTACATAGATGTGAAAAGAAGTCAAACACTTGAGGCAATATAGCCCACTTATTTTGGCTTCTCTGTCCTTCCAGTTTCTCACATTAAAACATGTGTTGTGTTTTTAAAGGATTTTAAGGGGTTTTCTCTAAAGGGCAGTATTATGTCATATAGGACGTACTATTCAGGTACCAAAAACACTAGTGTTACTTGTATTCACAGAAGAGCTACCATATCAGTAATCAGACAGGATGTTTTTTTCAATCCATTCAGCAATGTTTGATAGAATGTTTGACAGACTCATAGTTACACTAACCCACTGACTCATAATTTTTACTTTGTTGGGCTGTTAAGGAATGAATATAATTGCTTGTGCAAAGAAAAACTGATGATGCTGTTTCCAATGGTGCAGAATTTGCGTAGACTCTGAATGAGAGATTTAAGTCATATGACCCAATTATGTTTGATAAATAGCAATGGTAGGGCACACAAATAGTGGAAGGGATTACTGAAATAGCTTGTTTCCACAAATGTAATAAACTGTGGTTGGTATTTAACAAAGAATGTGCTAACTGTTCTAACACACAACAGGCAGAGAGGACAACAAATTAGATATAATGTTCCTTAAAATGGCAGAAGATGGCATTAAAAGAAATAAAAAAATGACTAGATAAAAAAATCATTGCTGGATGAAATGAATATGCAGTGTAACCAAGCTAAGCCATGCAAAAAAGCAGGTGTTGCATTTAGACAATGTCACCTGATGTCTATTCATTTCCCATACAGCTAGGCAACCAGGAAAATTAGTCTAAAAAAAGAGCTCTGCTCAATCCAATTATACCAGGGCCACACCAAATACTAGTTCTAGTATTCCATTTGCATTACCTCTTCAGTGTGGAGCTCTAAATAATAGTAAATATTCAACCTATATTTCCTGTACACTTGATTAGTGATGCCAAGATACAGTGACAGTGGTGGCCTAAAGGTTAAAGAAGCAAACTTGTGATCAGGAGGTCGCGGTTCAATCTCCAGACCGACAGGAGCAAATCTGAAACCACCACTGAGGTTCCCTTGAGAAATGCCCTTAACCCCAACTGCTCCAGTGGAGCTGCTCAGTGGCCAGCAGATCAGACTGTGGTTATACTGGGCAGCCTCAATGAGAATTCGTTCTCAATCGACTTACCTAGATAAATAAAGCTTATATATATATATATATATATATATATATATATATATATATTATATATATATATATATATATATATATATATATATACAGTATATATATGCTGTGAAAGAAGTTAATTGGTATAACACAGTGTTACAATCAGGACAGAGGAAATACATGCCTTTTCAAAACCTGCATGAGATGCAATTAGAGTCTTTCACACCACCAAGTATTATTGATAGAGTGCTCACAAAGTCACTCAGTATGAGCACTACTGTCGGCTCTCTTCTATTCCCAGTGTTGTTTGTGGTTTAGATAGTAATGTTCTCCTCTATCGCTGCCCCACGGGTATTCCAAACAGAAAACTGTGACTGAATGTATTTCTGTTCAGCTGATAATGTTTGAAGTGCTCATGTTTTCGTTCACCTTTGTATATGACTGTTCTTCTTGGTTAATACAATAAAAAATATATTGCATGTTGCTATAACCCACTTAAGTATTACCATACTACACTGGGTTTCTATTATATTGCACTTTCTGTGGTAGCAAGGCACAAGAGTAAGTTATTACATCACGTGTTGTGTAGGAACACAATGTGCACCAAGGTGAACATTTTCTAGATAGCAGCAAAGGAAAGATTGGTGTATTTTTTTTTACTTCCTTGAAATTAAAGGTGTGTTGAGCAATTTTTACCCTTTGCTAATTTAAAGCAGGTAATAGCTGCGTGAAGCTATAGAACAGGGTTGCTGATTCACAATGGGATCCATAGTAACAGTAACCCTTTCACAGTCATTTGATTTAATTGTATATACAAAGAATGTTGCATAATGGAGCTTTACGTATGACAGAAAAATTATTTCTCCATAGATTTAAATAATAAATACAACCATACAAGAACTATTGTATGGATTTCTATGTAATGTGGCACAGACATTCATGGACTTTGTGAACTTTGGCTTGCCCAATACTTTGGTTAATCCATCTAATAGTTCTTCTTTACAAGGAGATTTAGTGTACAGCCTCACAGAGCTGCTAGCATGGCTGTTGATTCTTGGTGTTGTTATTTTAGGGGCTAGGATTAAAGGTATGTTTTTCATTGAAAACAGTTTAGGATCCCAGTGTTTTAATGTGCTCATTAGCCTCAAGAATTCACATCATTGGCAATCAGTAATTTCTTCTCCACAAATAAACCTGAGCTCAATCTTTAAAACCACTTGACATTACTTCCCTGACCTCTTACAACCTTTGGGTAAAGTGTCACGGATCAGGATAATTTAATGCCAGTTGATAGCTCATTAAAATGCAAACAGACACGGGCTTCGCTAAGCTATGCTTAACAGATTGGAAAATACAAGCCATACTGCCAGTTTCACTCAGATATGCGACAGGTTATTTCATGATTAGTTATGGTCTCTTATGACTCACCCTGCAAACACTGACTGCTGGAGAGGGAGTTCAATCTTCTGCCAATGTCACACTGACTAACAGAGTTAGGAGACACATCCAAACCTTTATAAAACACACTTCCCTCACTCTGGTCCACGAAGGAATTGAAACAACACTTATATTGTCTGAGATTGGAAGTTACACAATGCAATATAACATCACTCTGCAGCAATTTTTTACTTCCACATCAGGCTTCATTTGGCTTTTGTCAGCTTCCTATTCTAGTATGTCAAGGCGATTACTTTAGATATTAAATAGTGTTTATCTAAGATGCCTGTGTATGCCATTTACACTGTGAATATAATTTATTGTCATAATTGCCTAGCTTACAGCACATAGTAATTACATTGACTACATCTTCTGCAGATCTATTTCAATACTGTATCTAAGAGTTTCAACCTGTCAGCAGGACTAACATTTTTCTTCTTTTTACCAAATACATAAAAAACACTACTTGTAAGATTTCTGTAAAGCGATATGAGAAACTGATTTGGTTAGAAGTCTTTCCACAGTTAGAGGTTGAAGTTTAGTACCAGTTTGTCACTACTAGCATATATAGTCATTCTTAAAAAAACATTATTTAATTATTATTTTTTAATTATTATTGGTCTAATGTTGGAATTAGAGGAATATCTAATGTTAGTAGTTATTGTATAACTTACGTGCATCAGTATCCTGGCACGGCCAAATCAAATACACTTGATTGTTCAGGTAAATCAATCCTATCACTGGTCTAATTTTGCCTCATATTACGTTTATTCAATAATACTAACATTCTCACCTGGGAGAATTCATCTCTGCCAAACAGATGTTTTGTTGCCGTGAAACAGTCACACATTGACTGAGGGCACTCATTATACTCATACTCATTTTGTGCCTGTCATATTCACACGTTGTATTAACTGCCTGCATTGTTAAATGTAACCAACTCTATTTTGTTGTCCTCAACAGCTCCTTCAAGCTGAAAAGACTTAATATAATCAACTGTTAGGTTTGCAGGAGTGCAAAATGTGTGCAATTTCCAATAAAAAAAGCTCTCCTTTTAAAGTAATTTAGTAATCTATAAAATAAAACACTGCATGCAAGCCGCAGCAAGTTTATAACAAGGTGTAGCAATTTAGGCTACTGGCCCCAGACAAGATGTACCTCTGATTGGAAAGATGATGACACCGTTATTCTACGTCTCGGTTCGCCTATATAGTTTTGAGTATTTACTGTTTCTGCATATTGTGTATAATATAACATAATATGTTTATTAATGTTTGCAGTATCTATCTGTCTATCCATCTATCTTTCTATCTCTCTGTGCATTCATCCACTCATATATTCATACATAATGTTATGGCTGGTTGAATAGCTCAAATAATACACAAGTACTGCAAAGGGAAAGTGAGAACAAAAATACAGACATAGATATATTCTCCCAGCTTTATCTCACTTTGTGTGTCAGAGGTAGACCAAGGGATAAGCCTCTATTGCAGCATCATAAGTAAACAATAAAACTGGAAGATTACCTCAAAAGAGCTACCAGAAAGGCTGTATATATCAGTCGAAAAAAGCCTTGGTGTGACAACCAATTCAAACAGCCATAGGTCGTTTAAGACTACATAATAACAAAGATAAGAGCTGGTCAGAAGAACCGTGTCCTAACCACAGAGGATGCATCAGAGAGAAGAGTTCCATTGTATAATAATAGGTAATTTGTTAAAGAGGGTATTTAGAAATAATATTCATATAAACACCACTTATTGAAAGAATGCTTTTTCAAAATTGTTTTGTCAAACCAAAGAAGTAACAGCAATCATAATATGACTGCAGGTCAAAATAACCAAGAGCTAGATGTAATTGTGGCATAAAGGGTGTAAAAGTGGGGTCAGAGGCTCGCCAAGAGGCTCAGTGCTTCTGCACATTAGTGCCATGGGTGTGTAGAGATACAAGATAAAGTCTAAATTGTCTCACATTGGCAGTTAGTGCCTCTGTTTATTGTTACATTTCCAGGATGATAATCCCCAAAGTGTCCCTAAGGCACTGTCCAGTTTTATGCAAGTCTTGATTACAAAGTGGACAGCTCCCACCCTCCTCTGACTGCCCCTCTGTGCCTCGCTCTGCATGGGAACATGGTCGGATTCACTTGACATCCAGACCACGCAGCAGCTGAGCCTCAGATGAATGCTAGTCTATCCCGGTCCCGGGGTGTGTGTGTGTGTGTGTGTTTGGTTGGGGGGGGGGGGGGTTCCTTGTCCCTACTGCAGGCTACTGGGGCTGTATGAGAGGAGAAAGGTTACATTCACTTTACATCATAAAGGCTATATGCACACACAGAGTCCTTCAGAATCAGAGTCTGCCATTCTGGCTTCATTTTTGTTTTTCTGTCACTCTAACACTCACAGACACAGTGACTCTCGCTTACTTATACATCATTCACTCGCAATTCTTTTCACAAAGCCAGAGCTTTCACTCTGTTTGGTGTGTGTGATGAAATTATAACCCACTGTAATAAAGAATTTACGAAGAGAGAGTGGATGCAATGTGGTGATGTCATTGTGATTGTCTTGAGCCTGTGTTGACACTCTGGGTTGAGGATGCTCAACATCCCTTAATTTCAAACTCAACATAACATCAACTGGTAGCATATACAGTGGGTACGGAAAGTATTCAGACCCCTTTAAATTTTTCACTCTTTGTTTCATTGCAGCCTTTTTCCAAAAATCAAAAAAGTTCATTTTATTTCTCAGTAATGTACACTCAGCAACCCATCTTGACAGAAAAAAACAGAAATTTTGAAATTTTTGCATATTTATTAAAAAACAAAAACTGAAATATCACATGGTCATAAGTATTCAGACCCTTTGTTCAGTATTTAGTAGAAGCACCCTTTTGATCTAATACAGCCATGAGTCGTTTTGGGAAAGATGCAACAAGTTTCTCACATCTGGATTTGGGTATCCTCTGCCATTCCTCCTTGCAGATCCTCTCCAGTTCTGTCAGGTTGGATGGTAAACGTTGGTGGACAGTCATTTTCAGGTCTCTCCAGAGATGCTCAATTGGGTTTAAGTCAGGGCTCTGGCTGGGCCATTCAAGAACAGCCACAGAGTTGTTGTGAAGCCACTCCTTCGTTATTTTAGCGGTGTGCTTAGGGTCATTGTCTTGTTGGAAGGTAAACCTTCGGCCCAGTCTGAGGTCCAGAGCACTCTGGAAAAGGTTTTCGTCCAGGATATCCCTGTACTTGGCCGCATTCATCTTTCCCTCGATTGCAACCAGTCGTCCTGTCCCTGCAGCTGAAAAACACCCCCACAGCATGATGCTGCCACCACCATGCTTCACTGTTGAGACTGTATTGGACAGGTGATGAGCAGTGCCTGGTTTTCTCCACACATACCGCTTAGAATTAAGGCCAAAAAGTTCTATCTTGGTCTCATCAGACCAGAGGATTTTATTTATCACCATCTTGGAGTCCTTCAGGTGTTTTTTCTAGCAAACTCCATGCGGGCTTTCATGTGTCTTGCACTGAGGAGAGGCTTCCTTCGGGCCACTCTGCCATAAAGCCCCGACTGGTGGATTGCTGCAGTGATGGTTGACTTACTACAACTTTCTCCCATCTCCCGACTGCATCTCTGGAGCTTAGCCACAGTGACCATTGGGTTCTTCTTTGCCTCTCTCACCAAGGCTCTTCTCCCCCGATAGCTCAGTTTGGCCGGACGGCCAGCTCTAGGAAGGGTTCTGGTCGTCCCAAACGTCTTCCATTTGAGGATTATGGAGGCCACTGTGCTCTTAGGAACCTTAAGTGCAGCAGAAATTTTTTTGTAACCTTGACCAGATCTGTGCCTTGCCACAATTCTGTCTCTGAGCTCTTCAGGCAGTTCCTTTGACCTCATGATTGTCATTTGCTCTGACATGCACTGTGAGCTGTAAGGTCTTATATAGACAGGTGTGTGGCTTTCCTAATCAAGTCCAATCAGTATAATCAAACACAGCTGGACTCCAATGAAGGTGTAGAACCATCTCAAGGATGATCAGAAGAAACAGACAGCACCTGAGTTACATATGAGGGTCACGGCAAAGGGTCTGAATACATATGACCATGTGATATTTCAGTTTTTGTTTTTTAATAAATATGCAAAAATTTCTAAATTTCTGTTTTTTTCTGTCAAGATGGGTTGCTGAGTGTACATTACTGAGAAATAAAATGAACATTTTTGATTTTTGGAAAAAGGCTGCAATGAAACAAAGAGTGAAAAATTTAAAGGGGTCTGAATACTTTCCGTACCCACTGTATGTAATTCCATGTTTCAACTTTATTACTATAATCATTGTATATATCGGATTACATATGTCATATATATATAGGACTTTGCATCTAAAAATAATACTCAAAATCATTTAAAACATACGCTACACTGCATCACTAATGAGGACTAAGTTAAATTAAATATGACCATCAAAAAAGATACATACAGGTTAATGGACATTCAGCCAATTATAGTTCATATTTTTAACTGATGTAGTGGTGATATAGTTACTTTGTAGTCCTTCTCCAAGTAAGGCACCAAAGTCATTTATATAAAGAAACATGGTGTTACAATTGCATACTACATTATGATGGTACATTTAGTACAATAAAGATTGTTTTTTCTGATGTGCCTGGTGCAAATGTCACCTTGGATTATTGCTGAACATACTGACTCACAGGCGAAAAACAGCCTCACATGCAGTCGATACAATTGGACTGTGCTTGGCATAGCAGACAGTACATAACTCTATATGCTTCAACATAAGATAGATTTCTATACTTAAGGTCACAACTGTCACATTTTCTCTCCAGCCATAGCAACTGGCTGCTACAGTCTTCAGTTGCTAAAGCTGCCTCTGTGTCCTGATAAAAGCCCATGTACTAATCCTTCACTTTCCCCAGCCCACTTCTGTAACCTATTAAAACTCACGATCCATATGAAATTGGCATTTAGCAGATTAGTTTATTGAAAGAGGACATAACAAGGCACTCAGACGACTGCAGTGTTCTATACAGCAGTAATAGTCAAAGCTATTGTAACTAACCCATGTAATTAGCAGACTTGAAGATATATGAAGGGTTTTACGTGTGTCAAACGTTGTGGTGACACTAGAAGCCTACCTTGACTACTTTAAGTACACCTGATGAGGTCCATGTGATGCTGTAAATAGATTTAAAAAATAAATACTTTTTTATGTTAATTTCAGCAAACTTTATTATAAATAAACTCAATGTGCTTTACAATGTGCTTGTGTAAAGACTCACCCACCCAAAGACATTATTAGGCAATTTGGCCTAATGTTATCACATTTTTATTATTATGATGCATTACCATTTTGATTTATTACTATTATTGCAACAAAAACATAAAAACAATATGCAGTTGATCTACCATCATGGGTCAATAGGAAGTAAGTGTGTTTTGTCTGCAGTCTTTACTGTCTGCAACATGCCATTTTCATCCATTGTGAAGTGTTTAGCTATTCAAGAAATACACTTGATGCCCACATATACATATTTATACTAGACTATACATCACAGCCCAACTTGATGACTTGATTGGAGAGAGTTTTCTATAGTTTAGGATCAGCACTCTACATCCATTCCTAATCCTAAATAAACAGACAGTAATACAAACAGTAAATACACTCCAAAACAGGTTAAACATGCAGTACATACCTTTGCCAAGGCTCCGTAATCCTCTAAACTTATTAATAAAAATAAAAAAGTTTCCTAATTTTTACTGTGCATCTGAATCCGGACCTGCAGCAAAAGTTGCTACCTGGTTGCAATGGCATCATGGGTGTTTGTCACAGTATGGTTAGATGGATGCTTACCAATCTTTAGCTCTAAAAATACTGTTTTTAGGGTATTTCTAGATTGTTTAAGATGGTTGCTATTGTATTATGCATGGTTACTAGAGTGATTTTAGAGAGTACCGATTCATAGTTCACTATCCCTCTCTACTATCAGGTTTCAGATAACCCTTCATTTGCAAATGGGTTGGGGTAAACAGAGTGTTGGTGTGGTGGCCGGAATAAGACTGAGGCAAAGAGAGACTGGCTTGAAAGTTTCATCACCATGAAGAGAGACAGAGAGACTACCAGGTTGTTTCAGTAATGGTTTAACAAGACGTTTACTTCCCCTCTGCACTTCTTCTTGGGTGAAGTTAAGTGATGTTAAGTGCAATAGAAATAGCATTATTATTTATTATTTAAATTTTTATTTTTTTTTAATATCTGATGATCACATATTGCAATGAATGATTCTCAGTAAGTGCAATGTTCTTTTTGTTATGCGTCATCACTGAATAGAATATGTCATAGCTTATGAGTTCATTTTAAATCTTCCACTCCCCTCCGACCCTGCTCTCTTGCTCATTAAGTGGCTACACGCATGACGTATGGTAATATCAGTTGCTGAGGGGAAGTAAAAAAGGTGATGCAGAATGCAAAATAATATGAATATTATTCATATATTGAAACGCAAAGTAGTGGTGTCCAAAATCCCTCCCCATGTTCTACCTATTGCACTACATTTACAGTACTATCTGTGATATGTCTGAATTCTCAATGTGACATTTTTGTCAATGTCGGTGCCCGCGTGTACACTACTTCCTGCTAAAAATCAAATGCATCACCTTCTACTTCCGGAGTTCTTGATTGGACTACATGTACTTCTCATTCATTTTGATCTCAACCACACACCGTACATTTTCGCGAATGTTTCTTGCACGGTAAAGATAAATAGAGAAGTACAAAAAGGCCTCAATGAGTTTAGAATATGCTGGGTCGTTGTTTGCAGTACCTTAAGTTAATAAAAGACTCTTAACAACAATTTCAAAACGAGTATAACAGGTATAAGGGATCTCAGTCAAAGAAGTAATACAAGGTCTAAAAGTCTACACAACCTTGAACAAAATTTTGTGACTATGACACATTGAAGTTAATAAATGAACATATTAGTGGGTTTTACTTTAATTTAATCAGGCATGGCCACCCAAAACAATTTATTTACAATAAGGCCCTGGCAAAAGATGGATTTCATCTAAAATTGACATCAACATGACATCATCAGGCAATTTCTTGTGATTTAAGTAGCTAATTTAGTAGGATGAGAAGATAGCACAACTTTTCACAGTGATGGCTGACCTACTGATTTCTAAAGTCTCTAGTCTGAGGATATCACACATAATCATTTATGAAGGGAATCATTCATTTATGAAGTATCATTGTGTAGTAACTTGCTAGGACATCACAAAGGAAAGAACTCTGTGCCCAATGTTCCCCCATACAAAGTGAAGATTAAGGTTCTGGATAGACTTAGTATAAAAGGCACTCAAAATAAAATCCCTATAGAAAATCTACAGTGTGCAAAACAAAATGAACACATTATTTTGCAAGGCCTAAATGTATAATATAACAATGACTATGGAAAGGCTGGTTTGAAAATCTTGATAATTGTAGTCCAGTATCATCATTCTCAACATTTTAAGGAGGTTATTTGTTGACACCTATGTCCATGAGAGTTGTCAACCATAGCAACAGTAAAATCATGCATTTCTGCTGGCGCTTTTTTTTTAATGAGCAAGACAAGTAGATAGACGCAAGACAATAACAAAGACAGGGCTTCTTCTTTGGCCAACTATCCTGCTGATGCCTTTACAAGTTAATCATCAAAATTAGGCTCCAGAGTGAAGAAGGGAAAACATCTCAGCCAAGCACAAATTGTATTGTCTTCTGTGATGATGGCCCACTTACCTCAATTTCTTGCTCAGGTGTTACTTTTGAATGCTACGGCTTGACCAGACAGTCCAAGCCACTCTTCTCACACTCATTTCTTTTGCATCAATCCAAAGCACAGAAGATTTTTGGTCAGTCAAAATTAAGTGACTATTGTTCTTTCTTGTTAGTGGGTCTCTCTCTCTCTGTCTCTCTCCCTCCCCCTCCCGCTCCCCCCCCCTTGCTTTCCAGGAGTCATGCTGAGGCTAGTAAGCTCAACTAAACAAGCAAATGGAATCTATTTTTGCCGGTGCAATGTGCAGCCAACAATATGCAACCTACTGTCATATGCAGTGTCTTTTCAGTGGAGAGTGCACACAGCCTGCCAAGACACCGTAATTGCTATGAAAAAGTGGGAAATCATGTTTAGTCAAGGTGTGAATCTGGAGGAGTCCAGAGGTTCGCCTTAAACCACTGAACTCTGAACCTTTTGTTTAGCTAGATGTACCCGACCTCTTTAAGAAATATGAAATCTCCATGAGTTTTCATATTGTTGTCAGGTCTGCACACAACATAATCAAACCCACTATGAAATAAGTGGGCTGTTCTGTTTCTGTTCTGCTACATTATTACCTGATGATTCTGTCTCCTATATTGTTTATACATATATTATCTGTCGGTGGATCCATTGCGCATTTCATAGCCTTCATATTTTTCACTCTATCTCCTTCCCTTGCATCGTCTAAGCCAGGCTTATTTTAGGTGTTGTCGTTTTTAGAATAATGAAATCAACCAAACATCACAACTGCAGGCCATGCCTTTCAGAGGATGCTCGCATTATGAGTAATTAATCTGAAAGTGCTATGATTAATCCTGCTACTTTACCCCCTGGGGCGAGACGGGAAAAATCTTCTCTCAGAAATCCTCCTGGGAACAAACAGTGCACATTAAGGTCTCTTAAGTCTTTCAAACGCTGCACATGTCTTCTCAGATCATGTCATTTGCAGGTTTGCAGGCCCATTGACTTGTAATTCTTCTACATAGAAATTTTAACATGTTCTGTGCATTGTTTCTGAACTATATATTCCATACATGCAAAATAATTTGATTATTCAAATGCATAGAGATCTGCCAAAGTTCTCTATGAGTCGAGGGGAAAAAGTTCAAAATAGAAAAATATAAAAATGCAAATCAAAGGTTTATTGGACTAGGTATCTGTAGAACTTGCAAATATAGGACATTCTATTTTCAAAATTTAGATGTCAATTGGAATTCAATTAAGAATCATACTCAAATATATCGCCATACATCAAATGGGTATTTGATGTGTATCAGGTATGAGGTTTGTCTAAGAGCTGCGTGGGATGCCCAACTTATTAAATAACCAAGGACAAGACAAGGTTAAAAACACCCATACCCCCCCCTTCTTGTTGTCCAGATAGTGTGGCTTTCATCATGTTGAGCAACCCTCAAGCACATAAATTGATTAATGCAAGGCTTTCATTCTAGACAGCTCACACCATGATAGCATCACTGCCTAGAAAGATGCTCACATGCTGGAGAGCCTGACAGTCCAAGTCACTGGCTATTAATCATTCCACTTCAAATTCTCGTACCCAGTCCTCCCGGTTATTGGGAGTGAAATTCTGATTTTATTTGCACATGATTGTGTGTAAGTTTGAAATAATTTCTAGTACAGCTTAGGGTAGCTGAGACTCGCTGAAGCTTTGACAGTTGAAATACAGTAAAATTGTCTTTTCCAATATCAGAGGATTATTCTTAATGCTTGTCATTGCTTTCCACACCAAATGATCGTTACTGTAAATGTGTTGGCATGTTATAGCCAGGAAATGCTCTGCATCATCACTATGTCTGTTTGATTAAGCAGGCATGCAGATCTCGAGCATTAAGATTTACTGAATAATATATAGAAGAGGAAACCCATACAGGATTTAAATCCTGCGATTGGACAGATGTGGAGAAAAAGATCCACAGCTTGTTAAAATGTATTTATGTTCATAATACCAGGAGATGAATATCTACATGCTGCTCGGGCACTTGCCATTCTAGAGAGTTATGCCCTCACCCCTCTTCTGTTCTTTTTGTTCAATCAGCCTCGCTTCCCCCCCTTCCTGCTTGAGTAATGTCCTGCGTCGCCTTCTTGTCACTATGAGAGGTGGTGCTGCATGGCTTGCCTCTGTCCTCCTGTTTCCATGCGTGTCCTTTCAACAGACCAGGCAATCCCAGCTGATATCTCTATCGACCGTGATTTAGCTGATATCTCTGCAGCCTCCCTACATCTCCCTTTACTTCTCCCCCCTGCAATCTCTATCCCTCTCTGTGACTCCCATCTCCTCTACCTCCAATTCCTCCCTACTTTGTCTCTTCATCTCCGCTAAAGTGTCAATATAATTCCAATTCATCTTGCTATCATATTTCCCAACCCCAAAAACACAAGCAGCTCAGAAACTGTCAGAATACCCCTGAACTCCAATCAGTCACAGCTAGGAATAAGTTCTGCATGACTAAGCAGCATGCGGGCAGAGAGCTACTGAGCTCTCAAACAGAGGGGTGACTTGTATACAGATATGAGGTGAACACATCAGGCAGAGAGCAAATTGATTAGTAGTGTTAAAAGTTATGGAATGCTATGCTGTAAAAAGTCGCAGCTTTGATATCTTCCAAATGGATTACATACCGTAGCCTATAGCATCCTCAGCCTAATGCAGTGAGCTGCATTATGTCTTTTGACAGGTATTTGTGTTTCTTTATCCATGCCTATTGTAGCTCTCGAGTCTTAATATTAGGAGCATGTCCATACCAATACCCCTGTGTTCATTCTGTAACAGCTCTGACAGCTCACCTAAATCAGGCTCCTCCTCTGCAGTATGATTTCTACGTTTTACTGCCAGAACCTGCAAGCCAGAATCTCTAGCATGTATTTATTCACACAGCCCATTTTCTTGCCTCACTATTGCCCTGTGTGTTTGCGTCGTGGCTGCCTGTTTTCTCTTTCGCTATATCTTCCTGTCTCTCCCTCCCTCCTGCTATCGCCCCCCCCCCCCCAATCACCCTCCTCGCTCATTTGCTCACAGACTAGCTTTCTCAGACGCACACAAACACACACACACACACACACACACACAGGCACATGCTGTGCTTCGCTGGATCAGAGCCTCTGACTACAGTATGCCTTCAGAAGAGCTCCTTTATCTCGCATTCATTAGACCACAACTCCAAGCCAAGATTATTATTGCGGGGGTCCAGACTGTCCTGGAATTTCACCCATCCGGGAGTCATTATGATACGGCTGTTTTTTTTAATTAGCATAATTTTTGCTGCAGCAGTCCAAGGCAAAATCTCTTGGTGTGCCTTCCAAACCATCTCATCTGAGGAGAATCACCTTCCCTCCTCCAGAGACAGACGCATGCAGCTGTCACGTTAACCGTTTGTCAGTCAGAGGCAGTACACCGCAGATCTGGTCAAGGTAACGGGAGAGGAGAAAGGAAAAAAAGGAGCAGCAGTGAAGGGATTGCAGCAGTAGTCTTTACTGCATGAGACTGAGCAGGTGGAGCGCGAGGGAAGGATCATACTTGCATTTGAAATAGAAACACTCTGGTGTGGATTTCTTCCACACCAGAGGTTACCGTTTGTTGGATTTGCTCCGTCTGTGAGAGACTGAATGAGGAGCTACTGAGAAATTATTTATTTATTTTCTGGAATTTCTCCTTTACTGCGCTGCTGCAGATACTGCTCCCTCTCTACCCCTCCTTTCTCTCTCTCTCCAACTCTCTCTCTCCCCCTCCCTATCGCTGTTCTCTTCCTTTTCCCGGGCTAAAGGGGAACAAAAGCACTGGTTCCTGCATCACCTTTCATCGCTGCATCTTCACTTACGCTTATTTTTTATCTCTTTTTCATTTTGCTTAATGAAATGATCCAGTTTCCCACGGAAGCGTGTTATGTCTTCTACTGCGGTGGAGGGGCACTCTTCTTAGTGGGCAGGCTCAGCTGCCCTACAGCTCTACCTGTGGGCGATGGAGACTCTTATCAGAATTTTTGTCACATGAAGCTCTGTCCTGCTACTTTTCATGCCTAAATATCATGGTTGAGCCACATGCCCGTTTGATCTCACAGGCGGATTCATCTCCATTCTTTATTTGGATGTGTATCTTTTCTGCATTTTGGATACACTCTTCTCACTTTCTGAAGAATGTGCTTTGGGATGGTTTTCAATGAGGTTTTAATGCTGGCTTTTCTATGCAGTAGACATCTTGTCATGGCAAAATGTTAAGCAAAAATAGATAAGTTGGTTGCTAATCAGTTTCTTCCACAATAACATTAATTGGATTTTGACTACTTTCTTTTTTTTTGTATTTGTTCTTTTTCTCACAAATTCAAAGGATATTTTTCCACCATCAACCAAACTAAGGGATTATGAAAGAAATGGGCTCAGATTGTTACTGAGATGCCCTGTGGTCTTCAAGTTGAACTGTCAGAGACTAAAGCTTGGCCAAGTTGTCTGTCCTGGGCCCATGAGGATCTAATGTACATGGGTAGACTCTTTGCAGCCACCCCTTTGCTTGGACAGCGGAGCAGCTGGTTATGCTATAGCTTAGGCATGGGCCTAAGTTATTGTTCAAGACTAGCTTTCTGGTTCGCCTTGCTTACTCTACTCCCCATCCAGACTGGAACAGCACGTGTGTCTTCTAGTCTCAGCACCACGCACCATGTCCACCATTTTCACAATAAGCATGGCACTGTTCCTATTGCCATCAACAGGATGCCTTTTCTTACCAGAGGGGGCCATGGTAAGACATTTCCCTCCTACATTCTCAGCTTGCTGTTTGCTGCCTCACTAATGCATGATTTTGGTCATGATTTTTCTATCTGACAGATAAACAGAGTTTAGCTATTGCCATATATTGGTGGCACAATTGGTGGCTCTATTGTGACATACAGAAGGATACTGGATCCTTTATTATGTCTGTATTTGCAGCAGACTTTAAACTCCTTTAGCCATCAGTATCAGTAGTGGTTGCTCTTTTTCCATGTTGCTTTTCAAGATGCTTCATTACCAGTAGAGCTGGGTTTGTTATTTTGCAAATGCACATCAATAGCATGATGAATCATCATTGCAAATCTCTTAATCTTTTTCCATGTGATTCTTAATTGTTTAAGCAGCGTAATACACTCCATGTAATAGAGCCAGTTTTGTGTCAAAGGTGATTGCTACAGTACATTGTAATTAGTGATGCATAACAATAGGCATAAAGCGATCATATGTACAGTTAGAGTGAGTGATGAAATAGCAACAATCTCTTTGGTTTTCCATGTGTGCTTAACGTATATAGAACAATCATCACAGGATTTATGGCCACCATTTTTCCACGTCTTGATAATCTGTACTACATTGTGCAATTTCAACTGAGAGATATGGAGTATTGACCTATCCTCAATAATTTGCATTAAATTGGCCACTCTACTTGAATTGGCTCCTTCAAAGCGCTGACACCAAACTCATTGCTCCCTTTTATTTGTACTTTTGAAATTTCTGTCCAAAGACTCACTTTTATGTCCTATAAAAAGAGACCTGATGGATTTTTAGTGTCTTTTCACCGCAGCAGTGTTGTCAGTTGCAAAACGGCTAAAACTGTGATGAATTACATCTGCACTATTATAGCTATATCATTCTGGACCAGGATTTTATTGGCACGGCACTGCCTGTGATCAAACAGGCCTTAAAAGAACACTTCTCAAAGAACTCACTGATAAATCTTCAATTACCTCTGTTATAGATGTTTTTTACTCTAGATTGTTCTGAAGTATGTGCTTCAGAGCAAGAAATTCAATTTACTGCAAATATAGACAGTACTTACAATTCACAAGTCATATCCTCCGTGCCATAATGCACTATGTAGAATGCATATGCAGATTGGTTAACATTGATTGGCATAATGTTCTGAGTTATGTAACCGTTATTGCAGAAGCATAAACCATTTAAATAATAATTAAACTTTGAATTTATTAACTGCCGCAAATTCCAAAAATTTTGTCAACTAAGCTATCATTTTTGGACACTTGCTTCAATTTAACAGATATGTATACATGTGTGTCGAGGCTAGCCAAAGACTTCTGGAGGCCCCTGGGCTATGGCTATTTATAGGCCACCTACCCTGCTGCAATGCCTCACACTCCTCATCCTAAACACAGGTTATTGCATGTATTATTAAACTATTCTGGATACAGGATACAGGATGTGGAACGCTCTTAAACAAACACAGACTGGTTCAAATAATGAGCAGAAAACCTTCTGAGTACAGTATCTTTGTGGAGAGTCATCCAGGTTATAGAACAGCCAAAAACAGCAAGTAAAAAACAGGATTAGTCACCAGGGAATTAGTACTTAAAGCTGCAATGATTATTTGATGAATTGATTAGTCATTTATAAGATATATAATCTGCAACCATTTGGATTTTGTATTAATTGTTCAAGTGATTTTAAAGTCATTTTAACCAAAATGCTAACCGTTCTCCGGTTCCAGCTTTTTTTTATATAACAATTTAAACAATCGCTTTGGGTTTTGGACTATTAGTAAGACAAAAAAGCAACGCATTGTCTTGTACAGGTCCATATGATATAATACGAAAATGTATGCACACCAAAACCATGATATCCTACAAAATGAAGAGACTGCTGACTGGTCACGTGACGCTGGATGGCTATGAGCACCATGATGCAGAGCGGCAGTTGCTAGTCCTTTAAGCCGCCACAGAGCTTTGTGATGCTGGCTACAGACCTCTGTTGTATCAGCGGTAGTTGGTGGTTCAATTACCACTCATAAGAACATGCATTTCCTGGGTGGAAGGATTTCGTTTTCCCCAGGAAGTGTACTCACCTCTCTGGCTTGAAAGTCCTGTATGTTAACGTCCGGCCATCTACTTGGCCACCTCCCTCTGCGGCCAGCTGCATTCTTATACAACGGCCGTCAATGTAGTGAATTCAGAGAGAAAAAAAACATGGACCATGTTTACGACTTACAGTGCTTAACTTGTGTAGCTTTTTGAACAACTGGTTCATGAAAACAGGCTTTTGGATCACCTTGAAATCTAGATATATTGAGATGGGCATGTCATGTTATTGTCTGTCATTTTATAAACAAAACAGTTAATCAATTAATGGAGAAAAATTAGCAGATTAATCAATAATAATAATTAAAAAATGTTGTAGTCTTAAAAAGAAATGGCAAAAAAATGCATTTGTTTAATAATTATTACTGATGTACCTTTAAAATGTCCACCTTAACCCCTCCATGTACAAAACACTTTTTTTTTACTTCAACATAATCACATACGACACATTTACCTCATAAAGATAATAATGAATTATTAATTAATGAATTAATTAATGTTTAAGATTTCTGATGAAAATCCTCTGAATTCAAATATACGAAGAACATCATTAAGGATGTTAACACATTGACTGAAGAAAACCAAATCCCAACTTAAGACACATTATGTAACGTGCTTACTGTCCTCAGTTCATATTCCAAGTCTGCTGTGCCGTGACCCTGAGGTTTATTTTTATTTTGTTTGACCATCCATACCTAGTTGATGCTTTTTAAATGAAATGTTGTTTCAATGCAGGTGTTTTTTAACCGTACCCCCTAAACAACTACAACTGTAGAAGAAAAAGCCAATAATACAACCCTCAGTGCCAAAGGTCTTGGATTTTCTCAACTGGAATGCAGAAAAGATTGCACTGTAGCTGATGAAGTTCAACACATTCAGTAAAAATCTGTCTGGCTGTGGCAAGGCAAAGAGCAGCTAATGCTTCCAGAGAACTGTCTCAAGTGTAGGAAATGGTTTAGTGAGCTTCTTTCAATGATGATATATTGGAGAACTATTCAATATGTATTTGACAACTAGCATGTTACCCTTAAATCAATGCATTAAATGTAAAAGAAAATTTAAAATAAAGGCCAGTCCAGGTCCAGTCCAGTCAGACGAAAAGCAATGTTTATTTCAGCTGCAGAAAGGCAAAGAGAAAGGGACAGGGGCATCAGAAGGTCTATCAGAGAGGGCTCTCTTCCCTCTAGGTCACATATTATATTACCCTCAAGGATTATCATGAGGCAGGCCTGCTTGTCATTTTGAGTTTTTGCCAACACGTTGAGGGTGAAACAATTGGACAAGGCAAAGGACAGCGTGTAAGAGCAAAAATCAGAGACCAAGGTAACCACTGCTCTGCTCTAGATCTGCAGCAAAGCAGAACAAACAAGGGGAATGTGAACCCAAGTGAAGAAAGCATTCGCTGTAATAGATAAAAGATAAACTAAGACACATAAGAAATGCAAGGGCTGCATTCTTAGCGAAATAGCCAGCGGTGGAAGAAGTGCTCAGATCCTTTACCCAGTAGTACAGAAATTGAAGTAAACTACAGAAGCATTATAAGTATCCTCAGTAAAAGTACTGTGATATATTAATGTCTTGATGACACAGAAACACATTTAACTATTGGTGAGAACTTATTTTTTGTTCCCTTTGACCTTGTTGTGTATTTTTTTTAAAGGACTACATTACCATCAAGATTATTGTTTGTATATCAATTATTCACCTTGTGTTACCTTGAATTCTCAAAAAGGCTTTGTTTTTCACACATACCTTCACAGTGAACAAAGAATCCAACAACCGAGAAAATTCTTGATGAATTGAAGTAATCATGTCATCAAAAATCCATTAGCTCTCACACAACTTGTGCAGTATAATCCAAGTCTTGCGTTTGGACAGGCACGCAAGTAGTGCACCTGAGCAAGCATGAGACTGTTTATGCAGATTTTAAATATTAAGGTTTTAGTGAAAATGCATGTGTTTAGGAGGTTTTAAACATAAGACTGGTTAACTCAAACTTGGATAATACTGCACGAGTTGTGTGATAGTTTGTAAATGGAAGGTTTGATATAGCCACTATTTAATTAATCAAGACTTTTGTCCATTTTTGGATTTTTCACCATGGAATGTGAAATATTCTTCAGGAATTCAAGGTAACACCGGCTGAGTAATTGCTATACAAATTATCACTATGGGGGTGAGGTATTCCTTTAATTAGCACAATAGTCTTCACTGTGGTTGCAGGTTTATATGGGGGGGTGGTAAGAGACTGGCAGTGTCTGCTCATATAGATATTTCAAACAGGCATGAACACTTGAAAGCAATCTTCTAATTAACAGTAAACGATAGACTTGAGGCATATTGCATGACAAATACATGGACACCAACACAGAGAAGATGTTCATGATGGTCTATTAAAAAAATACAGGTGTGTTACAGTCATATCTTTTTCAGTAAGTACATTATAGATTACATTGCCCTGCTGTACCATTATATTGCATTGTAAGCCTCTGCTTCCGTGTCAGACATCTTAATATTTAGATTCTCTATTATTAGGAAAGAACAAAAAAATCTCATTGTTTGCCATTTTATAAAAATGAATTAAGACACATTACACACAGGAAGATTGTTAATTCATCAGAAAAAGTCATGAAGTGGGGCTGCACCTACCTTAATTATGGGGCGGCTGTGGCTCAGCGGTAGAGCGGCAACCCCCGAGTTGCCCCCGATGCTGTGCATCGGAGTGTGAATGTGTGTGCATGTTTATTTGATGAGCAGGTGGCACCTTGTACGGCAGCCTCGGCCACAGTGTATGAATGTGTGTGAATGGTGAATGTATCCTGTATGATGTAAAAGCGCTTTGAGTAGTCGTTAAGACTAGAAAAGCGCTCTATAAATACAGCACATTTACATTTAAATATAATTTTGATCACGTTTTCGGTCTTGTAAAAATTTAACTTGCCGTCTCTGAGTAAAGAAGAGACGAACCAAGAATAGAATGTATAAACGGCTTGTCAACAGTCCAGAAGTGCTCCATTGACACCTGCTGCAAGTGATTCTAGAAAACCTCTATAGTGATTGTGAAGACATAATGTAGGTGTGAGGAGTCTGCAGTAAAATCACTTGGTATAATTTGGTTTTGCCAAAATGCAAAACAGCATCATGAATGTTCCTTTGTTTGCAGTATATAAGGAATATGGGGATGCCTATCACTGCTTAATATCTTTTTAGGATCTCAGAAATCAGATTTGTCATTGAGTGTAGAGTCCCCTGTTGTTAATATTAAAGATGTAATGTTTAAGGATTCAGTCCAATTTGATCTTGCAACACCAGTGGTCGACATGATAACAAGTGTGGTTTAACACTACAGAAAACACTAAATACAACAGAAAAACAACAGGTGTTTCCGTTTACAACCCAGTCGAACAAACTGACTTTTTGATTGATAATTACAGTTGTTTGATTGGCAATAATAGCTACCCTGTGTCTTGAATGCTTTGAATATGAAACAGCAGTTGTAGGAAATGTTCAGGAAATGTTAACTTTGCATAAGCAGTAACTTAAAAGAAGAACCCACCATCTTAGTATTGCCCTGCTATAGCATTGTCAGACTCATGATGGACTTGATGTGTGTTTTTTAAATAAATATCAAAATCAATGCAGTAGAACCAGATATATCATCTTTCTTATTTCACGCATTTAACAATTCGGTCAGATGTTTTTTGGTGTGTTATCCTAGTACTAGTCTGGCTTACCCGATGTACAGTGCTGGACTAAAACCTGACATCGGGCACCATTCTCCTACACATCTCCACTTTCTGTTTAGCAAAGCCACGGTCACTGCATCAGCGGCTTAGCGCCGACCAAAACAATTGTGATTTGTTTAAAGAAATGCAAACAAACCAGTTTTTTTTCCATTATCCTAGAATAAAAACTTGTGTGTGGGAGTACATCCCAAGACCTGTCAACAGTCAAATCTGCAGAGTTGCACTTTAATAACGCTTTAATTCAGCAGTAAGGAAGTAAACATGAAACAAAGACGCTATTAATGAGATAAAATTACACTTGATGACACGCTGAATATTTTCCTGTGAATTCTGTGGGCGTGTAAAAGCTTTTGAGATTTGAATCCTAAGTGGTAATGGCCGACGCTGCCACTAAGAATGAAAACTAGTCGGCTTTATATTGAGCTCAATATCAATGAATGTAAATACATTTGAACTATTGCGGAATAAACTACAACCATATAGTATCACAAATCTGTTTATTTATTAATTATAACTTTAAATGCAATGACTTATTTTATTGATTTTTTGTATCGATCTTTGCGTTTAACAGACACTCCAACAACAGAAAAAAAGTATATTTATACACATCAATGTCTTCAAACTAAGTTCAAAGAAGTATGGGAAAAAAAAATATATAGAAGTCAGAGTCTCTGCAGGAAGGAATGCTGCGGTCTCCAAAGTCTCCAGCGTCTGTCAGAATTATGATTTAGGTCAAAAGTCAGTTTCTCCAAAGGGAGAAGAGACGATATCTATGACAACCACATACCGACCTTTGGAACTTGCGGGGCAGACCACCTCAGTAAAATACATATTTTAGCTAGAAATAAAAGAATTATGAACAGATATTTCGTGCCCGTGTCAAAACGATTTTCTAAAGTATGCTTTAACAGATAAAATTATGGGGATAATGTAAACTGTTTACTGATAACCTCCTGGACCACAGAATGAACATCTTTCCGAAATGTCTGGATGCGATCACATGCACAGAACAGGCGAATAAATGTACCCTTGTTTGTTTTACATTTCTAACAAAGATTTGAACTGTGGGGAAACATTTTCTGGAGGCGAACAGGTGTAAAATATGGAAAAACTTAAAATTCTGTTCATGTATAGAACTCAAAGTACATTTTGGGAAGATTCTATTGCAAATCTTGGTCCAAGCTGCAGACCTAAATGTGACCTCCATGTCACGTTAAATGCAATGAATGTTTAATATACAATGTATTTGTGTTGATAGAGCTATATAATATAAGGAATGAACAGCTAATTTAGCTGACAACTGACACAAATATCCCAGTAATAATTTTACAAACATTCAAAGACATACATCTGAAAAGCTGTAAATATGAAGGCCACAAGTATTCTTGAAATAAAGGCTGTTCTGGTGCATTTTTGGGAAATTGCTTTTCAATGTTTCTAATAGCAAGAAGCATGAATGCAGTATTTCAGAATTGCATTTGAGTTCAGTTTCATCACGATCCAAGTCATCTGAAGGTTGAGTGGGAGAAACCTTAACAATATTATAGAAGAAGGGGATTGTTTGAGGCGCTCGGAGCTGCAGACGTTCCATTTGAGAACTGACAGTTTGAATACATTTTGCTGATCGAAAGAAAAGACAGCAATTCAACCATAATACAGCTGAAGTCTCCATGCGCCAGCTGTATCTGCAGTTATTTAAGATTCATTGTCAGTGTGGCTTTTAATTTATCCAATTTGATTGATTTGTTTGATTTGATTCCTAAAATCTCTGTTCGCTGTGATGACACTTACTATCTTGAACACCATATTTTAACTTTAAGACCGTATGTCCTCTCTGTCAGGCTGTACACTGCACTATTCATTCTCATCATTTCACTGAGCTGTATTTAATAGACCATGGAAGATGTGTGCCTCACATACCATAAGTCAGATGACAAATTCAAACTTAATATCTCTCCATAACTCCCCATTTCTGCAAAACTGCTCACAGTTTAGAGATTAATGTGAGTTCGTATTCTTAATCAATCAGTTTTGATTTTCCAGTAGAGTGCCCTTGTTGAACTGGCTTTGCCTAATGCCTCCACAGCAACACTTCTGTCATTTTTCCCTACTGGAGGCCATTCAGAAATGTTTATGACTGTGAAAAAAAACTCCCCCATATATAGTAACCATAGATGCACTCAACTATAAACATGCATGTACTCGACTAGTGTGGTTCACTAACTCTAGACAATGTGATTAAATTGCAATAAGAGTATGAGTAATATACTGTTTGTTCCACTGCTGCTGTTTGTAATGTTACAACTAATACTAGTGGCCATTTGAATGTCTTAATTCTTTTTCAGCCTCTAAAAATTCATGATTAGTATGAGAGCTAATACTTTCTCACAAACTCAGGCCACATGAATTGTAACATGAATGCGCCACTCTCTACAACAGGAGGCTCAGGGGGAGCGCTTAAACCTTCTATTTTGCAAGTCCTATGAGCATGTTGCCTCGTCTCTGGCGTATTCAGCTGGCTGAGAGCGCAAGTGAAAAGGACAGGATGTTTGAGTGGGTAGCATGCATCTTGGCACAAACAAAGAATCCATACTGTTAAATGTATTGTACAGACATCTAGAAAGACACGGCAGCCAATCATGCTTGCTTTATAGAAATCTCTGAGCTGCATTTCCTCCATCACAATGTCTATAAAAAGCAGATGAGCCTATCATATCACCCTATGATTCTGCTGCTCTCTGTAATATATTAAACCATCAAAAGAGCTTTAATATATTAGCACATATATTTACACTAAATGTGCTAATTATGCTGTTATATTAATGAATATAACAATGCATTTGTACAGTATAATTAAGTATCAAGGTTCCCAGTGATATACAACACACATTGTAGTTGAGAATCTCCAAGGGAGCCCCATTATTCGAGCACAGATGCACTGAGAGAGAGATAGAGAGAGAGAGAGAGAGAGAGAGAGAGAGAGAGAGAGGGGGGAGCGGAGCTGCTTTAAGGGAGAGAACTATGATGTTTATGGTAATAATCTTAACAAGACTGATTTAGTGTCTGCTTTATTTGATGCAGGTCAGAGAGAAGAGCAGATATAGCAGGAAACAGAAGACAGAGGCAGAAAGGTGTAATGAAATGCCTTTACGTTATGACTAATGCAGGACTTACTGCTGTCTATAGACAGACGCTTCTGTGATTGCCTGCAGGTGCATTAGTATTCAATATTTTATGATGCACATTACAAGAGTATGTGTTACCTCCTATTCACCCTTTGAGTTTTTCTGCATGTGCTCATTTTTCTACAGCACTGCACAAAACACTACAGTTCCATATTAGGTTGTTGTATTGAGGTGTTTCCTTGACAACGGAAAACCTTTTTCTTTACATTGAAAGAAATCTTTTTTATGAAAAAAAGAACACGTGCAAACCAAAAACACATGTAGCCTGTAGATACTGGTAAACTCTGATATAGCCGACCTGACACTTACTAGCACTGAAATTCAATCAAATACAGACGCTTCACATCCACCGAAGACCGTCAATGTAATTAAACCCAAATTTAATTGTTCTAGCGTAAGATCGTCAATGCACAGTATTTTAATTCTCACATGACAACTCTGTAATCTGTAATACAACCGTCTTGATGACGTGAACACTCGTAAGGTGTTAATATGGTAATTTTTCCATCTCTACCATCATCCCATATTATGTAAGCGCATTATCACATGTTAAATCATATGAAATTGATTTTGTTCACATGAAATGTCTCACATTTTACATATTAAATATCAGAAAAGTATTTTTGTGTATGATATGTTCAAATGTGAATTGGTTGTTTACATTTTACATGTTAAACATAAATTATTTTTTTTAAATTTTTCTATTTTCCTACATTTCTGTGGGTCATCATGATTAGGTACCAACAACAGTAACAATTTCAAAGTTTCATCAAAATCAGAGTTTTGTCAGAATTTCATCTCTATTTTGACATACTATGCTTTCCTCAATGCTTGTTATTGATTATACGATACATAAATTCATGTGTTTTTTTGTTTTTGTTCTTATTGTAGCTTAGTTACAATCAAAATGATCCAGTTTTATAATAGTGACATGTTACTCACTACATTGCAGAATGTAACGAGTGTAAATATCTATTTCAGGCATCTAAAATTGAGTACAAAAAGTTCACGAGGTTTGATTCTTCTGAGTATCCTATTTAAATTGATGTTTAAGGCTATATTGCACAGAGAAATTGGAAGTGACACCTGATGTGAAATTGGGTCTCAAAATAAGGTGATTGACCACATCATGGCTTGCCTGATGTTTTTGTCTGGTTTCACAAACAAATCATGAAGGGCTGTACAGTGTAATGAAGTGCAGTATTATAGCCTGTGTGAATCTCAATGTTTGAGCAGTGCAATATACATTATCAGCATAATAATATTTGATTTAGTAAAATGTATAAGAATGTATATGAGTGCATGATGTTGCAAAAAATGCATTTCAAATCTGTGTAAAAAGCAAAGAGGTCTATGCTCAAGCAAAAAGAAAAGAGATTTAATTGATCAGAAATGAGGGCAGAATTAGAGGCTAGAAGCAGATAACATTTACAGAAAGAAACCAATAAAACCACTCATTGAGATTCCTTACGTAACTAATGTCACAAATCACATTTGACTGCAAACCACAGACGTGAAAACTCAGTGAGAAATAATTTGGTTTGAAACTAACGCTGCCCTTTCAATTAAAGCCAAAGTCAGTACAAGGTGTTTTCAAGTCTTTGGATTAAGTGTTTAATGTTAAGAAGGCATCCATCCAGCAATTTTATCCTGTCAGTAACAAACCTGCGTGGCGAGTTCCCATTATACTGAACAGAAGAGTCCTCAAGTCTTTGAACATGATTAAATACAATTTTGTCTCAAGTGTTTTTCTGTGCTTGACTTAAAACCACAGGCGTCGATGTTGGTGGAGAAGGTGGGGAAGGGTACCTATCAGATTTCATTATTTCCTTTTGTACCCACCACTTCTTTTTGAAAATCTGAATCTCAATTTAGTTTTAAAAAGTTCATAACATATCATTCTTGAGCGACAAATACCAACAAATCCACAAAAATCTCACAGGGCAGGCACAGACACAGCCGTTCTGCTGCTATGCAGGCTACTTCTCTGTTCACGATTAAATTTAATTCAATTCAATTTTATTTATTTATATATATTATATATTATTTGTAGTATCAAATCATCAATTTACAAAGCCCCAACAATTCTAGTAATTCCCCCAAGAGCAAGCGATTAGTGCGACAGTGGCAAGGAAAAACTCCCATTTAAGAAGAAACCTCTGACACACCCAGGCTCTTGGTAGGCGGTGTCTGACGGTGTAAGTTGGGGTGTGATGAGCAGTGGCAATAATAGTCACAATAAAGATAATGGAACAGTGACTACAAATAGTCGAGTAGTTCATGTCATAGCAGGGCACTGTAGGGTGTTACAGGGTGTAGCGTGGCAACGCAGAGCATAGCAAGTTGTAGAAGGGAGTGTAGCAGGACCACAGCAACAGCTGCAACCAAGATATTGTTGCCATCCTAATCTAAGGAAGTAAGCTGTGCGAAACTAAAACAGAAGGACTCCGCACACAAATGGAAAGGGAGAGAATAGAGCAGCTCAGTATGTCAAAGGAAGAAAGGAAAGGAAATCCCCCGGCAGTCTAGAACTAAAACAGCATATCTAAGAGAGGCAGGTTAAGGGGAGGAGCCTGGTCAGGCTAGAACTCGCCCCAGCTGGATCAGGCTCTACTGGCCTACCTCCCTCTACTTTTATGATATCATTGATTATGTGGTAGATGAATCTGACGACTATGACAAGAAGCAGGTGGGCCTGGCTAGGCGGATGCTGCAACTCCTCACTCTCTTACTATAAGCTTTATCAAAGAGGAGAGTTTCCAGATTATTCTTAAATATGGTTCTGCACCCTGAACCCAGGTTGGGAGCAGGTTCCACAGGAGAGGAGCCTGATACCTGAAGGCTCCGGCTCCCATTCTACTTTTAAAGACTCTAGGAACTACAAGTAGCTCTGAATTCTGGGAGTGTAGTGCTCTAGTGGGACAATAAGGCACTAAGAGCTCCTCTGGATATGATGGTGCTGAACCATTTAGAGCTTTGTAGGTCAGGATAAGGATTTTTAATTAAATCCTGGATTTTACTGGAAGCCAATGCAGAGAAGCTAATACAGGAGAAATATGATATCTTTTCTTAGCTCTTGTCAGAACATGTGCTCCAGCATTGCACAACACTGCAACATCTTTTTTTGTAAACGTAAGGCTTTCTTCTTCATAAAACGTGTCGGACATCACATTTTTGTATACATTTTTATTCCTTTACATTAGTAAGCTACAGGACACCGTCTTTCAAAAACATGACCTGCGGGAAAAAAAATGAATGCGTCATTGTACCCAGCACTTCTGAAAATGCATTTCCAAATGTGTCTCTGTCCCCAGCACATTTCAAACCAAATTGACGCCCATGCTTAAGACATTCAGGAATTGAAGAAAATCTGTAAATAACATGTATATGTGATGTATTTGTTGTTTCACATGTAACATATTGACTACGCGTCTATCTGAGCATAATAATTGATAATAATAATAATAATTTGTCTCTCTATTGGCAGTCAATCACACCTGCCCTCCGCGAACCCCTCGACACAGAGAAAGCTGTGTCGAGGACTTTGACTCAACATAAACTTGCATGGACTGCATTAAATGGAATATAGCTTTGATTCTGTTGCTCTCACACAACACAAATGAAATAATATTGCTATTTCCTATTTAATGAACAATCTAAGGTGACGGAGAGGTTAGCAAGAAATCATATCACATTATGAAAAGGTGTCTGATTTACAAGATGAGCAGCAAATAGATTTTAACACAAGCCTGAATGGTTTTCCGGCGATACCACACTCATCATTTACAAAGACCCAACAAGTCCCCCCCCCCCCAAGAACAAGCATGTGCTCATTGACCTGACAAGTAATGATGCTTTTATGATGGTTAATATAAAAAGAATTATACACATTTGAAAAGCTGTAGCTAATATTTCTCCTCTTATATTATGTGCTTAATTCTATAAAATCGTAAACTATGCCCTCATTTTTGGATGTCCACAGTGTCGGACCCAGCCTCAGTATTTGCAGGGAGAGCCATGTGTAATCACAATAAAACTGCTGTCATTTTGTTACAGCTGTTAATGTAAAGCTTCATCATACTTTGCAAATTAGGCTGCTTAACTGTGATTTAAGAGTAAAGCAAACCTTTTTAATAAATCCTGGTTTCTCTCAGCCTAGCCCGTTATTTTGACAAATGAATGATAGCGTCTGTGCAGTGGAGGTGGGTTTGTTGGCTGTTGAGAGGACAAATCTAAATCTCATCTTTTATACTGGTGATGGAACTGAAAAAATATACAACAAATAAATCTTTTTTTCTCCATCTGTCTTTTTTCCCTAGCTGGGACCACGTACATCTTTGGGAAAGAGGGGGGGCTCTCATCACATTCACCTGGGCCCCAAATGAGCGGCCGAGCACCCGAGCCGACCGGTTAGCCGTGGGCTTCAGCACTCAGCAGAAGGATGCCATCTTGGTGCGAGTGGAGAGCACCCATGGGCTCGGAGACTATCTTCAGCTGCACATAGTAAGTATGGGAGAGTGTAGCAGAGTCCAGTCATCAGGAAGCTTACATTTCTAAAATGTGGAGGAACATAGACAATCAATGTAAGATGACTGCACAGAGATTGTTAGATATGATCTGCCATATAAGTAAGTTATAGTAGTAATAATAGTTTTAATATTTGAGAGCAGACATAATTACCTGTTCAGCAAGTCACAAATAACCCAGAATAGCACTTATGGGCTTTCCTATTATGCTGTTGAATGTATTACTCTGTGAACATGGACACAAAGAAACATTATATTTTTAATTATAAAAGCAGTGTTAAAAAAACAACCAAATACTTAGATCTCATGGAAATCAGGACGTTGTGAAGTGGGCAGTTAACTGGAGCAGTGGAAACTAGTCCACTCCGTCTGCAAACACAAGATAACAAACTTCCAGATCAGGTTCTACCATTGTCTACATAATGCCTGAGCATATCAGTGAGCAGTGTTATTATGAGCAATATATTTCCAGTTTTTGGGCGAACGCAGCTGGTGACTAACAATGAAATACGTTTTATTTAATTTTTTTAATTGGTGGAAAAAGGAACTCAAAATAAAAAAAAAGATAAAAAATTCTTCAATTCACATGTAAATGGCTCTTTTGCAATTTGGAATAGTACAGCTGAAAGTAGAGTATATTATCAATAGCAATAATGTAATTGTTGAAATAAAAAGTGGTAAAGATCGCAACAGTAAAAAGCATTTGGATAAAGTTGCTTTAACCAAAATGAGGGAAATATCATAATGTCTTCCTAGATATGTTGATAAAGGCACAAAAACTGATATAATATTGATGCTGCAATCTTGAAATCATTAAATTAAATAAAAAATATGTATATATATTAAATACATATATATATCTTTTATTTTTAAATTAAAGTTTTATCTTGAATGTGCCATTATTCTTACTTGGCACAGCGTTTGTCACAGCTTGTGTGATTCACAGATTAATGACGCCTGATTCCAAACACTAAGATAAAATAGGAACAAATGAATTACTACCACAAGATAGAGATACAATAGAGCAGTAGATGATGCAGAGATGCTTTCTGGTGATAAACACGTGTGTCTGTTGGTGGAACCAAGTGACTCCTCAGCAGCTGCCAACATCTGTCTTTCCTAAAGGGAAATCAGCCTTTTTAGCATGTAGCCACAGGACAGATGTGCCATGATGAAGACCAGAGGGGAGATCTGTCAAACGTCAGCGTGTGGTGTTATAATTAAAGTCACACCTGTTGTCAAAGCACAAGACAAAAATATCAACTGGAGTTTGACTCTTATTAGCAGACATTTGTAAAGAAAGCTTCATAAACTCGCAGACCCTGTCCTCAAAAGCAGAGCATATTCTTCATTCACAAGTTACTATTTCCTTACTGCACTGAACTGTTTTAACTATTTCAAACCTCTTAATGGTGGAAAGAGGAGTATCTCCAAATGTATTTTTGGTCAATCTACTGAGAGCATTTAAGGCATTAAATATATAAAACAACCATGGTTATCTTGGAATAGCTGAATCAATGTACATGGATGAGTCCCCGATGAACCCCCGATGAATTTGAGCGGATGGAAACGTAGCATAATTAAATCTGAGATATTAACAAAAAAAAAAATAATTACAGTTTGCTTCTTCACATGAATATAAGTGGTTTTGAAGTTAATCTGCATTTGTTCAAAAAGCAAGACTGTGCATTTTTTCCCCCATAACAACATGTATTTACATAATCCTAGCTCTCTTCTTTGGTGCACCCACACAAGCAATGATATTGTTTTATGTACTCTGTTTTAATATAACTGCAAAGTGGTAGGGGCTGCAGTTGGGAGCTCCATTATGAGTGTTGTGGGTCACGCTGGACTACATCAGCCCTGGCCTTTTAGAAGTCTACCACATAAGCCCAGTGTTGCTGGATGGGGCTTCCATGGCCCCAGGCTAAGCTGTTAAACCACATATCAGGGTTTGGAGGGACAAAGATATCTTATCCCCCTCAGACGGAAACCGGAAATTTCACTTGTCATTAAAAGTGTCTTCCAGTCCAATCCAGTACAAATTTTAATATTAACTAATTTTCAGGTAATTGCATTTACTATTTCAAGTTGGTGTTTTATGACAGTTAACTGTGGCCTTCAAAAGAGGGACGCTAAGGTAGTATAAAATGGACATTGATATGAAAAAATGTTTTTCATGTTGAAAAGAGCTATCAGTCTGTCAGTCCTTTCCGTGTCCAGGCCGGGTGTTGTGTGATCACATATTTGTGCCTGGTTTAAGAGTCTGGCTGCAACACTTACATTTGGTACAAATATCCTCCTCTGGATGTTTTCCTAACTGTCTCATTTAAATGAAACTGACCTTGCCAACCTTGGTGCTAGTAAATGCAAAGGCTGCTGTCTGCATGAAAAGCCAGCTGAAAAGATTTTCTTCCGATATCTGCCAAGCCCTTGTACCCTGACAGATTGCTTACTTTGACACCTTATTACTGATTGGTGGAGGGGAATCAAAAATAGTTCAAATGGTGTTAAAGTTGTCTTTTATGGTTTCTCTAACTAAGCTTCATTAAAATCCCACCTTCTTGTTTTGTAGGGCCCCAAATTGTCATTTCTTGTAATTTATTCATGCATATAATTAATTCCACATTTTATCAGTCTGTTTCCTCCCTCTGCTTGCCCATTGAAGAAGAGGAAGACTGTGGAAACTAGGTGAAGACAGAGAGAAGTGGTACTCTGATAACACTGGCCACAAGGGAGAGTTGAAAATAGTAAAGGAAATGATATATGAGTTTTATGTGAGAACAGAACAGAATTCCTGAGAACAGAATTCCTTCTTATAATCTTCCTTGGATATCAAGCTTCCCATTCAAAAGCACAATGTGAAGAATAATCACAGTGGAACTTTATTAAAACTCACGTCATAAAGGAGATAAAACTCCTTAATAAACTACCTCAACAGTCATAATATATGTGGGTGCCTTGTAATAAACAGAGCTCTTTCATTGTGTTTAACAACAAGATAAAACATCACATAAGTTTAGTTCTAAATTGATTATTTCGAAAATATGACGTTTTTACAGCCGTCAATGTTTATAATTCTCCATTAAAACAGCAAAAAAAAAAAAGAAGATTGCTGTGTTAAAACGGCCCAACAGTTAATTGAAACTGTAACTTTGTGGGCTGAACTCCATATAAAGAAGCTTTAAAGACCAATTACTCTGTACAAAAGAAACAGACCATATTCACCAGAGAGTACATTAGAGAGGCTTATTTTTTTAATGAGTTACTAAAAGTTAAAACAAAACAGAGGATTAATTGGGCAAAATGATGACAATTTGAAAAAGCAATGTTTTACAGCAATGCTTCAAACTACAGTAGAAAGGAAGATGAAGTTATACAGTAAGCTGATGAGGTTTTGGTGGACCTCAGTGATTCTATAACTTGATTTTCATTTTTTCGAAGAGGGAAGTCTTTCTTTACAAATATTCTGCCTGACACTATGTGGAAATGCTTCACACAAAACTCATGAATCTATATTTCAGGAGTGCACTTTCATATTTCAAAGGCAGAGCTCAACCTTGCCTGTGTATGTGCTCCACATTCATTGTGGGTTCCTCATTTCAAATGTTTGATAGATACTATGTTAGGTATAAGACTGCATGCTCTGCTTGGTAAATGTTATAGCTGTAACAGAATGTTCAATTATGCAATAAGATCTTTTCCCCACAGCTGAAGTACATTTTACAGTAATAACTAGATATTTTTCAGAAATAACTTATTTCAGAGAAAGAAATAGATGCCTTTAAAAGAAATAGAAAACAGCTCACAGTTTAGTGTGAGGAGAATGTTTTTTTCATTATTCATAACAATCTCTCATTTTCATCCAGTAATCTACTTTAAAAAGAACGGAATAGACGCTTGTTTCCCGCTCTGAACTAAAAAACATGTTTGTATTTATAACGTTCCTTTTATGTTATGTGGAGTTTGATGAAGAGGGAATAGGAAAGATAAGACGTCTCTGAATTCCCAATACTGTAGATACAAGCCACCAATTGCTTCTGAGGAGAATGCTCCAGTAAAGTAGAGAGTAAAGTAAACGTATCCAATACAGAGAAAGACAGTTGGCTGGTAGCAAACTGAGACAGACAGATGTGCTTGTCTTCTTAAAAGAACCATGATCTATCCAGCCTGTGCTCGGTTTAAAAATAAAATCAGGTCGCAGTGGTATTGCATCATAAAAGAATTGTCAATACCATAGAGCTTTTGGGCTTTCTTTTTCATCTCATTAAAATTGTATCCTTATAATAATAAATCCTTTTCCCGCATATGAATTAGAAGAGGTTGCAGCTGAATTTCGATCCCAAACTGAAAGCTCCGAAAGGAAACAGGGAATACTCCATTAGAGCTGATATCAAAACAGCTAGGTGGGAGACTGCGTTGCTTTTCATGAGAATATGCCTGACTAGCTTTATACCCAAACACATGGGTATTAAAAAAAAAGTTACCTGGAAAGAGCTTTTGTTTACTAAAACTGAGCTGCAGCAGTGTTGCTTTGCCAGCCAAAAAGTGCTTTGGGGCTGTTTGGTAATCATGCTGTAAGACTGAGTAAGCAAAACACAAGCAACTATTTTGTTGAAGAGTGTTCTGGCCTTGGAGACGTTAATTGTTGTCCAGAGGACATGGGTTGATTTTGACTTGAGGCCACACTACCCTGTAGTTTCCTAATGAATACTCATCAGTTTGCTTCCTGGTAAGAGTGATTACATCATAGACAAACTAATAGCTCAGCATGTGCAGGATATAGTAAGTAAGCGAGGAATGCAATAGAGATTCCGTACAGAAAATATAAGGAATACTAAATGTAAATAAAAAGGTGATAATATTAATAAAATGTGACTCGGTTTCATAGTGAGTTACTGTGAGTGGGTAGACATTTATCATAGAGGGGTTTTATCTTCTTTTTGTTTTGTGGGAATTTGATTATCCAGCTTCATGCACCATAAATCAGTCGCACATTGCCTCCTCCTGGGTTCATGACAACTTTCAAGTGATTACAGAATTCAGAAAGACAATCCAAAAGAGCCATCCACCTGCAGCTAACCTTCAATATGAAGGAGATAGAACTCCTTTATATGAAATAGGTTGAAAGTTGATTTCTCATGCTTAAAAATTATATTAGTAATTGGACATTCAAGGTCTCTGAGGACACTTCACACTTCTGTACCTAACACCAACTGTGTCAGCATGAATAATTATTTTAAATTCAAAAGGTTTCCAGAAGGATTTTACATATGATTAGGGGGTGAGAGCAAGAATCTGAGACAGGTTTTACATCCTACAATAGCAGCCATCATCAAGGAAAGAAAAGAAGTATTTATATCTACATATTTGAAGTACTGATCTTTCAGTGAGTAATGCAATATTTCAAGAATGAGAGAAAGGGAACAATCAACAACTTATATTGATGTGTGTAATATGTTAAGATGTGTGAAAGTCAGTTCTGAAAGAAAAGCCAAGAATCCAAATGCAATGCAAGAACTGGGTGCAAGACTCACTGTGGTAAATATTTATGTCTTTAGGGCCAGAAAATATGTGTAATATGTGTATCATGCAGGACCAGCAGTCTACAGGATTTAATTTCAATAAAACACTATAACAGCCAATTTTACTGTTTACTTCCTCTCCTCTTTCTGGTTGAAGGTGTGATATAGTGCAGCTGTGAGAAGAGAGGTTGTTTAAATAAAAACCTGCGGACTTGTGGCCCTTGATACTGCACAGCTGAGTGAGGGAAGCTACACAGCCTGAATGTCACTTTTTATTAATATTGTGTATAGTAATTAGGTTTTATTTATGTGCACAACATGCTAGTGTGCATGTGAGACACACTCTACAACAGCCTCTCATAGCATAACCGCTTGACTGCCTGTTAAATGAGTACCAATGAATTACATTGTAATTTGCTTTATCGACCTGTTACTGTTGCATTTAACCTTCAGTCTGACAAAGGGTATTCTGTGTCAAACTGTAATGACTGACAAGCCACATTGTAGGTTTTTATGTTATTTGTATTTTAATAATAGTTACAAAGGTTATTGCTCTCTGCCAGTTTGTAGATAGTAGAGTTGAAGTGTAATGTTGTGCTCCTGTTGCTGCAAATCCATGTGCTGTTTCTCAAGATATCTCCACACATTAGCACATTGACCTTGTGTTGCATTTAGAGAGACTGCAAAGCAGCAAATGTACAAACGCCAGACAGGCACAGAGACCCCCACACAGTTTGCTTCCAATGTTTCTTATTAGTGCCACCCAAAGGCTGGCTGGAGAAGCAGCTTTGATCTTTGAGTAACGTTGGTAGGAGCAGGGAGAGGCTGACAGGGAGAGAAGTTAGTCAACCAAAAGAGAAGCAGAAGGATTCTGTCAAGAGTGATCCACATCAGGAAACCTGAGCTGCCTGCTGAGGGAGCATGATACTGCTCCCTAAAGAAAGAACTAAACATACTCTCCATGTCACAAAGGATATGCTTGTACCACTTAAACAAGGTTTCTGGCTAAAAACTAATAGTCAGCACATTTTTAATAATTCTGATATGACTTTTTTTTATTTGTTTAATTAATATGTCACATTCATTCTTTTTTCACCTGCAGGATCAAGGAAAAATTGGTGTCATCTTCAATGTGGGGACAGATGACATCACTATTGATGAGCCTGCTGTCATGGTAAATGACGACAAGTACCATGTAGTACGCTTCACACGCAGCGGTGGCAACGCCACTCTTCAGGTGGACAACCATCCAGTCATTGAGCGTTATCCACCAGGTAAGACTGATGGGACAAACTGTGTGGTTATATGATACATAGAGAAATGGCATGGAGCATCTGGATTATCGAGAGAGGATTGCATGTCTGCCTATCAAACTTAAATCCTTGAATGAGTATTTAGGAAATGTACTGTTTGCAAAAAACTGACTGGCAATTTACCCCGTGGCTCATTTTAATTCAGCTTTTCCATCTAGTTATTTCATTGCTCTATAAGCTATCTATTAAGCTATAAGTTGCCACACACATATTGTATAACTGGACATGCCATATTGCATAAACAATGTAATAATAATCTGAAAGTGATACATTTGCCTCAAGCTGCCTTGCTAAGTATATCTAGCAATGAAAGGATGTTCATCAGCCGCTGTGCTTTTTGCAGACGGTTTGGCAGACAGGTGGGTAAAGATGTACTAGCCGATGGGGAAAACATCTTAATTTACAGTAAATTAAAGCAGCCTCTTCCCTATAAAATTGGCTTTTTATGAGGATATGCATGTGGCCCAAGCAGCATTTTGTAGATGTTCCTAGAAGATGTAATACAGTATCTGTGTTCCAAGCACAATATAAGTCTAAAATAAGTTGTTGTTAATCTACCATCTTTTGGTCTAGGTTGAATGGTGAATATGTGGCTATTAATTCAGTTAATAAATTCTTGTTGACATTAACAATTTTGTAGCAAAAGTGCTTCGATTTACATTCACCTGTCCACTGGTGTACATTAACAAGCTGGCCTTTCCATGATGTCTGTTTTAGATCGATAGAGATAGATCCTTTTATTAATCCTTTACATAAACAGATTGATGGATTTAGCTGAATATATACTGTATTCTAACATTTTGATGTTATCTTTGGTGTCAAGGTAATAGTTAGATGCTAATACATAAAATACTGTACAAATATACATAATATATACAAGGATTGAAGTGTTATCTTATTTCAGGTGTAATCATGTCCTAAGCAACATATGAAATTATCAATTATCAATTTAGAAACTATATTGATACATTTTGTCTTTGCTTATAGCTTCTGGAAAATTTGAATACATTAATGCCATTGCATATTAAATGTTGACTAGATCTGCATAGGCACAAAGGCTAACAAACCAAATGAATGCATCTTGCACACACAGATTTTTACCGTCCAAGAAGTGCAAAGCTCATCAACCTTTGTACACTCATAACTCATATACACATACACTAAAAAACTCGAGCAGCTGTGCTTTAACCTGCTCTGAACCAATCAACCAATTAACCTTATTTAGAACAGGTGCACCAGCTGGCATAGCGGTAGGAAACCAAGTCCCCCCTCTGCCTCCAGCTGGTGCTCAAAGCACGCATACACATGCCACTGTGAAAAAATTGTGTAATAGTGATGGCCAAGAGTGTTGTGTAGACACTCTATGTCAACATTTCCAATGGTAAATTACTAAATCTCATAGCAGCAATCATACAACAAGATTACTTTTGCTGAAAAGGGAGTGTATAAGTAAAGGAGACAGAACAGCTTTCTTTTGTTGCTTTAAATGGACATCAAACATATAATATATAACATCTTCTAACATTTGTGTGAAGCCTGCGGCTCTCCAAAGGCTTAATGAATGCTTCACTTATTTTAAAACCTGCTTTATATTAAAGCTTACAGTAAAAACCTTGTCTAGTTTAGCTTTACATTAATTGGCATGCACCGTCATGTACTGTGCCTACTTTTCCATGTTGCGCTGTAATCCTAATCCTTTATTTATTTATTGTCCAACAACAGTTGTTTCTGTTTATTTACATTTTTATTCAAAAGATGTGGGTTAAACATGTTTTCAGGTAACCTGTTCTAAAACTCTAAACTCTACGTTAAACAAGGCAGCCGACACAGTAATAGTAATTCATAAATAGTGTCGACAAGAATTTATGAGTAAAGTGACGACCATGTGGCTAATGATCAACAGAAGCTCTTCAGTGCTAGATCAGTATAATACTGAATGAAAAGTATTTATGGCCCTTATCAACTGGGCAATTCATACTGTCAAAGTTTGTGTCAAACAGTATATTTTCTGTAGTATTTTTCATTCCATTAATTACTCTTCTGTTTTTGCATGTGTTAAATAGAGAGCTGAAGTCCTGCCCCACTTGAGAGCAGCTTCAGTCCTATTAGCTCTGATTCCAAAATGTAGTTTTGCATAAATAAATAGAATTCATAGTTCTTTCCCAAAAATGAGTTATTGGTGTTAGAGCTAAATTTGTATCCTCTACTGGACTTGTTAATTCATTTCTGAAAACATTATTAAAAAACATATATATGAAGACATATTTTTCTTTAGAATTCAACTACAGCTCCCATGAGGATTTTAATATAGACATGCTGTCAATAGCTCATGGGAACTGCAGTAAAACATAATGTATATCATGCGGTATATTATAAAAATACATTATGGAACAGAAGTGGGGTGAGACTTTGGCCCTTCATACTGCTGCTTTATGCTGCTGTAACTACAGAAATATGTATCACTGTCTAAATGTAATAACTGTTTTCCTGATTGTCTTTGTTGAAGTGGCTGATTTTCATAATGCTTTCTCATGTTCTCAATTAACCTCTTTTTTTTTACAGTACATAAAATATTTTTTTTATTTGACTGTTATTTGTATTTACTTTAGATTATGCTTTTCTGAATAAATAGCTAAATAACTCTAACTAGCGTAGCACATTATAAATAGCCTAAACATTACTCTAATTAGCATTAACACTGTTACTCGTAATAACTAGATACCACTAAGTAAAGCCCAAGTTTCTTTTAACTCACAGCTGGGTTAAAATTGATAACTTGTTAAACCTGTTAGCTATTATAACACTGTTTCTAACCATGTGATCTTTCAACTTGCAGACTTTAACCTTTAATCTGTCTCTCCAAATTCTTTGAAGGACACTATGATAATGAACGACTGGCTATTGCCAGACAAAGAATCCCATACAGACTTGGTCGGGTAGTTGACGAGTGGCTACTCGATAAAGGTAAAAATTAATTGATTAATTAATTAATCCTTGAAATAACTACTAAATAACCTTCCCCCATGAGAGGTGCAGTGCCAGAGGTCAAGTGTGACAAGGATCAAGTTGCCCAGATGTATATATCCGTTTTAATTGGGCTTTCTATTGGCTATGAATTTTGATGAAGTGGAATTCAAAATAAGTGTCAAAGTGAAGGGGTATAGCCTACTTGGCATAAATTCTTTGTCATCCTTACATCTTGTGGAAAAACTGCACCATAAGAACGATTTTAAACCGATTAACTAAAAACACATAACCCTTGTCTAACCCTCTATCGTCCCTCTTAACCACTGTCTGTAATTAGATACTGTGTGTAATTATTCCACCAAAAATCATTAAAATGCTGTGTACCAGTGAAACTAACATGGGATGTAAGTTGGCCAGGTCTCCTTCCTCCTAAACCCAACATTTAAAAAAATATCTTCTAGATGTGATCTCTCCAAATTAATTTATTTTCCCTTTCTTTTTCCCTGCAATTTTATACTGCCATACCTTGTACTACAGCATCAGCAACCATGTCAGCTTCCCAAGCTTAAGTAGTTTTGCTGTGATAAAACAGCACTCACAGGCTGTTAAACTAGATCACTGTTTGCAGCCAATAATTTTGCTAATAAGTATTCAGTATACAGAAATTGGCCTATTACTGTACAGCAGTCCATCTCCTCTGATTTAGAGCTGCTTCACTGAGGCTGCTGACAACAGTGCTGTTAGATATCATTGCCCCTTTCAGGAGGTGAAACAATTGGACTAGAGGGAGCCTAGAGCATAGCATGTATCAATGGCCTATTGGCTGATGAAGTTAGTAAAGGGTGGGACATTTTTATGATACACCCATCACTTCAAGAAGTAGTCATACAATTTGCATCATTGCATTGTCTGTTCTGGAGTTAAGAGATAAATATATATCCTGGACAAACATCTGCTCTTTTTTCCCAACTGATGAATAAAAAAACACTCTCTGGTCAGTCTATTGTCTTAAATGAATGCATTTATAAAAGTACTGGTACCAGTAAAAAGACTCCATGCGTCAGATGCTGTGCAGAGTCAGTTTGCTAAGCCCCCTCACTACTAGCTTAGTTATACCAAAGCTGCCTTGAGAACAAGGTTGTAAAGAGAGACATCTTCTTAAACCCCCAAAACCAGTCAGAACCAAGCATATCTCAGGAAATTGAGACAATCTTTTTGACTGGACTGTCCGAACATTCTCTTACGTCAAAGGTTACAATGCCCCTTTTTAATTAAAAGAATAATTAACAAATACATTACAGTCATTTTCTACCACACCTACATGCAGTTTGCTAACAACAGTGATAATTCAAAATGACTTCCTCTGTTCTATAAAAACACTTAGACTAAATAGGTACCTAAACATATATATAACCCTCCTCTGATGGTTGTGACCTGCATGTATAATGTATAAATTTAAATCATAGACTTGCTGCTAACTTACCTTCCCCTTTTAAAGTTAACATCTAATTGAGTTTTAAATAAATTACTAAGTATTAATGTTATATATAATCACTAAAGCCCACCTGGTTCAAATGATGTTACTGTGCAAGCTCTGCCGTATGACTTGTGAATGTCTGCTCCACCATTCTCTCCCCTTTTCCACCTCTTTCTCTCTCTATGTGTCTGTCTAACTTCAGGGAGACAGTTGACCATCTTTAACAGCCAGGCAGCCATTAAAATTGGCGGTCATGACAAGAATCGGCCCTTCCAGGGTCAGATATCAGGGCTCTACTACAATGGTCTTCAGGTGCTCAAACTGGCAGCAGAAAATGATCCCAGCGTGCAGGTGGAGGGAAACCTGCGACTTGTCGGGGATTCGCTCTCTGTGTTGACCACCGACGTCACCTCCGCCACCCCGCTGGCAGTGTCTGATATGTCTACCACAATCATGGAAACCACCACCACCATGGCTACCACCACCACCCGCAGGCAGCGGTCACCCAGCTTGAGGGAGAGCATCTCGAAGGTCAGAGAGTATTTAAGGAATATTACAAATAAAAAGAACTGGATGGTAATTAATTGACAGTTGGAGTTTAATTGGTATATAACTTAGATGAGGGTTATTGTCACCGCTTTTCCAGGAGGCAAGTGATGGGACAATCGGATAATAAATCTAATTCCTCGGTTCCTCTCTACACATGTAATGCCCCTTAACTTTGGAAAAAGGACATCTAATTCCTTCTTTAAAATTAAAAAAGTTTTATTTAAAGTAAAATATCAAAAATCCTTAAATTGGCTTCTTTTTCTGATTTTAATGTAATTCAGATTTGAATAGCGGCATCACAGAGGAAAATGAACTCTGTGTATATTGTGAAGGTGTTGAATTGAACGTGAACAATCATCAAAAGGGACGTTCTTCTGTTTTTTTAAATCAAGCTTAAAATAAAAACACACCACGTAGTAGTCTCAAGCAGCAATTACCTTTTTAGAAATCTATGTGATCATCACGGCACACTCAAAGGATTCTGATAATCATTGATATAATCATTATTCATTATTATTAAATCTATTTTCCCTTATTCTTAAATGCATTATGCATAAATGCCATATGCGATAATTATTAGAATAAATGTAATTTTAGAACAGGTTTGGTCCTACGTAGCTGATCTTGAATTCATCACATAATTCTCTTCATTTCCAAGTGTGCTAGAATAATAATAACATGATAAAACAATATTTTTTAAACTAGCAGTTATGATAAAAAAAATGTTTAGTGTGGAATGTAACACAGTGGAATTTCACACATTGAGCAGTCACAGCTTCTAGACTGGTGAACATACCAACCACTATTTCAGATGATTTGATTTTACTCCAAATACTGCAAACCTGCCAAATTGCAAGGATTTCAGCAGTTGTACTTGGAGTTGTGACGTTTTCAAAGACAAATCCCCTGCCTCTCCTATTAAAAATACAGAGTGCACTTTTTCATTACATTTTCTCTTGTTCAGTTTCCCTAAAATTGCCTTCTCTGTATTTTCAATTTATCCAAGTAATCCATTTCCGAACCATTTATTCCCCGCTCTGCTGAGGTATTCTGAGTCCATTGTGCACCCTAACATCCATATTCACTGATAACACATAATATTTTTTTTTTTCAATATTTCTACAAAGGAATTGTACAAAGACTAAATTATAGGGAATTAAAGAAAACATGTAAAACATTTACCCTACTGAGAATTTACTCTCCACCAGCAGTACTTTGTTTGTCCGTAAACACATGAAGTCCACAGGGGTGGAAGATAAAAAGCAGCTGGAAATGGGCACATTTTGGATTTGTAGTCTTACTCGTGTTGCTCCAAGCAAAAGCACAAAAGTGGCACAGTGCTATATACTGCAGTTTCTCCTCAAAAAGGACAGTCAGCCAGCAAATAGTACAAATCTAGATGATAGGAATGTGTTGCATATTTGTTGAAAATGTTTCTTCATTTTCCTTTTAGCCGCAGAACTCTGATGATATTTTGGTGGCATCAGCCGAGTGTCCAAGTGATGATGAGGACCTGGAAGAATGTGAACCTGGAACAGGTGGGTCAGCCATGGTGAAAAAAGAAATGGGAGTACAGCTCTTATCCAACAAGATTGTAGAAAAAGCACACTGACTTCAGGCAGCCATCGTTATTTTTTTAAATCTTCAGTTTCATGCAGCTGTCATTTATTCTGGGGCTTGATGAATGTTAAGTTAATAAATTACTGTAAAGTCAATGTGATGCCGAATGAGGCCGCGGTTGCTACATACCTGGGACGTTCACAAGCTGCACCTGCAATTACCGCTTATCACCATACGTGTTACCAAAGACAACGAAACAGAGATCTTTGAGATTGTAACTGAATATCATGTCTGTAATTCACCAAATTGGACAATGAAAATCTTTATGAAGAGTACTCCATACATTAAGAGTGGAACACAGAAGACAGTAGATTAGGCTTGTGATAGGAACAAGCTGTGGAACTTAGGAAGGAGTCTGCCCTTATTATGGTTGCCTCAATTATTAATATGACCTTTTCAAAATTGTTTGTTGTTGACTGGCCCTGCAAAGTGTGACTCGAATAATGAGGAAAGAGAACCTAGCAGCCATTAAAAAAAAATGTAGAGTGAAATGTCAACGCATGCCGCATTTATATATATATAAAGAGAGAGAGAGAGAGAGAGAGAGAGAGAGAGAGAGAGCTACATATACGGGTTTAGTTGGTGAGGTATCTATCTAACTATCTAAGCAGTGACAAAATATATAGGGGACACACTGGTTGCTTTCAGTAAGCCACAATATTCCATGTGTGATTCCTTCATTAAATAACCTGTCTGTGATTTCTCTTGTCACCCCTTAACCCCTGCCTGCAGATGTGCATACAGCATCATGGCTATTTAATTTACTGTTCTTTTGTCTTTTATATGCTCTTCATTCAGCTGCCGCCTTTCATGGGTCATCTTGTATGTTTATGTCTACATGTGAGCTCTTATGTCCTTGCTGTATTGTACTTTGTATTACATTTCCATAATATTACACAACCGAAATCTGCACAGCCAAACATTGACTCCATATAAGAATCAAGAACTGCATACAGTACGTTGTTCAAGAAAGGTGGTTTTGATTTGTTTTTCTCTTCATGTGCCAAATCTTGTAAATAATCTGTATTACAGAAATTAGCATAATATGTGTGAATAATATCACTGATAAGCCAGGTAATTTTAGTTTAATTCCTCAGTAATATTCTACTCAATAAACAGATTGTGCCTCCATTTTAGTGAGTGCAACTTTTCAACCCAAATTTAAATTTTAATCCCGTTCTAATATAGGATCCCCTACCTTTTCTGTTTCCTTTCTAGGAGGTGAATTAGTGTTGCCTATTATAACAGTGGATTCCCTTGAGTCCCCATCCATCGCCACCCGTTACCCTGTCATCCCTCCTCCCCCTACCCTCCTATCCCCACTTGAAACCACCAAAGAGTCCCTGATACTCCCTCCTCACCCTTCCTGCCCCCCGGACCAGGAGGGCTGCGGTGACCCTGTGGAGGTCTCGGCCTTCGGCTCTGGGGAGATGACGGAATCAGATGACGAGGACTTTTATAATAATAACTCCCCAATGGTCACTGACAGGACAGTCCTTCCTCCACCTCCCACCGCTGGTGAGGGTGGAGTCCAGAAACCCCGCCCTCTACCTCCTTATGTTCCCACCACCAACCCTGATCAGCTCCACATCCCCGCAGGCAAAATGAACACCCGTGACCAGGTTCTTCTGCCTCCTGCTCCTCCTTCCTCCCGAAACACACCAGGACTAACTTACCCACCCAATTTTCCCCATGTGCCCACAGCCAATCCCACAGCCTCTGATGAAAAGAGCCAACCCGGTGCCGTGGAGGTGATCAGGGAGTCCAGCAGCACCACCGGGATGGTGGTTGGTATTGTAGCTGCTGCTGCTCTCTGCATTCTTATCCTCCTCTATGCCATGTACAAGTACCGCAACCGGGACGAGGGCTCCTACCAGACAGACCAGAGCCACAATTTTGCCAACAATTCCATTGTGGAGGGCAACGGAGCGTTGGTCAAAGACAAAAGCACAGGAACGGCCTCTGTGGCCAAGGCAATCACAAAAGGCAAAAAGAACAAAGACAAAGAATATTACGTCTGAGAACGGATAAGGACTAAACAAGAGGATGAGAGAGGATGCTGTTGTTTTGCTCCCAGATTTTGTCAGGTTGACCATCACAGAAATTTCACAGGCCACAAAAACAACTACTGTACACAAAGCAATGCTTGCTTTCAACAGTTGCATTTTTCTCAAAAGTCAAGGTTTCCCAGCTCCTAATAGTGATAAAATCCTCATCTACAGTACAAGATTGGACTCATTCTCTGTGTCACAAAATGCAGCCAGTTTGCATTCACCAATTCTTTGTTAGTGTATTATTGTTTTATGTTTTCAACAAGCTGAGGAAGATTCATTCTCACTTTGGCTTTGTATATAGCATGGTACAGTAAAGAAAGTGCTGATATCATCCAGACAGATTTGCCTAAATGTTTCTTTGTACTTCTTTGTAGCTCTGTCTCAAGTCTCAATGTCCCCATTATGATATATGAGGCAGGACCAGCCAGATATTGAATTTTTATGGTAGATTAGCAGAGAGCACACCAGTAGTTCTGACTACACTCGAAATTAAAGCCCTTATATTTGGATAACATCATCTCTGCAGCCTCCATGTTATGTGATGTGGTTTTCAAACTCCCCAGTCACTCTGCCCCCGTCCACAAGAGATGGTATTACAGTTATGTTGCTGGTGCAGTATCATAAATGAGGCATGATATTTAGCTCTCCTGGTGCAAAAGACAGCATTTTAAAGGGATTATTAAATCACCCATGATACTCCAGTCAGTCAACCTTATAGTATGATGGATCAGAAACATTATTTATGTGAGATCACAGTCACAGTCAGTTTTTCATGCCATTCCAAGTAGGGATAATTGTGAACAAGTCAGTCTACACCAGTGAAGGTATTTCTCTGTAAACATTGCTTGTATGTACATATAGAGGTTAGCAGATTGAAAAAGTATTGTGTACACAAGGGAACAGGCATAAAGAAGATTAAACGTCTGAGATGCTCTGCCCCCCTCACACGATATCATGACAACATTAAAACCGCTGTCGCCCCACCAAAGGAATTGGGGGGAACACAGACTCCCATTTGAGAATGTTTTTATTCATGGAAAGGGAGAAGCAACCTGCCTCTCCAGAGGCTGGCTCACTCTTTTTCCTTTTTTTTCCTTTCTCAAAACTGTCATGGGATCATTCCAAAAGCACACTAAAAATGTAAACATATCTTTGAGACATAGATATTCCTTGTAAAGCAGCCAAACATGTATTGTTTTTTTTCTATCAGTTACTAAAAGACTATTCTATGAGATGAATAATTGAAGGTTTGTGAATTGTATTGATATTTCTCTGATATTTCGATGTATCTTGTTACCACTCCTATTAACACGTTACATTTTAGATTGCCTTTTAATTAAATCCAGACAAAAGCACACTATTCGAATAGCCGCAAATATCTTTTGTTTTTGCATTATTTACAGTTCAGATTATGCAGAGAAAACACATGGATGGAACAAACAAATGTTTTGTTTTGTTGCATTGTGTATTTTATATGTGCTGAATCTGTTACTCAATGGATCTGATAATATAAAGCCATTTTCTCTGTTGAGTTATGTCTACATTTACTCATTCATGCTCTGTGATTTCCTGTTATTTTTTATGAAAGTGCCATTCAACATGAGCTGCTCAGTGCTCAGAAAATATTCCATTCCTCACTCGTTGCTATTGTATAGTGTTCATGTGAAATGGATCTTAATATGTGTACAGAACGTGGATAAAGATGAAAATACACTTGATTATATACTTTGTACACACCTGTGTTGTGTGTTGCTTTTTGTAAATTCACAACGGATAAAGGAAGAAGAAAGGATATACTGTAGTTTTAGGGTCAGTGGAATCTAGAGTGAAGTGACATGAATAAGGATTTTAGATAACAATTATGGTTTAAATCAGGTATGTAGCCACAGCTTTTCTAATAGCAATGTAATGTACTAATCTATCTAGTTGTGAAAGTGCTTCTGCATTTTTTGGGATAAAAGAAACACAATGAATTAATCTTGTAATTTTACAAAGGTCACACTTTGCTAACAAGATACGTTAACATGTTTAACATTAGGAAACTGCGTTTCACATAAAATGCAGGTCATGATGTGTTTTAAAAATGTGTCTTACACTTGAGTTTCATCATCACCTACTCTCTCTCTCTCTCCCTCTCTCTTCCTCACTCGAGTGTTGTGTAGTTCTGGTGTTTTAGTGATGCTTGGTTGTCCATTATTTATTATAAAAAGAAATGTTTTAAGTGTTTTCTCTGCACCTTACACTACCTGCTGTGTATATGTTAACCCTCATGTTGTCCTTGGGTCAAATTCACCCGTTTTCCTATATCAATGTTCTTTTTAACTACCCGAAATAACATGATTGATTCCACACAATGTTTTTTGGCAAGTACAAATCTCTACTTTCATTAATTCTGGTGTGTCTTATTCAGTTTTATAGCATTTGGAGAACAAATTGTACTTTTGAAATAGTATTGATTCAAAGTTGACATATTCTAGTCTGTGATTAGCCATCAATATACATTCCTTTAATTTTAGTCTTAATAATTCCTAATTTCTGCTTTTCTAACTCAAACATTAGGTATAATTTCCTATAAATGAGGTTTATTGACCATAAATTCCCAAAAAACACTGTAAAACTAAAGTTATTAAGTTAGTGTTACGTAGTGTTGAAAACGTCAACATTGAAGAAAGTCAAAAGGGACAAAAAGGGACAAAAAAAAAACATAAGAAAAAGTTAAAAAAACACTGATAAAAAACATTGATTTTAAATTTTGACGGGAAGACAACACAAGGGTTAATTACATGATTTCCGTGAGGTTTACTTGGACACAGGAAGCTTAAAAAAATCAAGCAATCTTAATCCTGGTTAGGGCCATTGGGGATTCACACCACACTTGAGTAACTCAGCATGAGCTTGGAAAAGTTTCAACAGTAGTGTTGTCTGACAGATGTGGGCGTCTATCAGACAAAGTGTGTTAACAAAAGACGGTATCACATTGCATTGTGGGAAGTAAAGGAGCCAGTGTTTTGGGGCCAGTGCTTGACCCGTATTAGGACACAAAAAGTCAAACTCCTTTAATATCTAGAGCAAATCTAGATACTGTAACTTTATTAAACATCAGGCATCACAGAGTGAGATACCATACCAATAATGAAGTTGACAGTATCAGTCTATAGCACACAAATCAGTTTTTTCACAAGTTCTTGTTTTCTAGTATATGTTACATTGGTATCATATGTATTCGTTACAGCAGAAATAATGTGAAATGCACAATACATCAAGGCACATGTCTAATTATTGATGTAATTTTATTAGTCCTGTCTTCTGGATTGCTTTGTCTCCTGACTCGCTGATTATTTCCAGTTAAAAAAGAGCATTCTGTATGACATCTTCAACCATCTTTTGGATAATCTGTATGCTTGTCAGCAGGAACATGTGTTGTGTTGTTTGACTACCCCCTACTGAGAACACAAGAAACTGTAAGTTGGAGAGAAGGGTTAACTTCCCTGAGCACTAGAGTGATGTGATATATGGGCTCTAGTTGCCCTCACTAATGCCGTCATCCTTTATTATGTTAGAACAGATGAGTTTTGTCACAAAAGACAATCATTTAGAGAGATTGAATTCCAAACCAGCAGGGCCACCCTTCCCGTTAGCCTGTTTGTGCTGAGAATGATGGGGAACAACCCTGTAGGCTATAGTGAGGTGTAGTGTCAGTTCAGGTCTGGTGTAATCTGATCTGTGCTGACATTGGGTATCAAGGAGGGTGCATGCACCCATTGCTGAGATGTCACAAGCCTAATTCAACAAAACAGCTATGACAAGAGAAGCCTAGATGACATCACATGGTGTTACATCCACTCTGACCTACCTCTGTTTCCTTAACATCCAAGGTTTTCATCACACTGTAAGTATTTGCCCTATAGTTAATCTTTGTTTCTAAGCTTATGTTTTACTAAATACTGCTATTTCTAAAAAAATATACTTTAGGTTCACGGTTGTTATAAACTAAAATACATTGCTGGGTCTAAGTTAAAAATATGCCAGTGGTGGACTGTAACTTAAGTATTGTCCTTAAGTACAATTATTAAAGCATTATTAATTGTAATTTTCTTGAGTATTTTGTTTTTTTGGCTTAGATTTCACTATTTTTTTGAAAGGAATTGTGCTTTTAACTCACCTAGACATTTATTTGACAGCTATTACTTTCCAGATTCAAATTGTTAATACATAAAAAATCTAACTCATTATGATATATTGATAGAAAAAGCTATCCAGCAGTACAATTTGAAATTGGCCCCACCTAACGGTACATATGTAATGCTTTAATAATTATTATCCAGTGATAGGCCTATTATATATCTTTCTTTTGCATCATGAGTATTTTTAAATTTTTTACTTTTACGTATATTTTGATGAAAATTGTTTACTTTTCTTATCCTGGATGTTGATGGGTGTGCCACCTGCCTATCCCCTGAGGTCTGCAAACTTCGTGTAATCCTAGAAACTCCACCATCTCTTTCCATACTCGCATCAAATCTATCACCAAATCTGCTTTTTTCATCTTAAAAACATTTCTAGACTCCGGCCATCACTCTCTGACTCTGTGGCAGAAACCCACATGCCTATCGTTTGGATTACTGCAAATGGAGTACTGTCAGGGGTCCCCAGCAAAACCCTAGACAGCCTCGTATAAACTCTGCCCACCAAGACCTGGCAGCACATCACCCCAACCCTCATCCACCTTCAGTGGTTTCTTCACTAGCACCTTTATCAAAATCCTTTTCCTCACCTACAAATCCCTCCATGTGTTGGAGCTAAATCCTGCTCCAGTCTCAGGGTTCAGTCAATTAGTAGTCAGAATCTCAGATGTTGATGTGTGAATCCCTTTTATTACGTAGAATATATTCTAGAGGCAAAATACAGAGATCAAGCTATCACAGCTCTCCTCCAATTTTGCCTGGCTCTTTGGCTCTTGCACCCCTGGTCTTATTCACTAAGGGTGGGGTCTCTAGGTCACAGCGATGTGATGTGTTTGTGTTCTTATTTCGTTATCTTTTCAGTTGGAATGTGACTGAAAGTGTATGACCCTTTCAGGACTTGCAGAGCAAAAGATCACTTGGGCTGTAAAGAGGGACTGAAACCAGACACAATCCTGCTTCTGACACATTTAAGAGAGCTGGATTATAACAGAATGTTCCAGAACATCTTATGTTATAGAACAGAAGTATTGCAAAACAACTTAATGCATGAACAACAAACTTAATGCATGGCCAACATGTCTTCATTTATGTTGAAATAATGTTTTTGCCTTTTGGCTTAAATGTATAATATATAATGCAAATCGCACACAGTGTTTGAGCACATATAACATTTTAAATTCCAACACATGCCGTGGCCCCACTGTACTTCTCCAACCTCCTCCATCCAAACACCCTACCCCGAAACCTGCGGTACTTAGACGCCTGTTCTCCATTCCCCACACCAGACTCTGTACCTTTGGAAACAGAGCCTTTAGTGTTGCAGCCCAATCCCTCTGGAACACCCTCCCTGCAGATATTCGAAATGCTACAACCCTGGACATTTTTATAAAAAACTCCTGAAACACCACTTGTTTACCACAGGCTACAACCTCCCTTAATATAGCCACTGTAATTCTGTAAAGTGTCCTTGGGTTTTATGAAAGGCGCTATAAAATAAAAGTTATTCATATAATTATTATTCATATAATTATTAATATTATTATTATGAATATTATTATTTTGGAATATAAGAGACAAATACCCTCCTCATGACGTCAGGTTATACGACCAATCAGCACCATGGGAATCTCTCTCTCCCTCGCTTGATCGCTCTTTGTGCGTGCATGCGTACGTCCGTGCGTGTGTGTCAACTAGTTGTTAGCTAGCGCTAGCTACCCAGTTAGCTAGGTTAGCTCGTTGAAACATTTTAACACAGGCACCGTTTATGCCAAGAAACAGCTGTTGTTCATCATGAAAGAGGACCTCCGCTCCCGCTGTATGTCTGTCAACATTTAAAGACGAAGAAGATGGGGGACTTTGAGAGAACAATGATAAGTTAGCCAACAGTTTTTGGACAGGCGATTGCCTTGCTCGATAGCATCCTGAGAAGGAAAGCTCTGAGATTTTGCAAGGACTGGATGCGGAAGGAGGATATGAGGCAAGCTGGACAACTAATGCTAATTGTAAGCTCTGCTGGGATCCAACTGTGGAAAACATTTCACTGTGAGCACAATTATCAAGCTAACATTAGCTAGCTATTGACCAGCAACTAACATCCACCTAGCTAGCGATCAGCGGTTAAGCTGTTGTAGGCTGAAGGTACATTTAACGTTACCAGCTAACGATTGGGACATTAACGTTACCCAGGTTCAAATAATGCTGGTATATGCGGCCTAGCATTAGCCGGTAACTAGCGTCAATAGTAGTATCTATTGATGTTTAATTTTTGTCAGCCAGTTTGCAGTAGTGAACTGCTGCTATCGATTATGTTTTTATATTCACCGAGGTGATTGAAAGCGGTTCTGGTTAAACAGGTTGAGTTGCACCGATCATAAATGCATATTCGTTAGCTAGGCTAAATTGTCTGCTAGCTTGCTAATGTCAATCAGAAAACTTGATCTAGCTGGTACAGTAATGGCCTTGAAATGAGAATAGTGTTTGTTAGCTCTGTCATCCTGTCTGGAATCTGATAGATATATCAAATATGTAATGTACATCCATTTACACGCTTTACACTCACTTTAATCATTGTAACGTGAGTGTGTGTCAGTTTAAATCATTCTTACCTGTGCTTTTAGTGATCAGTCAAAAATTCTCCAAGTCATCGCAGTAGCTGGTCAAATGATTATTACTGTGTTCTAGGTTAAAAGTTATGAATGATTTTGACTCAACACAAAAATCGTTATATTTATCTTCTGATCTTATGCTAAATTAATTCACGATCATCTGTGGAAAAGGAAACTATATAGTTGCATAATCATGTGGAATTTAAGGAAGTACTAAAGATAAAACTAGAAACTACCTAGTAAAGACACTTTTAATGTGCTTTTCTCCACAATGTAAATGTGCATCAGGACAGCTTACATATTTATAATACATTTAAACTTGATATACAGTGTAAACACACACAAGCTCAATGCAATGTTTAATATGTAGCTACATATGAGAAACAAACCAGTTTTGATCTTTCTTACAGATGAATGTTTTTTCATACATTCAGTGGGTTACCAATGTGCCAAAAAGTCACCTTCTTGATTACCCAACGAGGATTAGGCTAGAGTGTGGCGACGTTGGTGCAGGGAGAGAGTACATACTGGCACAAGAATATGCAAGGACTCTGAACCTCAACTGAAGTGTACATATCCAAGACACAGAACTATTGTCCTTGATGACACAGTCTTGGTTAACCTGCCATCCCCAATGGAAGTGCCATCGTAGACACAAGATACTGTGGCTCGAACTGCTGCACAGTTTTATGAGCTACAGCCTCGGAGGACGCATTTCAGCTTTTGGTTGAACTTGAAGGTAGAGATGGGTTCCCAAGCTCTTCAGATATTGCGGCAGGGTGTGTGGGCTTCACTCACAGGTGGCTGGTATGTGGACCCACATCAGAGCACGTTCTCCAACTGCTTCCACCTCTACCTTTGGATATTTCTCCTGGCCTTCCCCTTTCTATTGTACATGGTAAGCACATTTTCACAGCAAGTTGATTGCCTGTTTATCAAAACTACACGAAAGAATTGCTAAACTCAGGCACACATCCTTATAAACAATTTTTACACAATAAATGGTTGACACATAGCATTACCTCATATTTAGTTTTCTAAGAATGCAAACTGTATGAGAGACTACTCAAACATGAAATGTTAGACCTTTTCCAATACTGCAGCATGTGCATAAATAGCTGGCATTTAAAAGAAAATTTAACACATTTGATATTGTTTTTGTTGTCATTATTTGTATGAGCTGTGTTAACATTCAGCAACACAAGTGGTCAGACAACCAATTTGAAACAAATCCCCGGTTTACCCCGGTCATTAGAAGTGAAAATGAAATTGAATGCATCAAATGTGCATTTGAATCATCTGTTGTGATTGTAAAATGGTGTGCATGTCAACCAGCAGTACATGAGGTAGGAGGAGGTCATAAAAGTTTGAACAGTGAAGTCTGCAAGATCTTATTTACTGTACATTCACAACTGACAGTGTGCGTAATAACCTTTAACTACACTACTAAAATGTGCCTCCTGGTTCAGTGTTCAACTGTTTTCCAATGTGGGAGAACTGTGGATTTGTTTAAAATCGGCCTGAACATATGTGGTTGCTCTGTGCGCTCCATTGGGTTGAATAGTTGCTGGGTGGTAGGAATGGCAGCATCGTTATAAATACGATCCCTGTTTAAAATCTAAACTTACCTTTTAATTGTATTAGTACAAAGTCATTAGAACATTTGAATGTATAAATGTAGTGAACACATTATTTCTACCTTATTTGGTAAGACATTATTTTATAGTACAGATGTCTATATGATTCCTAGTTGAAATTAGCAATGGGAATTTGCCTTCTTTAGTACATAGCACTATGTTTAGTTTGAGGGCTTTTCTGGGATTTACAGTTTGCCAGCCATTGTCAAATAATTCCTGGCACTCACTCCTTGAAGTGGACTGAGTTGTCTCATTTTTGTATTAAGTCTGAGTTGCTGTCATTGTCTTTTCACTCCCTCTCAGGCTCTTCCTCCTAGCTTGGTGGTTGCAGGCGTGTACTCTGCCGTAGTGGTAGTCTTTTTCACGGCCATTAAGGTGGTGAACTATCGGCTTCATACTATGTTCGACCTTGGGGAGATTGTAGAGAAGAAGCAGGCCTCACTCACAGCCGATGCAGCAAAGACAGACGAACGAGAAGAAGGTTCAGGTGCCAATGATGGGAATCAGCACAGGTAAGATTTTCTGACCAATTTTGGAGAACAGTTATAAAATCACATTACTGTGACATGCTTAATCTGTTAAATTTGCTTTATGTGTAACTTCTCCACAGGGATAGTCATGTTGGTGTAGAGATGACTGTGTTTCGGAAGGTCAACTCAACACCCCCGGTGCGCTGTAGCTCCCAGCACTCTCTGTTTGGATTGAACCAGGTGTCGGTGAGGATTACCATATTTTATCCATCATTTCTCTAATTCTACTTGTTAAAAAATGTTTAATTTCTACATTTCCTACATCAAGTATGCCTCAAACTGCCATTAACCATTACAATGCACTGTTTTTGTTTTTCAAATTGTCCTTATTGTTCAGGAGTTCTTGCCCCAGGTGGAGGATACAGGAGGCACTAAGGGTAAGTATCTAAATTTGTATAATGCATACCAGAATTTATTTTAAACAATGGTATATAATGCACAATCTTGAGTCTTACACTGTCTTTCCACAATTAAATTTAAGCGTCAGATCACTGAGTTTAGCCTGTGTTGAATATGCATGTTTTTCAGTGAGCTCTTTTTTTTTTTTTTTACCTCAGATATCAAAGAGCTCATGCGGGAACAAGGAAACAATAATGTGATTGTTAGGTCATCTCACCGGGAGATCCTACGCCAGAGGTCCCAGGACACCATTAGTAAGTCTTCAACTATTCAGTGACCAACACTGTCTAATCCTGCCTGTATGGAAACGAGGCACGCTCAGGAGACCAGCCTATAAGCATACCAATACTGTAGACTTGCCATTGTAGGCGTGGCTTTTACTACTATCCATCAGGGTGTATGTTAGTGCATGTATCCACATTTATAATACTGTTATAGCTTTCTAAAATGCATTTTAATCAGATGTTGGTGTTTTTTAATATGAACTTGGTCTATCTTACTGTACAGGGGCTCCCAGTGTGGTTCAGTCCTGCATTGCTGCTGCTTTGGGAGGAGATTTCCCACGTCTCATGGGAGGATCTGGATTTGGAGAACCTGGAGACTGCTTGTCTATCCCCCCTTCACCCTCCAGTCAAGAAGATGGAGGCGAGAAAGAACAGTTTCAGGAAGTGGAGGAGTTACCAGAACAACTTTCTCAACAGAGTCCTGATGACAATGGGTTGGGGGCCTATTCTCCCCTTGGCCCCTCTGCTGAATCTGAGAGCTTGGGGGATACTCCCCTTAGCCCCCTTATAAAGAGCAGCTTAAGTGAGGAGCTGAGTGAAAATCTCCTTGGTTTGGGCCTTGACCCTGTGGCTTTTGCACCTGGGACTGAGCACCCAGGCAGCCGCAGTGGGGTAGCACTAGCTGCCGGATCTATGGACAGCTGTTTCAGTGCAGGTGGAGCCACCACAGACCGTGAGACGCTAAGCACAGTTAGCAGTTACCGCAGTGAAAAAACTGATTCCACTCAGCTGGAAAGTCCATCATTCAGCCAGCCCCAGCCTGCAGATGGACAGGCTTCTGACTCCACATCACTGATAGGCTCCAACATCCCCAAGCCCTCAGAGGATCCAGCAGGACAGGGTGGCAGTGATACTGACAACCTGTCAGACAGTGTGCTACTGCGCTCCCCTTCCAAAGAATTCTCCCTCAGCCAGGGGCTAGACAGGACACTTGTTGAAGGAGAGGACTTGTCCCCCGTACCCTGTGATATTGCACAGCCCCGTCCTCTCCATAACTCTTCCCCTTCAAGTAGTGGCCACTCAGAGGTTTGCGATTTAGACAGAAATGTCCCAGTTCCTCCTCTACCCCCACCTCGGCAGGCCAATTCAGTGCCCTCAGGGCTGGCCCTGGGTCTTGTGTGTTCTGAGCCTGCTTTGCCCATATCCTCTACCCCCTTTTTACTGTCTGACCAGCAGGCTCTGCAAGCCCAGCAGGTTGTACGCCCTAAAGACTTAAAGCTGCTGCGGGCCAGTGGCAGTAGTGTAGGACACAGGCCAGGTCGAAGGAAAGCTCCACGAAGGCGAGCTGGAGCAGGAAGCAGTAGTTTTGACTGTGGCTCTTACAGGCGTCACCACAATCATAGACAGCACAGAGATTACATCCCTGTGCGCAGCCGACTCGGCGCCAAGGCTTACAGTGAAAGTTTGTTTGAGGATTCTAGCGATGAGGACGATGGCAGTGACATGAGCGCTGGTTCTAGCCTGGGCTCTCAGCGCAGATACAGCTCAGATGATGATGATGACGACGATGATGACTCAAGTTCCTCTACCTCCTGCTATTCCCCGGACCTCGCTAACACTGGTATTACATCCCCGCTCCCCCCTGCTGCTCAACTGCCCACTCCAAGGGAAGGGGATTTACCTGAAACTGCTGGCCCCTCACATTCTCGTGCTGCTCAGCGCTCTTCTAGCACTGCTAGTGCTAAGACTCATGCAAGAGTGCTAAGTATGGATGGGGCAGGTGGAGGCCAGAGCAACACAGCAGCTTTGCCTTCTACTCTGCTTACAATGCCCTCCACCTCCACCCCTGCACCTCGCACTCTCACCATCTCTAAGTCTGATCTGGAAGCCCGCACCATGCATACTGAAGGCTTCCCTGGAACTCATCATCATCGGCTGGATTCTCTTGGAGGCTCTTGGACTGGCAACCAGATGGGCTGGAGGGCGGAAGAGCTGGTTGAAGAGGGAGCCGTGGGAGGAGGTGAGTTGGTGAAACCTTATAATCAGTGGACATACTGTGAGTTTTTGTTTAATAAATACCCTAGTTTTTGGTGTTTGAGATGTCAGAATCCTGGATGTTTTCAATATGTTTTGGAGTATCACGCTAATTAAGAAAAGTATCCAGCCTTAGGAGTCCCAAATAGGAAACCGTGAAGTTGTGAGGCATCTTGAGAAAAAAAGATACTGGCTGATATTGTTAACTGGAAATCATTTATTTTCCATAATACAATATTACCATATTTTATTTTGCCTACAAGTTAATACCAAAGAAAGTGTGTCTCTTATTGCTTGCCCTGTACCAAAAAAACCCAAAAGGGTTGACCATAGCAACTTCAGCTTTAAGTTGGTGGTGATTTTATATATCTAGTGATAAAGCGTAACATGAAATTAGTACATGAAATTTAAATTGGAAGATAGACATTTGAAAATCAAGTTTAACTTTCACAGTTTTTTTTATTTTACACAAATCAACTGTTAGCAACGAAAGTGAGATCAAATTGAGGTTTAAATTATCAGCGCTCACATAAAATTATATTTACTTATATTGACTCTAATTAAATTTAAGCTACTTATTTAAAAGAGTGATTTAGCGTCGCTATCCCTTTTTTAAGGTTGATCTGAGTCACAAATGTTAAAGTAAACACTGCAGTGTTTACAGTACCTCCATATTCAACTCATACTGGAAGTTTACAAAACCGTGAAATAAATGGAATGCAAATTTTAAGATTAAATATTAGTTGTAGCTATTTAGAGACAAACATTTTCTTTAACATCACAACATGCATGCGTTTGGTGACAGTGGTAGTAGTAGGGATGATTTTTGAATTTAATGCAAGATGCCAGAAAGTTCAACAGCGTTTAATGACAAGCACCCTCATAGTTATAGGCTGGAAGCCTTTTTAATGGCTCGCTGTACAAACAAAAATGTTTAAATGGTGACAACCTTGATAGGTGGGCTGTCTTAGGCAGATGGAGGGGTGAACAAACTGACTTTTTGCACTGTATTCCTCTGTTGTTTTCTCTGTTTAACACTTGTAATAAAAATACCAAACTTAACGTATCTTTTTAGAGGTTTTAAAGGAATATTCTAAGTGCTTTTCTAACAGTTGAGGAAATATAACCGATAGAAGTGAGTAAACAAGATCATTAAAAAAAGATGCGATAGAAACTGAGTATAAAAAAGTTTGTTTTACAGTATCCAGCCTCAGATTACAAAAACATTATCCCCTCTTGACTTCAGCCTTGTTGTAGTACAGTCAAAAGGAACTTTCAAAGATACAGTAGAGAAAGGAAGTTACAGGAAACAATTTTTCTTGAATGAATAAAATAGATTCTATCTGATACAGCTACCTGGGGACTGTAAGTACCAGATACAGTTCATCAGTGCATCCACTTTAAGCACAGACAGAAAGGGCAGAAACTGAAAGTCCGTTATACTGGTGTACTGTACTGACAAATTATCAACCTCATATTTGCAGACAGGTGGCTAGCTGATGTTAGCTGAACACTAAATAAAGTAGAATTCACACACTGTTCACTTGACATAGCCACAGATACTATATCTTTAGAAAACACAAACTGAGGGCTCAGATCAGTGTGCCAACATTTTTCAAGTCTATCCCTCTCATATATTCAATCTCTAAATATGCTATGAGACAGCCAGTCGGCTAACCATCCTGAGTCCTGTCAGACGTGACTCAAGGCAGCTAATATAGCCTGCTATCTTCTACCTTATGTTCTACCTTTTTAGCTGAAAGTAACCTTTTGTGCATGTTGAAATAACTTGATTTCCACAACTTAGACATTTTTCACATCATGCAGCCTTAACAAAATCACTTAAAACAAGAAACGCGTTACATTTAGCACAGTAGTACTACTCAATAAAAAAGCCCTACTGTCAATGGGATCAAATAAGGTAGGCTAATTAATGAATGTGTGTCCAAAATGATACAAGTGTCTGGATCCAGAATGAGAATCAAACCAAAATCTAAATTTACTGAAATACCACAACCTATTGATAAATCAAATTTCATTATAAGTTAGTACAAACATTAGACCAATCAAATCACTATTTTTAGATTGATCACATCAAAGTGGATATATTCATGTCAGGGTGTATTTTAGTGTGAACAACTCTAATAATGTCAGATGAAATGAATACACTTTGATGAAAAATAATGTTAAGCTTTAAGGGCAGTGTCACCCACAGCCTCCACTAACTAAAGTTAGTTATTTGGCTAATGTACTATAACCTCTAATTACTTATAATTCTTTTATGCTACAGATAATTATCAACATTAATGTGTCTTTAAGTAATATTGTTTACCATGAACATGGACTCAGTGGGGGTTTCCATGCCTGGATGAATATAGAGGAGTCAGAGTTGTATTGATATTTTAGCTTTGTTCAGTTAATACATACACTTTCACAATTTCTCATCAGTGAGTCATTCAGGATACTTGTTTGGTAATGTCTGCTTTGCATAGCTACCTTCTAAATGCAAAAGTTACAATGGTAAAAGTAAAATCCAATAATTGGCTATTAGATTTTAGATTCCTTGTATTTTGTATTGACCCTGGACTATAAACCATTGCATTGATGTAACTGATATCGTATTTCCAGCCTTGGCTTCAGAGGATGGGGATAAACACGACTCAGTCAGCAGTGTCAAGAGGACCCAGGCCATCCGCAGGAGACACAATGCTGGGAGCAACCCTACACCGCCCCCTTCCACCATGGGGTCCCCTCCCAGGTTAGTCGATTTAGCAGGGTTAGCTGGCGGGGTTATAGTTGGTGCTTTGCCTTAACTGTGCCTTGATTTGCTCCAATCCTCTACCAAGTCTGTAGTAGTCAAAACAAGTCAGCAAGTTTACAGTTGATGGATGGAAAATTTAGTGATTCTAATTAAATGTGCGACGGTGTGGAAATATTCCTGGGGATTTGCCATACAAATTATATTCCAAGCTAGTTTTGGAGTAGTGAATGAGAAAATAGAAATTGAAGGAACATGCCAGCCTCAGCAGGACTGATAGAAATAAAAATGTAAGACTAATATTAGATGTTTGTTATTCAACAAATGTTTTGTTCCTGTAGCCTTCAGGACCTCCAGCGGGCTCGTACCTCCTCTCATTCGCGGACCCGCACACTTCCCTCAGCCTTACAGTTTGCCTCCTCACTCCTACTGCCCCGCAGTGGCATCCATGAGGCCTCCACCTTTGACGACACATCAGAGGGGGCAGTGCACTATTTCTACGACGAGAGTGGTGAGTCAGTGGCATTTAGGGAACAGTTCAACATGTTGGGAAATGAGCTTATTCCATTTCATGTTGAGTTAAATGAGAAGAATAATACCGCGCTCATGTCTGTCCTTTTTTAATATAAAAGAAACCATTAGTTTAAATTACTGACTGGACACAGGTGGAAACCACATATTTTCTATTTCCATCAAGTTGGCCTCTTCCCATTATGCTTGTGGGTTGTTCTGTTATGTGTTGAGTTTATGCTATTAAATAAAGTTCAAAAAGTGGGGAGAACACACAAATGTATCAGCTGTTATTTTTACAAATGTGTCCGGATATTTCCTTGTTGTCATTTCCATTTTCTGTCTTTTGTGTAACAGGAGTAAAGAGGTCCTACACATTTGGACCTGGTGGAGGTGGTTATGAGGATCCAGTTCAGTAAGTTCTAAAGTTTTTATTACCAGGTTGCCCTTTTTCCAAGACTGAGAGTTAATTTGCTTTAAAAGGTCATGACTAAAAGCTACAATTAATGCAATAATATTCTATGCTTGCAGGGAAAGGGAAAGGGAAAGAGAAAGAGAAAGGGAAAGGCAGTCCCAGTCCTCGAGCTTCACCTCCACTGAGGTCCAGGAAGGGGCCCCAGTCCTGTCCATGCTCCAGCCGAGACCTGTGGTTCTACAGGGCATGCAGGTGCGCAGGGTGCCTCTGGAAATGCCTGAGGTTAGCAGTCTTTGATGTTTAATTTGGCAGATTATTTCAGGTAGAATGTCATGTCAGTAATGAGTCACCTCATCTCTAGTTTGATCTGGATCATGAGTCTCTACAAGAGTCCCAGGAAAACACGCTGATGATTGAGGAGAAAGCCAAACCCAAACAGTACTATCGTTTTTGGGTTCTTCCCGGAAAGTGGCTGAGGATTCGATATGATCGACTGGCTCTTCTGGCCTTATTGGACAGGTACGTTATCATTTCAAGGTAATTATCGCAATATAATACAGTAACATTTATGTTGAAATCAATGAAATAGAGGGGTCAAAACATTTTAAATAATTTATCAAATTATCGATTTCTTTGCATTCATTTTCCAGGAACCGGCGTGTGGGAGAGAACGTGTTTGCTGTGGTGCTGGCCAGTCTGGTGGCCTTCCTGGGGTTCCTACTGCTGCTCCAGGGATTTTTCAGGGACATCTGGGTTTTCCAGTTCTGCCTAGTCATTGCCAGCTGCCAGTACTCTTTACTCAAGGTACCTTACTGCTTGAGTTGGGTACCTTATCTGTGGATTTCATTAGCAAAATGGATCTCAACTTATTTTTTTTAATTACTTTGTCATAACTCATTGATGGTTATGAAGATGACAGAAGTCAATGTGGTATGTCTCTTTTGCCTTGAAGTTGAGTTTTATTTGTATCACATCACAGCCTCCCTTAATACAGAAGCCACAACATGTAGAACGCTGCTCCAGTCTTTTTAAGCAATTCGGAGTAAAAAATCTAGATTAATCAGCATAGCATCTGCCTAGCTGTATAAAGTATAATGTATGCATCAAATTATCCTGTGTGTGCTGTCTCCATCTGTCAGTGTGGCTTTGGTTTTTGTGTAATGCAAACTGTAAAACCAATGAAGCTTAAATTCCCTTTTTTTCAGAGTGTGCAACCAGATGCAGCTTCTCCAATGCATGTGAGTACTGTTTATACATTTGTATATGCTAAAATGTACTTAAAGCATAATCTAAAACAAGAAATGCCACCTTGTTATTGTAGTGTAATCCTGGCTCGCCTTTTTTTTGTTATTTAACAGGGCCATAACTGGATCATTGTGTACAGTCGGCCGGTGTATTTCTGCTTGTGCTGTGTGATGATCTGGATCTTTGACCTATCTGGACGATCTGGCAGCCTGCAACCCTTCTCTCTCTATGGTGTCACCTTCTTCTCTGCACATTTCCTGCTCTGTATCAGGGATATGCTCATTGGTTAGTTTTTATACACAACATCACTATTTTACTAGGTGTCCAGGTCACTACTCCCACTAAGATTGTTTTTACTTTGGCATTGTCAATATATAAAATTAGAGTGGTTATTTAGAGAATAGCCATAAATAACAATGCATGTTCATAAAACCTCTGCTAAACCTTTCCATAATGTTGTGAAACCCAACAGAAGTGTGTGTGTTGTGTGTGTGTGTGTGTGTTTGAGATTTTTATGGCTTTTAAACAATCTTTTCATCTTTGCCCAACAGTGTTTGCCTTGTGTTTCCCGGTCATTTTCCTGTTTGGGTTGCTACCTCAGGTCAACACTTTTGTGATGTGTCTGCTGGAGCAGATCGACATGCACATTTTTGGTGGAACTGGTAAGAACATGTTGTTGTTGTTGTTATTATTATAGACAGGATGATGGTGTCAGGAGCCTTGTCAGGAAATTAGAGAAATGTTACATCATCTTAAGACTATCAGTTTAGAAACTGAACATTTGTGTTTAGGTTCCCCCTGATTTTCTCTCTGTCTCTTTCCTCAGCTACTACCAGTCCCCTCTCCTCTCTGTTCAGCCTCATACGCAGCATGTTGGTGGCTGCTCTGCTGTATGGATTTTGCCTCGGTGCTATCAACGTAGGTGGAACAGAGACACACCTTTTCAGTTTCAGAGATTCTGATCAGAGTAGGAATCGATGCGGACAGTCCTAAATTTGAGTCTGATTGTTTTGTTTATTTGTTTTCATAGGCACCGTGGGGGGATGCCCATGTGCCAGTACTGTTCTCTGTGTTTTGTGGCCTACTCCTGGCCTTATCCTACCACCTCAGTCGCCAAAGCAGCGACCCCACCGTCCTATGGTCAGTATTTTGTTTTACATTGTCAATAATGGCTTTAGATATCATTAAGTATTTGTTTTTACATGCATGATAGATTACCAGTTAACAATTTTAACAATTACATGTAGCCATAATAGCCATGTAAGCCAATGAGCACACCTGAAGAAGCTACATGCTCAAATATGGAATTAATTTAGTTTTAACACAATTTGCATAAGAAATCTTATTAAGTGTCAAACCAGTTTTTGTTTCTATACATTTTTACCCTTAATTTTGAAGTAGTGTCTCGTGGCTTGCTTACACAGGATGTGTTTCAACTGAGTTTTTCGGTCATTTTACGCATGTATCTACATTGATTATATAATGAGCTCTGAGCGCTGCCAGAACATGAGGACCTACACACAAAAGTGTGCCTGCTGTTTACTCTGTGTAAACTTTGATGTTACACCTGAGTTTTTTGTTACATTTCTCACGATTCCTTCTTGTGTGTTTTTACCTCTTACATCAGGTCACTCGTCCGGTCTAAATTATTCCCAGAGTTGGAGAACAGGACACCAGAAGAACCCCCTGTGGAGATCAAGGACCCTCTTCCTGAGAAGCTGCGTAACTCTGTGGTAAAGATCGCCATTCAATTGCTTGCACAGATTGCAATCGGACAGTTTCACTTTTGATTTTAAAGTGTCCGTATTTTTTTACATTCTTGTGCCTTCTGTCTTTTTGTAGAAAGAGATCCTTCATTCAGACCTCGTCATGTGTCCCCTCATGGCTGTGATTACCTTCGCCATCAGTGCCAGCACCGTTTTCATCGCTCTTCAAGTTAGTTGGAGCAGGGTTTATGATCCTAATCTAACAACATATTTACTATTTTAGTGAGAAAAAAAGACAATTCCTTGTCTTTGTGAATTTTCCTGCTAATGTTCTTCTTTTTTTCTCTTGATCTACAGCCTGCTCTTAGCCTAGTCTTGTACTTCCTGGCCGGAGTTGTAGGTTTCATCACACACTATCTCCTGCCTCAGCTCCGCAAGCAGCTGCCATGGTTCTGCCTGGCTCACCCTGTGCTCCGCTCCAGAGAGTACAGTCAGTTTGAAGTCCGAGGTGAATGTCTGAATGCTCTTTTATCCTCGTTCACATTCACATACACAGAAAGAAATATGGGGAAGTACCTTAAACGTATAAGAAGAAAACCTGCTATATGAACAACTGGAACATTATAAGTATCCCCACTGGCATAGCTGCATGGAGTAAATAAAAAATAACATTAAGATTTGTTGTTAAAGTGAGAGCAACAGCACCAAATAATTAGTTTATTTAAACAATTACACAGCTGCATATTTCCAGTATCACTGAGAGACTACTTAACAAAACAACATTCATAGTACTTAAGTAGCTGAAATAAAACTAACGACAAGAGATTAGATTTATTTGATCTCAAGGATTTTTTGTCAATGTAAAATAGCTTTACACTGCATACATGATGAAGCAGCCTTCCTCCTCCTGTACATCTTCCTTCCAGGCATTATATGTTGATCTATTCCCAGTATTTGAAGTACTAGGGCTGTCAGAAATAGTACACCATACCACCTATTGTATAAATGTTGTAAAACATTTTTCAGCTGGATTTATTTGACAGCTGTGAAAAGCTTTAGGGGGATCGTGAGGGGAGAAGCTAGTGTTTGGACTGTGGATCTCCTCAACAAGAGCGTAACATCGTTTTGCTTTCTGTTTGCCCCAGATGCTGCTCAGTTGATGTGGTTTGAGAAGCTGTATGCGTGGCTTCAGTGTGTGGAGAAATATTTCATCTATCCGGCTGTGGTGCTTAACTCCCTAACGACAGAAGCTCGAACTGTGGGCCAGAACCATAAAGAGCTGGACATCTAGTAAGCCTTACATCATTGTGTCTCTATTAACTATTTCACATCCATACATTGTTTTCCAACTCCGTTCCCTGGGGATATGTGCCATTAGCTGTATGTGTTGGAACCTTAGAACATAAAATGAATAGACACTGAACCACCCTTGGGTGAATTGCTTCTTGCTGGTTGTGCTCAGTAGCACGAGGTACATAAAATATATTCTGTTGTTTACCTTTTATTCCCTCTTCAGTTTACAGACCAGTCCAAAAATTAGTAAATGTAATGGTGAATCAATTTTCAGTTAAACTGTAGCCGCTGGACGATCTCTTGTCATTCATTACTTTATGGTTTTAGCCATTATGTCAATATGTGTCACTTTTCTTCTGTCTCTCTGTCTTTTCCTCGACCCCCCACCAGCAGTCGAGCTCTCTTCATTTCAGTAGCAGGCATGAAGTTGCTGCGTACGTCCTTCTGTGCCCCGTCGCAGCAGTACGTCACGCTGTGCTTCACCACACTCTTCTTCCACTTTGACTATCCACACTTCTCAGAGACCTTCCTAATCGACTACTATTTCATGTCCATTCTCTTCAGCAAGGTCAGGATGCACACACCCTGTCATCTCAGATTTTTGATCACATACATAATAAAATTATTTAATATCATGTTACTTTAGTAGCAGTTTATTGTGCCACCGCTTAATGTTAACTAGTAACATCCAGCTGAGAAGCAAAATTGTACTGCTCTCCCTGGTTGAAAGACACACAGTGTGTCTGTGTTGTGAATACACGTGTCAATGTGTTTTTGTTTTTTTAAATGTTTTTGTCCTTTTTGAATTCTTAGATGTGGGATCTGCTGTACAAGCTGCGCTTTGTGTTGACTTACATTGCCCCCTGGCAGATCACCTGGGGCTCAGCCTTCCACGCATTCGCTCAACCCTTTGCCGTTCCCCGTATCCTTTAGTTTCTTGGATTTTTATGTCAATAATTATGTAGTGTTTACTGTATAAAACAATCTAAAACAGATATATCCTTAACTCATGTTACTTCAGACTCTGCTGTGCTTTTTGTTCAGGCCATCTTTTCTGCCATCTTTTCCACCCCTCTCAATCCTGTCCTGGGCAGTGCCGTGTTTGTCACCTCGTACACCAGACCTGTAAAATTCTGGGAGAGAGACTACAAGTATGTTTCTTGAAAAAGGGGAAAAAAATAATTAAATAAATCTGTACAAATGGGAAATCACATTTCATAAAGTCCAAATATAAAAAGTGTTATCATTCCGTTCTAATGCTAGTTTTTTGTGTTTGCAGCACCAAGAGCGTCGATCATTCCAACACCAGACTTGCCACTCAGTTAGACCGCAACCCAGGTATGCCACAACACTCTTCTCCCAATGAAATGATCTCTTTTAAACACATATGATTTTTTTTCTGTTGCTATGGTGATGGTGTCTTTTCTTTCCTTAAAGGTGCCGATGACAACAATCTGAACTCTATTTTCTACGAGCACCTGACGCGCTCTCTGCAGCACAGCCTGTGTGGAGACCTGCTGCTCGGCCGCTGGGGCAACTACACCACAGGCGACTGCTTCATCCTCGCCTCCGACTACCTCAACGCTCTGGTGCACGTCATCGAGATCGGAAACGGCCTGGTCACCTTCCAGCTAAGGGGTCTCGAGTTCAGAGGTCAGCAGCAAGGGACGATGGTGGCTCACAATGTTTGTAGCTTGTAGAATGAGCTCAGTTAGTTGTTTACCTGCTGTTTTGAACACATCTCTTGGGTCAATAATTCTCACACAATAGCAATAGTCAGTGAATGCGATGTCTTAGGAACACCTTGAGGAAATGTTTTTTGCTTTCATTGTAAAATTTCACACAAATGTCTAATAGGATATAGATGAAGTGATGGAATTTCATAATGTTAAATGTCAACTTCACTGTGATATCATGATGTTCTGCAAAAAGGCTTTTCTGGCCATTATTCATAACTTGATTGTGATCATATATTTACATTTGGTCAGATACTGAATTGGTTGCCCACTTGGAAACTGTGGTGATCGTATAAATCTTCTTTGCTGCCGGGTTGAAGATGTGTGTGTGTGAAGCATTCGTGTTTCACCAATAAAGTCATCACTACATTTTTATTATTATTATTATTATTATTATTATTATTATTATATATGAGTATGGACAGACATAAATCTAAACTGCATCTTGACTGGTTGACAAGGTGGGAATTGTAGTTATTTAATGTACTTGTGCCTTTTTTTTTTTTTAAGTACATTTTTATTCTTCTAAAGAAAAGATCAGCTTCATGGCTGTGGGTATTTTAAGGTTGTTAAAGAAAGGTGGATGTGGTGTTGATGTTGTGCATCACTCTCTTGAGACGTCACTTGACAATAAAGCATGGCTTTATAAGCTAAAATTAAAAAAAATCTGAGTTATTTTTAACTCAGATTTTATTTTTTTTGAATAGTAATTTTGATGTTTATGCAGGCACAGAGGATGTTTATTCTTGTAGTCTTGTATTAAGTCCAGTCAGATAATGGAACATTATTTTAATTAATTTTAAATGTAAATGTACTTTGCCGAATGTTGCAGAAATTCATACTTTACAAGTATATACAGGAAAACTCTTTGCTTATGCAGCTTATCTGCATCACATCTGTCCAGGTACCTACTGTCAGCAGAGAGAGGTCGAGGCCATCACAGAGGGGGTAGAAGAAGATGAAGGCTGCTGCTGCTGTGAACCCGGTCACCTTCCCCACATGTTGTCATTCAATGCTGCCTTTGGACAGCGCTGGCTGGCCTGGGAGGTGGCCGCCACCAAGTACGTACTAGAGGGCTACAGCATCAGTGACAACAATGCAGCCTCCATGTTGCAAGTGTTCGACCTTCGTAAGATCCTCATCACATACTATGTCAAGGTAAGCCATTGATCAAGAGAGTTCTTCCTTTTGCTTTCCTTGCCTTTTTTAAAAAGTATTAAATTTGCTGAAGTATTATATTCATGGTCTTAAATAATTTTAAACGGGTCTTAATTTTGCTTTGTCAATGTAACGCTACCTCTAACTCTCATTGAAATGTTCCGCAACTCTTTGGATTATCTTTTTTTCTGTTAGTCCAACTGTAATTTGCCGTATTATGGCTACATATGAAACTAACATCTAACCTATGCTGCAACCAGTCTAAACACCAGTCCTTTAATGCCATTTAGGAAATTGGAGAATTGTTTCAGACAGTGTTTCCGGACTCCTACGTTGGACTTTGTTTTTGATGTTGTGATATAGGTTTTAAATTAAATTCATAACATCTGGTCTTAAAAAGTCTTAAATTTGACTTGGTGAAATATCTAGAAACCCAGTTATATCATGCTTCTTGCAAACACTTAACATGGTTGCATGCCTCTTTTTTAGCTGCTGGAGACTCAAGACTGTATTTTATAAGATTACTTTACTATTACTCTATATGTCTACACTATGTCTAGAAATGTCTGTTTTGTCAGCCTCTTTCAATAACGATATACAGTGAGGAAAATAAGTATTTGAACACCCTGTTATTTTGCAAGTTCTCCCACTTAGAAATCATGGATGGGTCTGAAATTGTCATCGTAGGTGCATGTCCACTGTGAGAGACATAATCTAAAAAGAAAAATCCAGAAATCACAATGTATGATTTTTTTAACTATTTATTTGTATGATACAGCTGCAAATAAGTATTTGAACACCTGTCTATCAGCTATAATTCTGACCCTCAAAGACCTGTTAGTCTGCCTTCAAAATGTCCACCTCCACTCCATTTATTATCCTAAATTAGATGCACCTGTTTGAGGTCGTTAGCTGCATAAAGACACCTGTCCACCCCATACAATCAGTAAGAATCCAACTACTAACATGGCCAAGACCAAAGAGCTGTCCAAAGACACTAGAGACAAAATTGTACACCTCCCCAAGGCTGGAAAGGGCTACGGGGAAATTGCCAAGCAGCTTGGTGAAAAAAGGTCCACTGTTGGAGCAATCATTAGAAAATGGAAGAAGCTAAACATGACTGTCAATCTCCCTCGGACTGGGGCTCCATGCAAGATCTCACCTCATGGGGTCTCAATGACCCTAAGAAAGGTGAGAAATTAGCCCAGAACTACACGGGAGGAGCTGGTCAATGACCTGAAAAGAGTTGGGACCACCGTTTCCAAGGTTACTGTTGGTAAGACACTAAGACGTCATGGTTTGAAATCATGCATGGCACGGAAGGTTCCCCTGCTTAAACCAGCACATGTCAAGGCCCGTCAGATGATCCAGAGGAGTCATGGGAGAAAGTCATGTGGTCAGATGAGACCAAAATAGAACTTTTTTTGGTCATAATTCCACTAACCGTGTTTGGAGGAAGAAGAATGATGAGTACCATCCCAAGAACACCATCCCTACTGTGAAGCATGGGGGTGGTAGCATCATGCTTTGGGGGTGTTTTTCTGCACATGGGACAGGGCGACTGCACTGTATTAAGGAGAGGATGACCAGGGCCATGTATTCCGAGATTTTGGTGAGCAACCTCCTTCCCTCAGTTAGAGCATTGAAGATGGGTCGAGGCTGGGTCTTCCAACATGACAATGACCCGAAGCACACAGCCAGGATAACCAAGGAGTGGCTCTGTAAGAAGCATATCAAGGTTCTGGCGTGGCCTAGCCAGTCTCCAGACCTAAACCCAATAGAGAATCTTTGGAGGGAGCTCAAACTCTGTGTTTGTCAGCAACAGCCCAGAAACCTGACTGATCTAGAGAAGATCTGTGTGGAGGAGTGGGCCAAAATCCCTTCTGCAGTGTGTGCAAACCTGGTGAAAAACTACAGGAAACATTTGACCTCTGGAACTGCAAACAAAGGCTACTGTACCAAATATTAACAGTGATTTTCTCAGTTCAAATACTTATTTGCAGCTGTATCATACAAATAAATAGTTAAAAAATCATACATTGTGATTTCTGGATTATTTTATTTTTTTAGATTACGCCTCTCACAGTGGACATGCACCTACGATGACAATTTCAGACCCCTCCATGATTTCTAAGTGGGAGAACTTTCAAAATAGCAGGGTGTTCAAATACTTATTTTCCTCACTGTATATCACGATATATATAAATTATAATGGAACCATTTCCGAACAGGTTACATAGACCCCAAGGAAAGCCCATCTGCTTTTTTTTTTTTTAAAGAAACGTATGTAGTTATGAGAACCTTATTGTGCAAAACTGTAATTATACAAAATAATGTTGCAGAAAAAAATCGAGTACACTTTTTGCATAGACTTTAATAAAGAAAAAGCTTAAAGTGTGCAAACACAGATACTTCAAATGAAAACATAATAAAGTGCAAAACGAAAGCACTATTTTTTGGAATAGGGAAGATACTTCCAGTCTAAGGCAAACAACTAAAGAAAATGTTTAAAGTATAAAAGTTTTTTACAGTATTGCAATGACAGTACAAAGTGCAAAACAGTGCCAGAACACACTTGTACACACACACACACACACACACACACACACACACACACACGCGACAGTGTATGTTCAGCGGGGAAGTACGACGTCTGCAAACACCGGCTGCCAAGATTCCAATCGTCGGTTATATAGTGGATTGTCAGGCTGATGAAAGGCTCCATGGTACGACTGGAACACGGGTTTGTTGTAGCGGTTTAAATCCAAACCAAGTCCAAATAATGGATGTTGCACCGATCTTTTTCACCAGCTCTTCCCTTTCACTTATGGCTATGTTTACTCAAGATGACGATGATGCGTTGAAGCCGGTTGCAGCTCTTGGGTCTAAATTTTGCGGTAGATTGCGTTATTAACATGCATTAGCGCGATAGAGATTTTAATTATATTGCACTATTGTAGGCTAATTTTGTAGCGATTATATTGCAAATCGCCCATTACTACTGAAGGCCTGATTGAGTTCAGACCAAGGTATGACCAATCACAGTGGAACTGAACAATAGGTTTCCTATTTTGAAGATTCAAGAGCAATGTAAAATGTGCACACGCTTTGCATCCAAGTCTTGTACTGAAATGACTGAAATTGAAACCTCTAGCCTTGATGTGTTTATTTTCTTCATCAGAGTATCATCTACTATGTGAGTCGATCTTCTAAGATGGAGGAGTGGCTGACAAATGAGACAATACAGGAGGCTCTACGGCCTTGTCTCGGGCCTAACTATGTAGACAGTGACCCCACCTTCAACCTCAACATCGATGAGGACTATGACCACAGGGCCTCTGGCATTACCCCCTCCTCATTCTGCATGGTTTACCTAGACTGGATTCAGTATTGCAACAGCAGGCGTCAAACGGTTAGACTCTTATTCACAATAGAATTCCACAATTTTAACTTCTGATCAGAATCCATATTTAAAATATAATCCTAAATTGTATTTGTGAACAAAAAAGTACCTTATTTTACCCTTTGTCCAACTTCTCTATTGTGTTGTAGCCGGTGACTTGTGAAAGAGATTCTCCACTTGTCAGCCTCTGTTTTGGGCTGTGTATCCTGGGAAGACGGGCTCTGGGCACGGCCTCCCACAGCATGTCTGCAAGGTAAGGTACTACCCTGTCTCTCACTGTGGTTATTACCACCTGTCACTACCCAATATGCAACTGTTGTTTCTCTGTTCGACAGCTTGGAGCCGTTTCTCTATGGCCTCCATGCACTCTTCAAGGGAGACTTCCGCATCACGTCTCCCAGGGATGAATGGGTGTTTGCAGATATGGACCTTCTGAACCGAGTTGTGGCACCAGGAGTGCGGATGTCCCTCAAATTACATCAGGTAGAGGAGGAAGAAGAAGAAGAAAACTAGCCCTGAGGTTAGAATGACAGTTTTTATCCCTCAACTGAGACCAACCCTGTATTCTGCGTTTCCTCAGGACCATTTCACATCTCCAGATGAGTATGAGGATCCTATGGTTCTGTATGACGCTATCACTGCCAATGAGGAGAAGATGTTGATATCTCACGAGGGTGACCCCGTGTGGCGCAGCGCCATTCTAGCAAACATGCCTTCACTGCTGGCACTACGCCACATCATGGATGACGGCAGCGACGAGTACAAGATCATCATGCTTAACAAGAGGTTTCTCAGCTTCAGAGTCATCAAGGTTACAGCTCTTACTCTTTATTACCTGGTGTCTTGTAATCTCTGGCTTGTAACTATTGCTGTATGAGTTTGTTGGTTATTTAATCCTATTTTTCTATGAAATTCAGTTGCTTCATGTACAGGATGCTTTTTCCTGCCCTGAACCAGATAAGGGCTGTGTTGTTTATACAGCCTGTCCTCCCCTGCACTCCACTGACCTCTTTCTGCTGTACGCCTGCAGGTGAACAGAGAGTGTGTGCGTGGGCTGTGGGCAGGCCAACAGCAGGAGCTGGTTTTCCTGCGCAACCGTAACCCAGAGCGTGGTAGCATTCAAAATGCCAAACAGGCCCTGAGAAATATGATTAACTCCTCATGCGACCAGCCGATTGGCTATCCCATCTACGTGTCCCCCCTCACCACCTCATACGCCGGGGGGCACAACCAGCTTCGGTCAGTTTGGGGAGGCCCTGTCAGCCCACACAACATTTACACATGGCTCATCAGTAGCTGGGACAGGTACGTGGTTTGAACTTCATGTGACACAAGTCTTGCGTAGACAGTGATGCTAGTGCAAACATCGTAAAACCTAATTTATGTCCCACTGCAGGTTACAGAAAGGTTGTGGTGCTGGCTGCAACAGCGGAGGAAACATTGAAGATTCAGACTGTGGAGGCGGCTCCGCCTCCATCTCTACCAACCCAGCCGTTCACACCACCCAGAGTACACCCGCCTCCAGCCTTCCCCAGCAGCACATCACCACTGTCCAACCCTTCATGGGTAAGACCTGAAACCAAGCCCTGATTTTGTTGTTATAACAGGGTTTCCGCTGGGTCTTAAAAAGTCTAAAAAAGTATTCTAGGTCCTAAAATAAAAACAGGTCTTAATTTTCCTACATCATGTAATGCTACCTCTAATTGCTTTATAATGTGTTTATTTTAATTCTGTGGTTTTGTAGTTCCTTCTGTCATTAATCCAAATTTAATTTAATTCATTTGATTTTCAGTAATGGTCTTCAAAAGTCTTAAGTCTTAATTTTTTTATTTGGTGAAACCTGTATAAACCAAATATAAAAGTTATTATCGATTGCTAAAATAGTAAGTAATAAATAAATAGTAATAAACTGTTCTGTTCTTTTGTTGTTTGTAGCATTGTTCAACAAGCATTGTTGAATGTATGATGTCGTTCATACATTCAACAATGCTTGCTTCTGGTCAAAACGTTCAGCTGGCCAGTCTCAGATGTCTAATATGTATTAGGAGCAGTTCTTGCCTTTCATTTTGCAAGGAATACAAGCTGAATAATTTAGACCTTTTTTAATTAAGTAAAAATGACTAAATTAAATGTTTTTCCTGGCATTTCAGGTACAGACAACCCTGTAGGTCCAACCCAGAGCTGGCCTCACCACCCCCAACCTCTCCCATTAGCTCTGCTTAGCCAATCAGAGGGCAGGATGGAGGCAGGACTGCTCACAACCCTTCAGCGGACATCTTCAATCCAGGGGCTCCTGTGCCAGCAGCTGTCCACCTCCCACTTTTCCTTTAGCAGCTCTATGGCTCCTCTTCCTCTGCAAGTCCCCGAGCGCATCTGCCCAGTGAGCCTCCTGGAGAACTCGGGGCACAGAGCAGGCCAGCGGGCTGGCCTCGGCCAGGGAGGCGGACTACACTATGAGAGCCACTTTGGCAAGTGGAGTTTTTCTGGCAGGAAGGGCTTTAACGGAACAACTGCAGTGGAGGGGGAAGGAATAACAGTACAGACCATACGCACACAGGTGAGTAGGCTGCTGGTCTTTTACTGTTCACTCATATGTAACTTTAGTTGTTCAGCTCATAGCCAAATAACTCTCATTAAAAGATTAAGCAGTAGGGAAAATTATCATTATTTTTGTGTTATTAACAGAATTTTGAATTCTTTTAAATACAGAATAGGCCAGTAACCAACATTATGAATATCAGACTTGCATACTAAGTTTATATTCAGCGGATATTGAATAGTTCTTGCAGTTGAGGAAAACAAACAGGAAGTTGATCAGAACAATGCAACGCTTTGTTGAATTATGATCAAAATTGCTCAGCAATGGTTTAATTGACTGTTGATAAGCAACATTAAGTGGTCTTTTCATTTCCTGTTCAGCGGTAGGGCTGGTCATCGTTAAAAATCTTTCGATACGGTGCCAATTTTGATACCTCAGTTTCGATACCGGTTCCTAACGATACTTTTTTCGATACTGAAATGGATGGATTGATGGATGATTGGATTTTTTCGTGTTTAAAAAAAAATCCATTTCAACATCAACACAAATACACAAAACAGACAGACAAAACAGACAGTGGTTTAGGGAGCAGTAGATTGGCTTTGCAAAAAAAACCTGAGCGTTTGATGAAATGACGCATTTAAAATATTGCCCAATCACGCAAATTTGATCGTGGGAAGCCAAAATCGTGATTGTGATTAAATTTTGATTAATTGTGCAGCCCTATGACTGCCCTGTTAACATTGAACTACTGTTATGGAGAACTAACTTAAGTGCAAAGGAGTGTAAGTGAATTGCCTTGTTGCTGAAAGGTGCTGTAGAAATAAATTTGCCTTTGCTTTACAACCTCAGCCTCTCAGTCAGTCATCAGGGCATAGAAACGACTGTTGTGCCTGGTTGTCTCAGAGGAAGTGTAACGGCAACAGCACAGTGACCGCTTTCGCCTCGCCATTAATATATCGCTGTCTGCATGAAGTTTTGAATAACTGTAACCACATTTGAAACCACTTGATCGGCATTGCCGTGACTCACTGTGACTTCAACAAAACTGCAGAGCCGCACCTCTGCTTGTGTGTGTGTCGGAGCTCCGCTCTCTGTCGATATGCAGAGAGGCCAGATAAACTTGCAATTACGCACTCTCAGGTACCAACATTTTTGTACCGAAAGATAAATAATTTTCCGATACTCTAAGGATCGGAGTATTTTGTTTGGTGCCATTAGAGTATCGACGTTCGGCGCCCAGCCCTAGTCCATGGAGACTGAGATGTTGCTGATAAATATATACCTAAATCAACCTGAATTTTTTTTAATGCTTTTGAAAAAGTGCAAGTCATGTTTTTTAGTGGAATGGTGATTTTCTCGGCTGAACTTTTTTTCTTTATTTTACAGCCTACTCCTGCACCCCTACAAGAGGCCATTCTGACACAAGATCCTCTGGGAGCCACTCAGACGATGGATCCCACTCTGCTGACTGCAGGGGACCCCCTACCCCCCGAGAGGAATCCACAGAGCTGCCTTTACTTGAGCACCTGCGCTGAGTCTGCACTGGGAGACCCCGAGTGACATGCTCTGCAGTGAAAGCACACCGCGGTCAAATGTGGACCGGGCCTGGCCCGCCCAGACCAGACTCATTCCACCTACTGGACTCATTCCATCAACCTTAACCTCTTACGGCCCACTGCAATACTGGATGGATTTGGTTATTTACACATCACCCCTCTCCTTCTCTGCCAAAGGAGTTAAACATCTGATAGCATGCTGAACTGATGCACGTCAGATCATAAAATGATTTCAGCGTACCTGTTTTTTCCAAAGTCAGCTTTCATCATGACTTCTGATGATATACTCGTTCTTATCTTTTGTTTTCTGACAAAGGCACTTGGTGTCTCTATGGACAACCTTTTGGTTGTAACAGTAGTGACAGGCCGGAAAGGCCAGTGCAATTATAAGGGATATTTTGCTTGAGGATTTATTATTTTTCTATACTGGAGAATAGGGGATCGCCTCAGACTTTGGTATCTGCAGCAGCAGTTTTTATTGCATAACCAATTAAAAAAAGCTCCTACAGTATGTTGCTGTATGTGCAGGTGAAGGATATATGGAAACCATGATAAGCCTTGTTTTGTTTTTCCCCATTTTACCATCCTCACCGGACCCACAGTTTTGTGTCAAACTATATTTAACAGTATTTTGACCAATTTCAGGAGCCTCCCTTCTCCTTCCCTACACATTATACATATTCAACAAGAAAAAAAACACACCCCACCAAAATGTCATCTCTGGCCTATTTCCTACAGAGGTGCCTGACAACATCAACACTTTCAACAACAACAACAACAGTTCTGTCTTGAAGCAAGTTTCAGGGGGGGGGAAAATGTCCTTCCATCCCAGCCAACATGTGGTGCTTTAACTGCTAGTTTACAGTCTATTTAGGCCTGGAAACAACTCCTGAATCTGACTAGCAACACAGTGATGTGGGTTGACTTTGGACAGAGCTGGTGTCCATTGATCAAGCGGAGGGTGATTCCAATCTGTGAAGTGTGTGTCGATCACAGACCTACAAACTGGAAGTGTTAGGAACTAAAAGTTTTTTTGTTTGGGTGGAATGTCTTCTTTTTTTTTTTTACTTGAATAGGTGCACCAAGTTTGTTTTCTTTGGATGACCGATCAATGACACCCTCTCTGATCAGATCCACTCAGCTCATGACTTTCTAATATAAAGGGACCCAGGCTGCTTTGTGTGGGGAGCTCTGTTTTCTTTGCCTGCAGTATGGCCCTTCCCGTTACTATACTACTGCTTTTGCATCTCCTGCTACTAATATACCCACTACTACTGCTGTTTCTACAGTCAAATCCAGCGTTTTAGTTGGAAATAAACAAAGTTGAATAAATACTGAGAGCAAAGGTGGAATATTTATTTTATTAATATTGTCTTACAGATATCTTTAACAGTGTTTGTCAATATGTTGTGATGATGTAACAAATTGGAAATCTGCCTTCTGTTAACTGTACCCCCCCCAACCCCTCTCTCAATTTGTTTGGTGTCATCACATTTGTATCATCTCACTAATGGCTGTGTTTTTTTTAAGTCTCTAATACAACTGGAAGTATTCCTGAGAAGTTACTTTAAGTTGGTTTCTTTCCCACTCCTGCACACTCTTTGTTCCGCCACTGTGAGAAGCAAATTAAAACACTGATTGAGGGTTGATGTCGATCACGCAAAAAGAAGCTTGCAGCGTGACCAAATGCGGCCCCAAACGTGTCTTTGTCTCCACGTGTTGTCTGCAGTGGTTGAATGATTCTGAAATAACCTTGTGCTTTAGCATCAATTGTTGACAGAAGCCTCGTATCCTTTTTTTCTCACCAAATTATATCTTAGAAGCAGTATCCCCCTTGAGGAAACTTGAAAGGATGCCAGCGTTCTCAGGGTCTGTAATGGGCAAGAAATTTACTTTTTCTGCAGGAAGACTTTTTATTCAAAAGGAAGAAAGTTGAAAGGGGGATAAAAGAATAAGTGCCAGGGTAATGAGCCAGGTGGAGTACCGGGTCACACTGACATTACAAAAGATGGATTTAAATATGTTCTGCGTCCTGTTAAAGCCACATTTTGTTGAATCACTTTGACTGCTGTACAGCTCCTTTCAAAATTATTAATAAGGCATACACAAAGTATAAAACTTTTTTTTTTCTCCTTTAAAAAAAAAAAAAAAAAAAAAAAACATTTTTTAAACAGCCGTGCTATTTTTGTCAGTCTCGGCTGTGAAGAAGCTGCGACAGTGCATTAGTATTCCTCTCAAAACAGGTTAATAACTCTTTCGACTCAGGAAAAACAGACTTTTTGATCACTACTGTTTTCTGTTTTTCTCTTCTCCCCATTCAGCTTGTATCCAAAGCAACGCAGTATTTTTATTTTTTTGCTGGGCGTGTGGAAAGCACAAGTTAACGGACAGACCTGGGGGTCAATAAAAAAGGGATTTCTTAATATCTGAAATGATGTACAGCATGTTTCATATATGAATATATATTTAAAATATAAATCTATTTTTTATTAGATTTTGGGTTCTTTTACATTTATTACACCATTTTGAGGTTTAGGGGAGGGTATCTTGTGTTTACCTATCAAAGGGGAGAGCTGGGTGGAGAGAGGCAATCTTCACATTGAAATTGAAGTGCAGTTTGGGAAAAATCATTTAATACTTCTTTTGCACAAAATGTATCATACACCATCCCACTTTGTTATCGTTTTAATTATTTTGGCAGGGGGTCTTTTATTTAAGAACTTTAAGTCGATGTTCAATGGTTTGTACAGTTTTTTATGTTTTTTTCTCCTATTTAAATTAAAGGTTTTTGTGTCATCGTTTGCAAATCAACTGCTGTGAGTGTTTTTGTTTTTTTGGTCTAGGGAATCTTAAGACTTTACATTAATTTGTATTTATTTTGAAACCATAACAATTATAGCTTGGTGATCCGTTGGCTTTTGTCTAGTGTGCATCATCAGTAGTGCCTCAATGCTTAATATTCTAAAACAAAAAAAAAATATATATATATATACTATATGTAATACTACTATACTTGCTTAAAAGCAGGAAAGTAAACTTGCTTGCTTGCTAAACACAGCAAGCAATTAACCTTCTTAACCTCTGACTCAGTTTAGTTATCTGATGCAGACATACAAACCTTTAAATAACTTAAAACGCAATAATGTGACAGCAGAAACTTATACTAAACGGTTTAATGACACCTCTTCAGATTTGTACTTTCTGCTGTTTCTTTTCTTTCTTACAGAGAAAACACACCTGATGGGCTTCTTCAGTCTGTTTTGCCTTCTTGACACTCCACAGCATGTCAGGCTGATTCCGTGGGGCAGCAGCCTTCTGCTTCAGCTCACCCCCCTCCAGCTCCTTCCTGGTCTGTAGCTTTCTTAGTGTGCTGTGAAAACATTCAGGTGTATGCAATACTTGTGATCAACATCCAGTACTAATTAATATGCTGCCACAAGAGTGTATTTATACAAATAACGATTTTATTACAGATTTGTAAATGCAACCATAATGACCAACACTGTCTGCAATCATGTTTGGACCGTGCTTGTCTTTTGGTTTATTTCTGGATAAATTGTTAAAGCCAGGGGATCTTGAGTTTTATCATGTAACTTTATTGGCCTTCTGATGCTGAGTTTGGAAAAGCATGAAAGTAGTACAAGCCGTACAGCTGTAGATCATTCCTGCACCTAAAATACCACACCTACTGTATTGGAAACTTGGGCATTTATTTCAAAAGTTGATGCTGTAAAGTAGTAAACAGGGAGAACTGGCTACGCTGTCATCCATTCCAAAATCCATTATTTATATGAAAAAATCTTTTGTTTGATACCTGGGTTGGAGCATGTCAATCAAACAAACGAGCGCTTCATTAGAGACGGAGTATACCGTATCTCATTATAACACTCCTCTTCTTTCCCTTCCCTCCACCCCCCGTCCTGTCCTGTGCGATGGAGCCACAGCACGAGCACCAGCAGCGCCAGTAACACCAAGCTCATGGACAAGGTGAGCAGTACACCCTGCAGCATGCCTGAAGAACTGTCTGGCGCTGCAGAGAAAGACAAAACGATCGTATTAAAAGGAAAATTATTCAGGTGGCCGCAGTGAAAAGAGGCAGAGAGGATTACGGGTGAACATAGATGGACTTACTGGTGTAGATGGAGAGGTTGACGTAGCAGTTTGCTGTTCCCAGGAGGTTAGTGGCAGAGCAGCGATACAGGCCGGATGTCTGAGATGTAACATTAACAATTTGGACGGAGCCTGAGAGATCTCCTGAGACAGGAGAGACAGTGACATTACTGGTGTTGAACTAATAAGAGAAGATGAAACATGCAAGCTTAATGGTGTAAATTATTTCCTACAAATCACATGCTTAAAGGAGCACTCCACTGATTTTACACAATAAGTTTGGTTTACTCTTCACAAAGCCTGTGAAAACAGTTGTATAAAGACTTCTTCTCTCTGGCGGAGCTTTGTCAAGTTTAATAAAATAAGCCTGATGATGTCATAGTGATGTCATCAGGGTTGTCTTTTCTTGTAAGAGGGTGAATGACTATCAGTACTGAATATGCTTGTAGTATATCATTGAGGCTTTATCACTCTCCAATCTACTCCATCTTTGAGATCTTTAGTAGCCTTTAAATATAAAAAATTATGACCTTCACGCAAGATTATTATGATTTTGCCAAAGAGACCTTTGCGTGCAAGTGTGTGTGTCTGTGTAACACTGACCCTCCATGTTGATAGGAAGTGTGATTTCCTCTGGATTAATTTTATCCCAGCGGATCTCTGGAGTGGGGACGCCTTCCACCACCGAGCAGGACAGTGTGACACTTCCTCCCATATCGATATCTCCATCCCACTGGCACAGGGGCAGAGAAGGTGGAGCTACAAAAGTAATCAGGAGATGAGTTTCTAAAAGGATGAAATGCAGTGGAACTTTTGCAAATAGATCCAAGCATTTCAGTGTTTCAATGTCCCACTGTAAGTCTAACCTGAACTGAGATTGTTGAACTGAGATTGTCTTTCTCTACAAGTAGTTTTTTTGAGAGTTATTTATCTGAGATTGTATCACTTAACTGTAAAATTAACAGAATAATACTGACCAATTGTTAACAATAGTCTCCAGACATGCTAGTGGCTCTGTTAGGCTATACAGTAAACAGCTTTACCTGCTGCCCCGATACCGGATAAGCTCGAAGATGGATGGATGGATGGATGGATGGATGGATGGTATTCAAACCAATGCATTGGCAAGACTTTTGACCTGATGTTGCGCACTAGACAAAAATCAACGGTCAACTTCCGGGATTGGTTCGTTGCCACTGGAAATTCTGCCGGATGTCACGCTTTACATCCGTATGTCCGTCACCTTCCACTTTCTTTGTAATAGAATTTTAAACTCGGTTTGATTTATGAGGACTATGGTTAACTGTGCCTCAGATCTCTGCAGGGTAATTCAAGACAGCTAGCTAGACTATCTGTCCAATGTTTTCTGTTGCACAACTAAAACAACCTTTGAAAGTACATGTTCCACCAAAACAAGTTCTTTCCTGAGGCTGTTTTGCAGCAGCACCGAGCTGCGGCATCCATCCGGCGGTTAGCGCCACCCAAGACCACCCAGGGCAATCCATTAAATGCTGAAGTATTTCAGGCTGGCTGGACTGATATAACCATGATTGGAGCCATGCTGCTAGCATGGCTAAAAAGTACTCTTAGATTATCTTAAAGGTTTAATGTGTAGGAATTTCTCCCATCTAGCGCTGAGATCATACCACAGTCAACACTCTTACACCACGCAGTTCCAAGTATGTATTACAGCTACGGTAGCCTTCATGCTTTAAAAAGCCGGCCTTTTGCTCTTTTCAATATTATTTTTTTTGGAAGAAAACTCCTGTTCATGATATTTGGATTTTGAATATGTATGGTCCTCCATGTTCCCTTCTTCAAACTTGCCGTGGCCGGGAACGGGCCGGTAAGCGAGCAGCAGTATGTCCTGTATGTCTCTTACCGGCTAACGTATTTCAAAATGGCGCATGAATATGAAGCGTCTACACCAGTTCATGGAAATATGAAATGTCAAAACAATAGGAATACTTGGAATTGATGGTGGTGGTAAATATTCATGAAAAAGGAGAAGTTTGTGAACTGGCCACACCAATTTTGATAATGAACAACTAAACACGTTACATACTGGACCTTTAACCTGTGTTGGCCCTTCTATTTAGCAGATATGCAAATCAGCCTTAAATAATAAACAGATACATCCCTAATTTACAGTATATTCAATGATAATTGCTTCAAATGTGGAAGTGCCTTTGAACAGGCTTTATCTAGCAGAACTAGACATTATGTGGCACACTTACCCAGAATACTAAGCTCCAACTCTCCAATGCCGGGATCTGCTGTCTCTGGTGGATTATTGACCATGCAGCGGTAAATTCCAGCATCTGTTACACGTGTGTCATTCAGGACAATATCTGCACTCCAGGGAATACCTGCAGTTGGTTCACATTAAAGAATTGTGTTTTTATCCCATAAAAATACACAGAATTATAACTGTCCTTGAGAAGCAAATTCCAAAACATCCCAACTCAGACTACGTTTACATGTGGGTGGCTATTTTCATAAATGGACATTTCAGCCTTTGCGGTTTCAAAATTAATAGCTGTCAGTTTTAAAAAAAAGTGTTTGTTTATACGTACCCCAGTGTAAGGAGAAGCTCAAGCCCACGTTAGCCAATCAAAATCCCAGAAATGGCAACAACAGCAACAAATCACTTTCTCTCTCTTCTCTTCCCCACTTCCTTGGCTTAAACCTCTGTTTGTCTCAATTTACATGCAAACGTGCAAATGAAGATTTCCAAAATCTCCACTCTGGCTGGAGTTTTTAGAAAGACTCGTTAACACAGTCAAATTCTCTGTTTGTGTGTAAACGAAGGGCATAAACAAAAAGAAATGTCTCGTTTGTCAAAATAACCATGTACGTGTAAACAGGGCCTCGGATGAAAAGGATTTAACTGGTCATACCTGTAAAACCCACCCTGCCAATGAGTGAAGGGTCTTCAATCACCTGTCCATGGTCATATACAATCACCTGGAGGTGAGAGCAGCCATTAATATTAAATAAAGTAGTTTCAGACCATAAAAATATGGAGAAGCTTGTTGTGTTTTGTAAAAGTTATTATGTGGCTGTTTCCATCAGTTTACAATCAAGTTTCCTTTTGGAAAGATGTAATTACCTTTACTAACAGCTCCTGCAATGAAGTTGTAATTGCAGAAGACAAATGTGTGTGTGTGTGTGTGTGTGTGTGTGTGTGGGCATTGGGATTTAGACCTGTATTGGGATTTCTGGACTGGAGAAGGGTGCCAGAGTCCAGATAACGTTGAGTCTGGAGAGGGGGCTGGAGGTGAAGAAGGAGCAAGGCAGAACAACAACATCCCCTTGAACCACCTTTAGACTGGATTCCCTCATGGTCACCCTGAGTGCAGCTGTGTTGATTAATATGGTGGGAAAAGACAAAAAAAAATAATGAATCACCTAGCTGATATGAGAGAGTTTATTGAAGGTGTTATTTCTTTCATTCCATCATGTTTTATTCTGCTTTTAACTTCCCTAGTTTCTCTGTTGACGTGCAGACCGTTCCTCCTTCATTACTGAAATAATGATCTCCTCCCCCTCTCTGTCCTCCCCAGGCCTTTTGTGTGTGTGTGTGTGTGTGTGTTTGTGTGTGTGCGCATATTAGTTTGTTAATTACACTTGACAGCTTTGAGGGTGAGCCAACCCCGTCACAGACTGAGTGGAACAACACTCCACTTCACTGGGATGTGTTCATGAACATACTGTCAATCGCCAGTTTCTAAATAGAGCCTTTCAAATCAAGACACTCAATATGACAAACATAGGCTTTATTTTATTAAAACAGGCTGCTTTTCAGTAGTGCTCTAAATGCTAATGTAATAATTAGTTAATTAGTTTGATGAAGCTCATCACTCTAAAGCAAAGTCATTTGTGTACATAATTTTTATTGCTAATTGAAAAAAGTATATATCAATTGTTAATTTTTTTTACAACAGACACTTTTAGTATTAAAATCTGCAACCTCACAGTCAAACATATCTGTCCAAAAACTCCATAGTGTACAGCTTAGTCACTTTTAACACTATAATCTATAAACTCTAATTGTACTGTGGGTCTACACTGTCAATTATAAGGGGTTTGTATTTGCAACAGCATAACAAGTAACAAGTAATTCCTTAATTTTCATTATAACTAAAATCCATGTGAAGAATTTCAGACCTACTCACCATTCTCCAGAGCGGTAAAATACACACACAGGGTCCAGAGCACCCATCTCGCTGAAGAGCCCATAGCTGAGAAGAAACACAGAGACGGGCAGTCCTCTCTCCCCCTGTGTACGAACTGGTGGCCAAAATATCTAGGCATGCATGATTAATCTATTGTGTGGTGCAATCAACACCCCCCCCTCTCTACTTTCACTCTCACTTTATTCTCTCTGTCTCATAACCTCATTGTGTTTGTTCAAACTGTTCTCATGACCTGTTCTCAACCATTTGTTCAAAAAGCTACAAAAAGTTAAGCACTGTAATTTGTAAGCATTCCACTTTTTTTTTGTAGCTGTAGGCTATTCACTTCACTGATGGCCGCTGCATAAGAACGTGGCTGTCTGCAGAAGGAGGTGGTCGGGGTGGATGGGTGGGTGTTTTAACATAGAAGACTTTCAAGACACAGGAGTTCGCTTCTTGGGGGAAACAATAGTCGTTTTGATGCCTAATCTTAACTATCGTTGCCTGACCTATGCCACCCCAACCTGTCTCCTAACATACTGAGGTTAACAACACATCATAGGATAGTATGTTGAAAATAGTCATAGAATAGTACGTCAAAAAATCAGAGTATAGTGTGACTTTCCTTTGGACATCTGACTTAAACAAACGATAAGCACATGATGGGAATCAAACTCCCAACCTAAGACACCCCAAGCCTTCTAACAGGCTGAACTAAAGAATAAGTCATAGTATAGTAAAGTTTTAGTATAGTATGTCACATAGTCATAAAAAAGGTCATAGTATATTATGTGGCAAAAAAGTCATACATAACATACATTTGACACACATAAAGTATGTTAAAAAAAGTCATAGTATAGTGTGACTTTCCTCTGGACATCCGACTTAAAAAATAAGTTGATGGGAATCAAACTCCCAACGTAAGACACCCTAATCTGTCTTCTAAGAGATCGAGTTAAAGATCAATTTATAGTATAGTTTCATATATCAAAAAAAGTGAAAAATGCTCTGGTATAGTTACGTGGTGTAGAGCGACTAGCATTTGTTGGCATATGGCATGGATAAATTCTCTAACATTTTATTGAGTCAGTAGACTTTTATTTTTGTGATCATATAATTTAAAAGTGTATCTGTGGCATGTTAAAATGTAAAAGTAGGACAAGTAAAGAGGAGTGGCTGAGTACGTTAGTCCCACAAGATCTTAAGTTAGCCAATATTAGAAGTAAGGCTGCAGCAACCAAACCCCTGAGTGTATGAAATGAGTAAAAGTGCACTTTGTTACTTATGAATTCCAATTTTCTAAGAGGACTGTTATTTCTTTTTACAATTGTAAAAAGAAATTTGGACTTTTGGAGATTGTGACAACTAGGCGACTAAGCAATAAATTTGCAGCCCTACTAATGTTATAGGTTTTCAAGGTTTCTACGCTCTACACTATGATATCCTAAGTGTTTTGTGGATAATATGCCGTCATGTGTAATTTCTAATTTTTGTTTCATTTGTAGCTTGAGTCACAAAACCCTGTTGTCACAAATCAGTTGAGGATCAAAGGTTGCCACTGGTGTGGGGCAATGTTCAAAGATTCGTTTTTTTACACATCTAATAAGGACATCATGTACATTATGAGCTATAGGCTAAACAAAATGCCATCATTGCTGCTTTTTGATGGATTTGCATAAAATGTATTAATTGTCCATGACCCACATAAGTCGATCTGCCTGCCAAGTCCTCCAACGATAATCCAATTATGTTCCAGTTTAGTTTAGCTCCTCCAGTCTCAACATAATGCCACATTTTGAAATTCTAGCCAGTTAACTAATAAAGCAAATGTCCATATAGGAACTTGAAGAAACAGTACAAATGAGCATTCTGATGATTTTGGGAGTTTCTTAATGACTGTACATACATGGCTTATTGGCAACACTGGTCCACTAATGCCATTTATCGAACCAAATAAGTTGAGTGTTTAAGCAGAAAAAGGAGCAAAAGGAAATGCAATATCTTCAAGACAAGTAAAAAGCGTTCTTGAGGCGAAAGATTTGACCTTATATCACCTCAATGACATCTGTCGTTTGGCCTCCAGTCATTTTTATGTTATCCTTCTTTAAATTAAATTAAAAGAAATGTTAATAAAAACTGGGGCATTTTTGCACATTTTCAGCTGCTGTGGATTTGTTATTGTGTGTGGGACTGCATAAATCAGTATGAGAGCTGACCAAGATATTGGAAAAATATTCAAACAAGAAGGTTGACTTTACTTTATCCATTTGGTATGCAGCATTAATCAAAAAGGGCTGAGCAGGCCAGTAGTTTCCTGGACTACTAGTTAAATATATATTTTTTTTACAAATTTGCAAAATGTTTCAGGATTGTTTATGATCAGTTTTTATTCCTAAGTGCTTTAATTTGGGCTCTTATAAGTCACATTATAAAAACCCAAACCAAAGAGCATATGGCACAAGATTGACTTCTCCCAATTTATTCAAATACCAAATAACATCCAGAACCAGCTTTGTGCGTTTCAGCAGTGAAACAAAGAATATTTCAAAGGTAAGTGTTATACTTTGAGACTAGAAAAAAAAACATTCCCACCAAAGAGAGATAATTGAAAAAAATGTTTAAGAGTGTTTTTTATCACAGATATTAAATTATATGATGAGGCCTCATTACAGCTTGGTTGTTTCAACAGCTCCCCACTATATATACACAGCACTGGGTTTATCCCACAGTGAAGAATATACACAAAGAGTCAATCCAAGGAAAAACACACTAAACATTTCAATGTTGTGTGTAGCCACTAAACAGGAACAGGTGTGTGTGTGTAGATCTTGAATGTGTGTCTCAAAGTTAACTTACATTTAGGTCCATCCTCCAAATTCACAACCTCTTACTCAAAAGACTGGAACCGACAGATAGCTGCACTTCCCGTTGCCTTTATCGCATTCACACAAAATCACAGATTAAATTGTGTAGAAATACACACACACACCTACGTCTCGGGATAAATATGCTCTCTGGTTGGACATGTAACATTTCCCTTTGTAAAACATCAATGTTTTAGTGACATATGACCAGCCTCTATTCTAAGATAAATTTGACCTAATTCTGGTCTCTCATGAAATGGGGCCTCAATAAATAGAGTATGAGTGAGAGAAGAGCGACAGGAATAGAGAGAAAGACAGACGAGGGGACAGCGGGACAGACAGGTAAGCGGAGTGAGTTCTGCCTCTTCCTCTTCAGGGTAACTGGGAGTGACCTGGTGGCAGGCTGGCCAATCATCAAGAGGATTCAGACCGGTTTAGACCAATCAGATCACTTCAGGGAAAGGCCTCTGCCTGTTGCTGCAGTTTAGGCAGTACAGTCCAATCACAACAGCATGGTGACGGGTTTCTCCAGGAACTTTCGGAACTCTGCCAGCCACTGCGCGCGACCGCTCCGTCCACCACTCTGTGGTCGCAGCTCAGCGTCACCGACATCATGCTGGCTACGTCAAACCTGCAATACCCAAAATGACGCTGCATCAGATTCAAATTTAGAAATGCAGTATGTCCAACTTGTTATTAGTATTGGAGTCATGACACTGACCCTTTTTCATTATCAGCAGGCATTAGCCGTTTCTCTGAGCCGCCGACGGCGAGGATACAGGCCTGAGGGGGGTTGATTATCGCGGAGAAGTTCTTTATGCCAAACATCCCCAAATTAGAGATTGTGAATGTACCTCCCTGGTGCAAAAAAAACAATACACACATTGAAAAGAAACATTTCAATTTGCTGGTTCACTAGATAAATAAAATCTGCATAAAACTAATCATCCTACATTCCAAACTCCTGAAATTGAAAAAAATACTTGTACAAACAGAATTGGATTATGTGTTGTACCTGGAACTCATGTGGCTGCAGCTTGCCTTCTCTTGCTTTGGCAGCGAGAGCCGACACATCGGAGCTGATGGCAGCCAGTCCTTTGGTGTGGGCGTTAAACACTATAGGCGTGATGAGACCGTTGGCTGTGCTCACAGCTACACTCAAGTCTACTACATGATTCCTGGAAACATTGAAATAAGTCAGTCCCAGAAATTTGGTAAATTTGTTTCTAAACTGTGAGAAGAGCTGAACACATATTTGTGCTTTGAGTGCCCCCTACTGGCACAATAGTGCAGCTACACTTTAAGAGATCAATATCAAACAACAAGATCAAAGTATTATTAATCCAATCTAACAATGCAGCCGTTTATCTTTTTTACCCCCCCCTTATTTGTTGGTCTTTTTTTTGCCTTTAAATGAGTGTACCGTGGAACAATTACACTGTGCTAGTACACTGTGCTTGGTCACTTGAACAGAGTGATGCATCCATTCATCTGGATGTTACCATGGATATGAGTGACAGAATTAAAATTTAAGATTTTAAGATTTTTGTCAAAAGAAATGTGAAGAAATAATTAAACCGCAACAGGTTGACTAGGTCTAAAAACTTGATGAAGATGTATTTTAAGTTAAACTTTGTGTACTATGACCAGGGCACATCTGCAAGCCGAAGATTAGTAGGTCTAAAAACCAAGAGAACATATTTCATGTTGACTGTATATTGTGCATGTGTTTGGATATGCCAGTTTATGGGTGTTTACTCACTGGCGGATGACTGTGTCCATCCAGGAGGAGTTGCACTCAGGAACCTTGAGGCAGGACAGAGCACTGGCTTTGATGATGAAGTCATTCACACTAAGCTTGATATTCTGGGCTTTCACCTCCTGCAGAGACGAGGCGAGGTTGTTCAAGAGACACAGGAAATAATTATTATTTTATTTTAGGTTAGGGTGGAAAAAACATTTCCTGTCTGTCATTCTGTTACACGTCTGTTCACATGCAAAAACTCACAGCATTGAGTTCTTTCCGAAGCTCGAGCACTTGGTCCATGTTGACATCTACAGAAAGATAATAGTGGGGGATAGTTTGCTTGGACTGCATCAACCTCTGAGCGATGACCTGCAGGAGAGACACATATATGCACTTCAGCTTTGAACCATAATTCATCATTGGACAGGAATAAGATGTGATAGTTGAGCCTGTGTTGATAAATGTGCGAGCGTCTGTCTTCAGGGCAAAATGTGGAAGCACGGGTCAGAGATAACAGAGCTACACTGTGAAAGCCCCACAGGATGTTTGCCTCAAAGCACTTAAAGCACCCATATTATGGTCATTTTCAGGTTCATAATTGTACTTTGAGGTTGTACCAAACTACAATAGGTTTGGTTTCATTTTCAAAAAACACCATATTTTTGTTATACTGCACATTGCTGCAGGTCCTTTTTTCACCCTGTGTGTTTGGGTCTCTGTATTAGCTACAGAGTGAGACATCTCAGTTGTTTTAGCAACAGAGTGAGACATCTCACTTCTATACTATCTTTGTTGGGAGTTGCACATGCGCAGTAGCTAGGTAAGATCCCATCAGCTAGATAACTTTTTCTTCAACTTTGGTCAGTGCAAGGCAGGATTAGCTGGGAGAGGGACATAGATGTAGTTCTTTTGTAGATTATGGTGGAACTAGTGTGTGTTGTAGTAGTGTTTTGTCATTGAGAACGAGCTAGCATGCTAGCGCTAGTATGCTATGATTAGCCACCTCGTATCGGCTAGTGACGTAAAAAACCGTGCAGATTTTGAACAGCTCACCAGGACACTGAAGGCAGAGGACATTCAGATACCTGTATCTCACTTAAAACTCATAATATGGGCACTTTAATAACACCAGCACCAAATCCTGCATAGAAGGAGCATGTTATGTATTACACTGGACTGCTTTCAGAGGAGTTTGAGCAGGAGTGTGTTGGCTCTCACCTTGCGGATGTTGCTGATAGGGATGTCTGTGAAGGTCCCAGCTGGTGCAGCCGGAGCTGCAGCAGGTGCAGGAGCAGCACGAACTGCAGCTGGAGTGGGAGCAGCAGCTACGGCCTGCCAGAGGAAATGATTTAATTTGCATTTAAAACGAATTACAAACAAACAGGCACATAGAGTATGAAACCAACATTTTGCGGGTTCAAAAGTAAGGTAAAAATTATATTTATGATTATTTTGCCAGTGTGGATGAGTTGAAGACCAAAACCGTTTAGCTTATTGTACCGTAATAACATCTGGAGGCACTTAAACACAAAATCCAAAATAAATTAAACCTTTTGATGTGTCTGAAATAAGTGGAAAATGTTCTTAACAGTTTCCTCCAGCTCAAGGTCTTCAAATTGCTCATTTTGTCTAACTAACAGTACAAACCCCAAAAGAATTCAATAATATAAAACAGAAAGAAGGGGAAAATAGCAGCACATTATTGTATGTTAGAAGCTAGAAACAGAGAACGTCTGGCATTTAGACTTCATGAATGACATAATGATTAATCAATTAAACACCAAATAGTTAGCACTACATTCTTATATATAAAAAATCATATGAAAAATCAATATTTGTAATTGAAGTTGTTACATAGGATTAAACGTGCATTGCTTGTGAATACAGAAAAAATGTGTGTGTGAACTTACAGGTGCAGCCTTTGGTGGAACAAAGCTGTCAATGTCTTTCCTGGTGATGCGCCCATCAGGACCAGAGCCTGAATAGAAAGTAGCACAATGTACAGTATATTAAATAAATATTTTACCATTGTTTTCTCTAGCTCTGTATTTAAATTATTCATGCTCTACCAATGCCGATAATGAGTACCTGCGTCTTGGTTACTTACCGCTGACCTGTGCCAGGTTGATTCCTTTCTCAGCAGCAAGTTTCTTGGCAAGCGGGCTGGCAAACACACGACCTTTCCTGGGTGCTGCTGGGGCAGCGGCAGCAGGACTGGATGTTGCGGCAGCAGGACTGGGTGTTGCAGCAGCTGGAGCTGCAGCCTGGAACACAAACACTCATCAATCACATTCATACCTGTACCAGCAATTAAACTGAATAGAGGCCAAATGCAGGGCATTTTCACAAGGTTTTGGGTACAATGTAACTTATATTTGAAAGTAAAAGCTGTATGTGTGTCTCACTTGTGCTAGAGGTGGTGCAAAAACCTCTGCCACCCCAATCTCTGCATAATTCTTGAAGGCAGCAATGTCACTCTCTTTCTCTACAATGATGCAGAGCGGCATTCCCAGCGGAACATCCCGAGTTCCTTCTGGCACCATGATTTTGGCTAAATATCCCTCCTCCTGCACCTCAAAGCCTGCACACAAACCCATGAGGGACATGTTGGGCAAGGTGAGCTTTTCCTGTCAGGCTATAATTCAGGATACAAGACAGTTGTGACAATGATAGCATCACACATTGCATGATAATTTAAAAACAAGAATTTACCAGAAAAAAAACTACTGCTCTGTAGTGCACTGCACAGTGCAATTATGTCAGGACTGAGGTGTTTTTGTCAGTTTGGGTTTACCGATAGTCGCCTTGTCAGTCTCGATCTCAGCCAGCAGATCTCCTTCACTCAGCTTCTCTCCCACCTTCTTCTCCCAGCGCTGCACTGTTCCCATTGTCATGGTGGGAGAAAGGGCAGGAAGTGTGATCTGTAATACACACAAACGTGAGTAACAGAAGAAATGACATCCCTGGTTGGAGTCTGGATGGGGACACCAACATTTAAAAGTTAGCTTCTGAGACACACAAATCATTTTAAAGTTTCTCTGAAACGCTATTCAAAACTTCCAAAGACACTAATAAATGCACAGACACTTCCATAAGTATAAACACGAGGCCACGGCAAAAGTTCTGCGTGGAGCCTCCACACAACCATAAAACGGCCTTTACAGTACACTCTGACTGTAAACAAAATCTACACTACTCTCCACCTGACTGTATTTTGTTTATGTAAGAACCTTCATGTGTGTTGGGTAAGAGCTTCCCGGGGCTGCAGCAGCAGCAGGAGCAGGAGCAGCAGGAGGAGGAGGAGCGGAGGCAACAGGTGAAGGACCAGCGCCAGCTGCTTGAAGTGACTCCAACGTTACGTCCTTAAACGCTGGGATGAGGTCAGGGCTGCAGGGGGAAATATAAGACATATAATTACACAAAGCATAACCACATCGACACAGAAACAGAACAGGACAGACACGTACCTGTCAACTGTGATGCAGATTACAGATCCGATAGTGACATCTCTAGTCCCTTCAGGAACCAGGATCTTTGCCATATAGCACTCCTCCATCATCTCAAAACCTACAGTGGCCTTGTCAGTCTCCACCTACAATAATAGAAACATTTTAAAAAGTGTATAGTGACACTTTCCTACAACAATTATGGGAAGACACACACAGCTCCTAACCTCGGCTATAAGTTCGCCCTCGCTGATTTTTTCTCCCTCTTTCTTCTCCCAGCGAGCAATCGTCCCTGTCTGCATGGTGGGCGACAGTGCAGGAAGCTCCACCTAATAAACACAACACAAATTCCAGGAGTTCAAGAATTAAGGAGTCATGAGGAGCACCTTTTACCTGGTGGCTAATCAAATATAAAAGAAAAAGACATTTAATGCAACAATTCAAAGAATATACTGGGACTTCATGATAGGGAATTGCAAATACTGACAAATGTCAGGTGTTGTAACTTTAGTTGCTACATCATCTTGCTCAATAAATGACCCTCATACTGCTTTTCACCGCATTTCACCACATCTGTGATGTTTTTTGAGGTAGCTTTCAAGGTCATGAAACATCCGATAGTAGATATACACAGGTGCTACCAATACAGAGACACATACAAAAGTAGAGGGATTCCCAAACATTAAATCACAATTTGCTTTCATTTCCACCCGTTATAAATACTGTGTGCACTGCGAGACAATGACATACATCAACAGCAAACTGCAAAAACAACAGCAAATATCATGTTTTTTTAAATATACAAATACAGACACAAACAGAATACTTACTTTGTCACTTTGTGATCACATTACATACTAAAATTATTATGCAGTATGGAAATAACCCAAAGCACTCAAGTCTCTCATAAAATGACATTTGGATGGGCAAATCAAATCTCACCAATACCTCAATCAACAATTCACGCGTTCACAAATATTTTTCATAATGAGACTTTAGATAAATAATCATTAATAATGCTGATGTAATGACTAAGTGGGTAAAAAAAACTTATAGAAGCGCTTAAACAGCCCACAGAAAATGACATCACTTTACTGTGATGCAGCCTTTAAAACCCCGAAAAGACAATGCTTACCATATTTCCATATTACGATATCCAAAATCTAAAACGGTACCTAGTTTCATATTACAATATTGATATAATATCAATACATTGCCCAGTCCTAATCTGCAGCATTATCAATATTTATGAAATATGGGGTAAAAACAAATGTATTTTGTCAAATGCAGTCCTAAAAGCACAACATGAACAACAAAGTTGCAGCACCATGTCTATTCACTGAGAGCATGCATGCTGGTGTGCTACAGATTGAAATTAGAATTCAAGCCAAATCTGGATTCCTGTCAGGTGTAGTGAACCTGAGTCTGAAACACATTCAAGTGTTTTTTTTTTTTTTTTATTTTCTTCTTGCAAATCTACCTTTCTGTTTTGGACTGGGACCCCCAGTGGTGCCAATTCACACAGCAAGAAACAGCTCTGGTGCACCAAAGGCATTGAATAACGTATATGTAATATAATGTATAACTGATACTATTTCATTTATATAAAACTGATTTAAGGCTAGATGTAATGACTCAAGTGCCAATGTACCAACTTCTAATAGTTCACCTAATGACATCAAATTAATATCTAAATATATCGTTAACGTTAGCTATTTGCAGAATTGACATAACAGTTTAAAGTTCATGCACCTGCTGGTTTTAACAGCCATGAGTGACAAAGTATTTGTGGTACATCACAGAGCTATCTAATGCTACTTTGGGAGGTCATGCTAGCTCTTCACCGTGAACACTGATGCTATAGCAACCTGACACCTGGTCAGGTAACGTTACCTTCTGGTGCGGAGGCAGGCTGTAGTAACGACTGCTCTGACAGCTGCCTGTCAAATGGGGAAACCGCAGCAGAGCTCCCCTGTGGCTAAAGCCGGACCCCAAACACACGGTCCGGGACCCCGCTGCGCAGTGAAGCCGCCTCAGTGAACCGGATCCGGGCACGGAGCGGGAGCTGAGCGTAGCAGGCCCGGTGTGGAGGGCACGGGGACAGCGGAGGCCGGCGGACGGCCTGAGCCGCAGGATGAGACGAAGCATTTCGCAGCAGTTAAAACGCTACACAGAGGTGTTCAATAATGTATGTATCTTACACCGGCATCAGATATATGCTAGCACCGGGTGTCACTGTGCCTTGACCGACAACCGGCTCGTGCTTATCCTCACTTTCTAATGACCTCCTACAATCCAAAACACAACGCTTTACGGCCCCCTTCCTACTTCCGCCGTGGCTCATGCCGTATCTTCAAATAAGAGGTGTCGTAAACGGTGCCCATTCAAATTTCAATCACTGAATACGAAATAAGCACCATCACTCTGAAAAACAACTAAAAGCCTAATCAAATCAAAGTTGAATGAAATAAAAAGGAATAAAACATTTTACCAAAGCCGGGTGTAAACTCTATTCAAGAGCTGTAATTATATGAGACCACACGGTGGCGGTGAAACGCAAGGACAGTGACAGTACACATTGTACTGCAGCCTTAATACATCCATGATGCAGCCCCCATGTGCAGTGACATGAAATAAAGAAACACATTTTTATTTTTCCTCTTTGGTGAAATATTCCAAAGTGTTGATGAAAATGTAGATGCATGTGCATTTTTAATGATAGGAATAAAGTGTTGAAATGTCTATCGCCATTTATCAGTAAAAGCCAACTCTCCCAACCAACATACAAACTGGAACTTCAAAAACAAAATATTCTGTCTTGCCAAAATTCAAGAAAGGTCATTTTTATTTTTAACAGACAGTATCCATATTTTGTAAAATATTTCAGTAAACAAAACAATTGCTAAATAACCATCTCACCAGTAAATTGTACATTTTAATGTACAGGCAGTTATGGCATTCAAACACATTGATCCTAACATGTCAAAGGTCTAGTGCATGCGTGCACACACACACACACACACACATTCTTTTAAACAGGAGCATTCTCACCTCACAGGAATCTCTCTTAAACAGACAAGAGTCATACACTTCACACATTTAAGGATATAGTGAAAATATCTTTTACACAAATGTACAAAGCAATTTCATAAAGTAAATATTTCTACATGAACATCAAAATTCCAGCATCATTTCTATTTCACTGACAGAAGATCAGTTTGAGCATGTCTGTTTACATGCATGCTGGTGTGCTGCAGACCACATCTGGAATTGGGTCTTAGCTGTTTTTCTTTTCTATGTTTGGACATCTTCAGATGACCATCACCCTCGTTCTTTTTTATGTTATCTGTTAGAACCTAGTGATAGCAATAGAAGCTTGTTACTGGGCAGCGTATTTGTCCGCAGTACGTCAGAATGTCAACACAACAGAGTTTTCAGTCTATACCATTTCTATTACAAAAGTGGAATTTTTCCTTACCCAGACAATGTTTTTATTTCTTGTTATAGTAGATAACACTGTATATTCACTTTACAGTCACAATTAAGACTTCAATGTACCTGGACATATTTCTACCATGTATTTTGGTAGTATTTGTTTCAAAGACTTCATTGCTGCACAAGGAATGAAAAGTTTTTTTTCAATTTCTCAATACAGTGCAAACCTCTGGCTTCAACTAGAGGAGAAGCTACAACACAACTGTGGTTTTAGAAACAGTTGAATCAAAAATAATGTTTTTGTCTAGTTTTGATAATACAGTTACAGCTTGGCTATAATAAGCAAATGATGGAAATAGCTTTCCTTTGTAGGGAACTAAGTTTTACCATATTCTCAGTTCAGATTTCCAGATCGGGTAGGGCTATCAGTGCATTTAAGTACCAGTTGATAACTAAAATCTCTTGCTGACAAGTCTTACAGCATTTTGCAAATAATTCAAATCTCAAGTGTCCACTTGTGCCGCTGTTGAACAGTTGTCTCGATGTGCCTCTCGGATAAGAGTGACCAAGAGCAAAACCAAAGTGTCGAGGCCCCTCAGCTTGCACCTACAATGGCCTAAGACACAAAAGATAATGTGTTACTTAAAACTGCTTGTCAGGAAAATAAACAGCAAAAATAAACAGCAAGATACAGAATTAGCATGTTGTTACCTATCTTCCCCATAGTCCTCTTCTACCCAGGCCACTATTTTTCCTTCCCAGCCTGGAATGATTGCTCCATCCAGAAATACCTTCACACACAGACATAAGGACATATTTTTTCATGTGTGACTTCACTGCTCTTATAACTATACTCACATGCCATATGTATGATGGAATGCATTTTTGCACAGATCAAGGATTATACATTTTACCCTCCAACTGTGCAAAGCACAACATAGGCAAGTGCCTAACATTGGGAGTACTTTGTGTTTTAAGTACAGTTTTACAGAGTTTGCATTCTGACTAGTGTGCACCAAGTTTACTATAACTGTCCTATTATCTATTTATTTCCAAGCCTTCTCTTACCTCTTCTTTCACAGTGCCAAACTCAGGATCCAGGGCCTTGAAGTGGTACCTGTAGTTTCCCTCTCGATCCACAGCTGCCTTAACATCCTTTAGAGTAACCTCACCCAACCTGTACAGTGTGTACAAAGAGACTCAGCTTGACAGTTTGTGAAATTGTTTTGTTTTTGTTTATTTTGTTTTCAACCTATGGTTGACTACCCTAAATTTATGTGTTAGAATGATCAGCATCAATGCTGGCTGGCAAATTTACTTTTGTTTACGTTAATTAAAAAAACATATTTCAATGTTTCAGAAAAAACACTTAAAAGATATAGAAAGCGATAATAATCTAATGCACTTTTTGTCAAATTCAGTGAATATGTCCTCACGATCGCCTAACTCTCTATTTTCTGTGTGCACTAAAAAAAAATCTGGTGTTCCTACCCAGCCCTGGCTGTGTAAATGCAAAACAAACAGAAGGGTGCGCTCAAGCCAAACAACACTATTCCAGCCAATCAGCACCAGGTGGCCCGTGCTAGCAAGTGATGGGGGCGAGGGGGGAGGCAGCGCCCGGCCAGGAGTTATCAACAAGAGCTGTCAGCAAAACAGCAAGAGAGGAAAAGGACTACAGAATACAAATTAAAAAAGAAGTTGTATGACTGGGAGAGAAGGAAGAACCTTTTTGCTCTCGTTGTTATGGACAAGTGAGTAGGTTCGCAGTTTCACTGTTTTAAACAGGTCAGTTTAACCTCCTTTGTTTGCTATTGGTTGTGATGGCTGCTCCCAACTAGCTGGCTTAACAGCATTAGAGACAATTTGCTAATCTACATCCTAACGTGGGCTAATATTGAATCTGCCATATTTCTTTTAGTCAATACTAACAGAAGTGGTTGCTATGGTAATGCACGTCCATAATTCTGGTGTGTAGATTCTGAAGGGGGGGGGCGGATTTGATTGAATTAAAACATCAACAATCTTCGCTCAGCATCGCTTACTGCAACTTTAACACACACACACACACACACCTCTTCTGTATATTGATCATGGAAGGTGTTGGGGATTTTCCAGTAAAATAAAGGATTTTAGTGGAGGCAGAAGAACCACTGTGGGATTGACAAACGTCTGTAATAAACAAGACAAACATAGTTAGTAAACGCATTACATAGTCTGTGTATTTGGGGGATATATGTTGGAACACATTACTTGTGCATGGCCAGGTGTCAGAGTCTGTGTGTTGGCCTCTGCGTCTTGGAGATTTCCCCCTTCCCTACAGTATTTGGAAAAATGTTGACAGCCTTCTATGATTTTAAATCTTTACATTTTGCCAAAAGTAACATAAACTAATAATATTTTACAGTTAAAATTAATTTATAGTATACTCTTTCATTGGTGCTCACTCATCAATCAATTACACAGTCAAATCAGATTTTAAAGTGACCATCAGCTGATAATTTTATAAGTTAATTTTGTGCTTGAGTTCGTACCCTGTGGGCATGCAGAACATGCAGTCTGTCGATGAGTGATACTATGCCCTGCTCCAGGGTGTCCAGTGTATGGTGCTGCGGGTCGTGGTCTCTGAAGTTGTTCCTCAAACTGCGAAGTGAATCTCTGAGCAGCTGAACCTCCTCTGCCTGCTAACAGAACACAAACACAAAAACCCTGTCAAAATCACAAAAAGCTAATTTTATCAACAACAGCTGTATACACATTTAAAGCCTTTAGTGCTTTTCTTGGACTGTTCTGTCCTGCAAATACTTTATTATTAAAGCAACTGTATTCCAGGTAATTCAAAGCTCACATACAGTAAGCATTTCTTTAACTTACTATTCATAAACAGGGAATCTGGTGTTTCATGTGGTTAAATTATAGTAGCCTAAATACTGAAAGATAATGTGAGTGTATATCTTTTTAGCAAAATATAAATAACTGAACAGCTTTATCAATATAAACAATGCTTACGTGTGACATAGAGGTAGCTGAATTTCCAGAGTAAGAATATCCATTGTTTTCTGTGTTGGTGGGAATCTGGGAAAAATGAAATGGGTCAGTTGTGCAATGTTTATCTGAATTCACTGCAGACTTAAATTGAAACCTAAAAGTCCACTGTTTATTAAGAATTTTGAGCAGAAAGACTCCGTAAAGAAACAGTACTACCTGCATGCTGTTTTTATGCTCCAACTCTCTTTGCAATTCACTCTGGTAGAGAGACACACAATCAGACACACACTGATATTATGCTGCTACAACCTAAAACTTAAAACACATATAGTCGATGCCTCGATAGATTGAAGTGACTCATTAAATGAATAGGTAAAGGAGGAAATGAGTCAATTTACACTTTCCTCCTGCATCAAAGTAAGTTTAAGTATTAATTTGCTGATAAAAGGGCATTTAAAAAGGTGAGGTAATGATTAACTTTTGGTCTGAGATTTTCACACATAGCATTGACCTGGACAGAAGATTTTAAATCCATTGTAGCTTGTTTAAGTTCCCTTTTAAATCCTGATACTGGCTCACGTACCTGCATTTTTTTACTTTCTTCAAGCTTGTGTTTAAGTTGCTGCAGTAGTCTGTCCTTCTGTCCCATCTCCTTCTGCGCCCAGCCAGCCAAAGAGAAAAGGCGGGGTTCATAATTTAGTACAAACTCAACAAACAGATGCTGTGTAAAATTATGTCAGCAGGATTAAACTAAGCAAACCATTAAAGGAGAGGGGTTGGAGTAGCTCACCTTGCATTCGGCCCACAGCCTGTTACATTCGTCCAGCTTCCACTGTAGCTCGGACTATTACACATTTTCATAAACGAAAGGAAATTGCAATACACATAAAACATATATGGTACCAACTGAAAACAGTTTTGTAAAAGAAAATGTAACATGGAGATTTTACATTCACCATAAAGAAAACAAAAATGTAATAAAATGAAATAGATTCATAGATTTTGTACGTTCTGGTTGTTTAGTTCCTCCTTCGTCATGCTGGCTCTGAGAAGCTCTTGCTTCATCTGCAGTATTGATGCTTCCTGAGTGCACAGCCTCTGCTGCTGGGCGTCCTGCACATTTACAAACCAACAGAAAGTCAATACTTTGGCCAGCAATCAGAATAATATTCAACTGGGTTATAACATAACTGCAGATCTGCCATTGTCTTACCTTGACTCCCTGCAGGTTTCTCATCTCCTGCTTACAGCGTAACAGTTCCCTCTAAAGCAACAGCAAACAACACACTCTGAATTAAATATTAATCATAAGGTGCATTCCAGAAGTGTATTCTCTCAGCCATACAAAATGTGTAAATGTTGCCCTAAAAAAAAGAACATATTGACAGTTTGAAAAGAAAACAAATGATTAAATGATACAATTACCTTCAGCTCCTGAGACTCCTCCATGCTCTGATCCAAACGACTGCGAATGACTACCTGGAAAGAGAGAAGAAAACGGAATGTGTGTTTGAGAACCACAATGGACTTAGAAAGAAGGGAAGCTGATACCCGTGTCACCCTCAAACACACACATAACCGCACGCACACACACACACACACACACACACACACACACAACACACACACACACACACACACGAGTAAAGAAAAAGAAATGTGATCTGTGCTGAACACAAAGGGCTGTTGAAAAAAAAATTGTTGCGGTTGGCACAGTGAGAGAAGTGAAGTTAGAGAACAGAGAAGGGCCGAAAATGAAATCAAGATTTTAAAAAAAGGATGAAAACATAAAAATAAAAAGGAGACACTCTCACTACCAGTTGCTGTTCAGCATTGCCTTGGTCCAAACTCAAAGACACATCCTGCTCATCCTGAGGCAGCGAACCACGCAGTAGCAGGGCCTTAAAAACACAAAGAGTATAACACCAGTTTGTACTTTGGAGTGTGGTCGTTGTGTTCAGAAAGCTTTGACTAGTTAAAGCATTAGCTGGTAGGTTGTCTATTGCATAATAAGCACAGCATTTCAATAGCCTAAAAATATTGCCGTAGAAATGCCACAGTATCCTATTAGATCCCATCCTCCTTTGCACAGGAGCTGCAACCGACCAGTAGGAGTAAAAAGTGGAGCAATACAGACATGATCTTGCACTTGCAGCTTCCATACCCCAAAAACACTGCATGTGTTCTGGCCCAGCTAAGCCAGAACCTTGATCTCTGAAGTGCTTTTTCTATTGTACTTCTTTTAAATATGGATCTCAAAAGCACCTAAGAAATTATTTTTCTAAACATACTAACATCAACATAATTAAGTCAGCCAATAAACGCCTATGGCAATATTATTGGTAATGTTAATTTACCAGCTTTACATCCAATATCTTCAAAGAAAATACAGAACATGCACAAAGGCGACACAGCTGTTAAACTTTAATATTGATGTCAAAATAAGGCTGAAAAAAACAAAAGGACAACAAATCTATATTTATACATTGAGGGTTATCAGAATTAAACCTTCATATGAATGTACCTGTAAAGCAGACACCATTTTACGTGTGTCCTGCACCTCCTTCTCCAACGTTTCACTAAAAGAATCCTCCAACGCCGTCTCCACTACAACATGAGATGGCTCAGCTACACGCAAACAGATGTACACACACATAACTGTTATTACATGTCCAACAATACATCTTAAGGTTTACTAATCAAAGGCCGGTTTGTGGCGGGACAGAACTCACCACTGCTGTCGTGTTGTTGGTGGCCTTCCTGCGGTCTGTCTGAGTGGGTGCTGGGTGGAGCTCTTGGAGATGACAGTGGACTGATGGAGCTGATGCTCAAAGAGGACAAAATACTGATTTAGTTTGGAGAGGCTTGTGTGTGCATGTACACACTTACTTACACGCAGTGTAAATATTGTTTACTATGTGCTACATACTACTTTGATCTGGCTGGGTGACATCTTAATTTGTGTAATATATCTGTAGTAATATGTAAATACATTTGTAAGTAATACTGTCACTCTGAATACATGTCCCACTGAAACCCCTTTATGCACTCAATAAAAATGACATTCCCCAAAATCGGACTGTTTTCATACACAACATAATAGAATGTACAATATACAGTCTGTCTTTGACAGCTCTTTGTAACTAATGTTCCTTTTGTTGGAATTCTGGCTCTAGATGGATGGCTTGTAAGAGAGGAGAGGAAATGGGACAGACACAAAGAAAGCAGCATGAGAATGACACAGATTTTCTAAAATCCAAATTTGCCCTAATCCTAGCCTGCTTTGGCATATCAAAGCCGTTACAAACTGCATAGTGCCTACAGACACTACACTATTGTAGCACTGTAGAATTGTTATAGTTATGGAGAAAGAAGCATAAACTCACACACTTGCACAGGAATCCACACCCACACTTCCTCATAGTGTCTGGTCTTACCATTTCATCTGGGTCCCCCCCATAGTGGGCTACAAGTGGGCTAAACTGGGCATAACAGTTCCACAGAGCCTAATTTCACCCTGCATGTGGGTCTCTGGCATCAGCACCTCAACAAACCCATGACACATGTGATTCTCCTCACTCACATGCTCATATGCCCCACCCCTCACCCTCCAGCTAACTGTCATGGCAACCAATGCAGCAGACACTGCTTGGCACCTCTCACTTAATTAAGCTACATATGGCATCATCAAGTCGTTAATCTCTGTTGAATATCTATCTCTCCAAACAAAACCACATTATCTTTCTACCAATAATAAATGCATACACTTCTCTTTCCATCATTATAAACAGATACACACACACACACACACACACAATATGAGTACCGCAGAGCATAACTGGACATATGACTGGAGAAGATAAAGACTGGTTGTTTCTTTTTTCTATCATCTGCCTGTGGTTTGTACAGATGTGGATGTAACTGACACGCACGCATGCATGCGCACACATACACGCACGCACATACACACACTTTTTGTGTGTTCATTTATTGTTCAATGCACTCATTCAACATATGTAAGGGACTGAATGTATATGATGACACTGTTATGTAGAGTTGTGTATAATCTGCATAAGTAGGAGATGAATTTTGTTTGCTCATATTTATAATTACCAATTGACACAAAGTAGTCCCTATCTTGTAAAAACTATTTGAACCAATTTAGCACAGTGCCACAAAGTCCCACCCACTGTTCTAGTCTGCCGAGCACTATCTTACACTCAACCATGTTTAATGCAGGACTGTGATTCAGTAAAACCAAAACAGAATTTTCACTGCTCAATGAAAGTGTCACAGAAACTAATGCTTTTTGACACATAAAAATTAAACAGCAAATGAGGACTATACTTTCTAATTTTACAAGAGGTTAGTTATCTACTTTTCATCTGAAGATATATTAACATGAATCAAATCTGCCTGTGACAGTAAAAAATCACTAGGTATGTATGTATGTACAGTATGTATGTATGTATGTATGTATGTATATATTATGTATGTATGTATATATTATGTATGTATATATTATGTATGTATGTATGTATGTACAGTATGTATGGATGTAAACTGTTTGATCTCACAGTTAAGGCAATATAAAGTTAGTGCATTTGCTCAATTTGGTATTAAACTATGAACTATATTCAAGGATTCACACAACTGTTTAGTTATTATGAGAATTTTGCTTTTTGTAAAACCAGATTACCTGCTTGGCTGGTTTTTTTCTGGCTCATCTGTAGCTCCTTTTTCATACTGCTCAACCAGTGCACGAACACACACATTCTTTTCCACATCCAACCCCCAGCCACTAAAAGATGACAAAGCAGAGGTATTTTATTTATAAATAAGAACTGGTACACAGTTTTGATATTAAATGTAAAGAGACAAGCCTTATTTTAGCAGTTCTGAGGATGGTTGTTTGTCCACCAGAGGACAGCAAAGACTACATGTTCATCTAACAAATGATTGCTGTGGCAGAGAACATTTTGATATTACAGAAAGACAGTAACAGGGGGTGTCTATGTTTATGATTATTGCTGCCAGCATACCTGTGGATACGTGTGGTGCATGTAGCCTGCGAGGCATCAAGTCGTGCTGATGCCAGTGCAACAGCAGCACTTTGTGCTAGTGCAACAGTGGAGAGAGGGCTGTGGCTGGCAGAGCTTGTTGACAAACTCCTCCCACTTACTGAAGCAGCCCTGTGATTGGCTGAGGGTTTGAAGTGGGCAGCCAGAGCCAGAATTATCCTCATTACAGATTTCAGATTACCTTCAACAATGTCTGTAAACAGAAAGATAACATATGTCCCTCAGTAATGACCTAGACATGTACAGTATTACATTACAACACACAGTATTAACATGGGATGCCAAGATGAAAACTTTATAATGGAAAAAATTAACTTTTTTTTTATTTTTTATATTGCACACTAGGTGGCACATAGTCACTGTTTCCATAATGCACATGGAGAAATAAGTATTTGTCACAATGCAAATACGTAATTTTTTAGATCTGGAGTTGATAAAATCTTTAAATTATAATATAGGTTCAGCAACCAGAAAAGTTTAGGTACACCTGCTTTTGAAATGAAGAAAGACAGAGTAAGAAAAAAGATTGTTTTACCTCTTGCAGATATGTGTGGCATGCGTATGTGTCTAGAGGAAATGAACTGCAAGACTTGCTCCACATTGTTCCGGCTTTCCTCTTTATTTTGTGGAGCAACATGCACTCTTTCCAGCACTTCCCCAGCTGCCAATTTGAATGAGATTTTAGAAAAAGAAAGAGAGAAAAGAGAGAGAGAGAGAGAGAAAATAATTAGAAAAAGAAATTAATGATGCAACTATAGGTTGGGCCTTTTAATCAGTATCATATGAGCAATAATAAAGTAGATTTCATCTTCAAAGAAAGCATATTATATTCAAACATTTTTAGAGCAGCCATTTATTATGTAAATTCCCAAATGTCAGTTTGTATACGTATGTGTGAGAATGTGTTACATACATCATTTCATTCATTCATTTATTCAATTGTTGTTGTTTTAAGAATGGTGGAACAATATAATTTGCTCCAAAAGCACAAATTTCCTGTCACAGTTTACATCCAATTTTTGCTCACTGATAACAGCAAATTATGTTTAACCATGTATCTAGCTAATTTAATGGTCCACCATGTCAAGTTCCTTCAAGAGATAATTTTGCAGAGCACTGCATCTGGAACTTAGCGCAAAGACAGTTGTCATTGGTTTAAAGAAATGCAAACAATCCAGTGTTTTTTTATCACAGAATGTATACTTATGTGTGGAGTAGCCAGACCTTACTCCAAAGGCCTTACTAAAAGGCCAATACATCCTAAAAAACTCATTAAGAAAAAGTTTTGCTTCTGACACCAATATTACTACATCACATGAGCAATTTGTGTGTGGAAATATATATTTACCAACTATCTCTATGAGCTGTGTGAGCACCACCCCATCCTGCAGATCATGCCTGAGGTTTGTGATAGGCTTCAGGCCTGGTTTCCTCTTCAGCTGAGAGTTCACCCAGGAAACATAGGCTGCCAGCTGCTGCTGCAATCCATCAATCAGATACCCGCAATTCCAATAAACAACAGAGGAACACATACACAAACACAAAGCTTAGAGTGGGGGCCAAAAAGGGCTGAGACCATGGTGTGACAAATGAGTTCCTTTGTTTATTATGTTGGGCAGGAGAGAGGGGGGCAGGGTCAGTCTATTGTCTCACTACCTATTCAATTTTACTTTCGTTGTAAAGGCCAATCATATAATCCCGTGTTCAGTCCAGACTTACATTGTTTACCATGCTTCAACTGTATTTCACACGGTTACGTTACTCTCCCTCTACAGATTCTGTTTAGTCACGTGACAGCCCGTCGTCCGGGATACAATACAAAAAACGCACCCCATTTTGAACAGAAAACGTTACACTTAACCGCTAAACTTAAATATGTTTGGTTTGTTTGTGTCTTATTAATACACATTCTAAAGTAAATCGGCTATCTTATTTGCTGATAACCATTACACTATCGTTTTGCTAGCGATTATACCAGCTACCTAACTAAATTGCTTTTTTTTTTTTTAAACTAACGTTAACGTTACACATTAACTTAATTGGACAAACTACAAAAATTCGTTATTTCTACCTGAAGCTGTGGCACTTTATTGCAAAGTTGTCTAACGATTGTTAGATGGTTTGCAATGTTAAGTGGCTTGCGCTTGCTAAATTATGGCTTAGTCTACCTAGCTAACTTAATAAATATCAAAAATAGTAACGCTTGATTAACGTTAGCTACCTCATTAAAGCCCCCATGAAGAACCTCATCCAGCAAACTTCCTCTAGAAAGTGAGGCGATCATTTTTTAACTCGAAAACCCATTTAAGCTAGCTAGCTGGCTAGCTTCACTGACTCCCACACGACTCGCCTGAAACTAGACAGACCCCTGTTTCTAGCTGCTGCTGTACTCCAGCAAACGTCAACAAACCGAGACAATTGAGGGATCGGAAGAGACGGATGCTGCCGTTACTCTGGCTGAGAGACCGGCGTCAAGTCACCCACCCACACTGACATACAAGGCTTCCGGTTGCAGCTTTCAGAATAAAACTGCATTTGACAAACATTTCCGGAATTCACACCAAGAGCTCTTGGTGTCTTATGCCTTGGCATTGCATGAAAGTAATATGTTATTGATAAATAACCCAATGTCATACAATAGTATTTTAAGTTTTTGTTTTCATAAAGATATTTTATAACTAAAACGCCACCATTCTTGTATTTGGTTCCTAATTTTATGTCATTAAGGAGGAAGCATTATAAGCTTTAGCTGCATCTGTAAGCATTATGTGAACAACAATGTAGCCCCACTATCCAAATTAACCTGAAATGTGTTTCACAGATGGTTTAATACAAAAATTAACACCTATTTTTACAGTCGATAATTAACACTAGATGGCAAATAAATTTCATTTTGTAATGTTTGCATCAATGATCCCTATGATTTACTGTATTTAATTATAGTATAGTTCTTCATACTCCTTTTCAAACATGTAAGATTTAATTTGTGTTCATGATCATTTATTCATTAAGTTTGTGTTTAGGTGTATGCATATTGTTCATTTCATCTTATTGATATTTTGGTTTTTATTTTATTATATTTATTTTTTTAACATATTCAAAATAAAATATAAATATATATATAATATATATATAATACAACATTTAACAATATTCAGCCTAATAAACTGTAACATTAAATTGATCCTGTGTATTATAAATAACGTGCTTAGCCTTTTAACAAATACAGTACTTCAGTTCTTAATTACAAAGTTTATTACGTAATGTGTCATTACACCAGGTTACCTACAATATTCTTGCTCAGACCAAGCATGGCCTTATACCAACTTCAGCATCTAGCTATGTCTTTCAATAGGCACAGGACTGAACAAGAACAGTGAAATCCATTATGAGTCTTATTCTACTCTGGCTTTCTGGCTAAGCATGGGTGGCTTGTAGGTCTGGAGGTGCTTGGTTTGTTCAGAGATGGAACTGGTGCTTGAGAGGCTCTTTCAGTTTGACTGGACTGATGTAAATGCTGCCTGGAAGAGGGCTGTGATGACTGGGTAGAGACTGGCATCTGCACGGCGCTGAGATCCAGAATGTGACCTGCGGAAACAGTGCAAGAACTGGGTATTGAGTTTTTATATGTCCTGCAATTACATTTTAATATTATTTATTTATTAATCATGGAGCTTGAGTCCATGTTTCATACTTTTTGGATGGGGTCAATTTTGAGAGAAATTTTTAATTTTCAGACTGTTGAGTTGTGTTGTGTTTTTAGCACCATGGTTAGAGAGATGGCAGTGTCGGCTGGTCAGTCTGGGACTTTGGTCCAGACTAAATTATCTCAAGAATTAGTGGACAGATTGCCATGAAACTGTAAGTGGTCTTTTGTGTTAAGTGCTAATTAGCAATTGTTATGCTAAACCCAGATAGTGAACATGGTAAACATAAGCAGTCAAACATAAAATACAATAGAAAACATTGTTATTGTGAACAGGTTAGCTTGCTAAAGCTAATGTAGCTTGTACAGAGACACTATCGTGGCTATGACTCTTTGTCTTCTTTCCACAAAAGTCAAAAAGTGTAAAAAAAAATTCCTTTATTTACCTATTCGCAAAGTTGTCTGATCCAGCATGGTGAGGTAAGGGAGGTAGATGTTGCTGGGTCCAGGAGGAGGGAAAGACATTTTTCCATCATCCAACACCACACTCTGACCAAAAATACACAGCTGAAAGAAATGGAGAAAGAGCACTAAGGTACGAATACTAATACTGACTAGTACAAGTATATTTGTGTTGTGTGTGTGTGTGTGTGTGTGTGTGTACCTGCTTTTTCAGTAGTTTCTGTGTCAGTTTTAGAAGTGTGGTGCTCTGCACTCCTCTTAGGTCGCTGAGCAGCAAAGTGGCCCGAGCCAGAGTCACATTGGACCCTGGTGGCATGCACGTCCGTCCTGACAGCAGGGTCATTGCTTCCTACTCACATGCATTCAGAGACAGAACACAGCAGCACTCTGATTACTTTTAATAATTACACTTCCTACCATATTATATATATCATATCAAATAGTTGAAGGTCATAACAACATTGGGTAAAACTCTTGAGATCAAAATCTCACTTATTTTAGGTTGTTGCGTTAACTCACAACAATGAGGCACTCTGTAATCCAAATGGCCATGATCTAATAGTGGTTAGTACACTGCATAGCAGCCGCAGCAAAAGCAGTAATCATTATTCAATCACCTCATTTCCAACATTCCTCCTCCACAAACTGTAACTAAGAGTAACTATAGTAGCTAGCCTGTACTCATCTTTAGCTACTAAATCCCTTGTCCTCTACAACTGTCTATCAAAGTATTTTTACATCTGTAAAGAGCCAAACGATGAGTAAATAGCCTTTCAACATGTGCTAAAAGGAGTCTGAAACCTTCAGTTTCAGTCAATTACAGCTACCATAAAGCCTCCTCTGTTGTTTTAATTGCTAATCATCTTTCCTTGAAAAACAAAATTTGTCCCTGAAGGACAGAATCAGTAGTGCTAGATAAACCATCTGTGGAATTGTCATTTATCACAGATTATTTAGGGAAACCCATACTCAGAAAAAAGCAGTAGATTTGATATTCAGAACAACAAGGCTCAGTGAACCAAGTGTCTGTAATTATATAGTGGTTAGTACGCTGCGGTGTGGCTGAAGCAACCCCGGTTGGAATCAGTGGTCACGGCAGCAATGTTAAGCTGCTTTTATGTGGTTGCTCTAAATTACTCCATCTTCTCCTTCATTTTGCATAGTTGGAAACTGGACAGCTTATGCTAAAAGACCTGCACGCAACCCCATATTTTCCAACTACACCACCAGTAATTTGACTGGCCTTCTCCACACTTGTCAACAAAGACCACAACTGTTTGCATGCAATGGAGCGAGAAACAATGTGCTCCCAACAAATAGATCATGTTTGGCTAGTGGCACCTTTTCAGCTATTAAATCACTTGTCCCACATTTTCAATATTCCTCCTCCTCCTCAAAGTAACTTTACATCTGTAAAGAGCCAAACAATAAGGAAATAGCATTTCAACAAGTTAAAATGAGTCTGAACCGTTCAGCATCTTTTGCAATTCAATCACTTGTTCCTCATTTCCAATATTCCTCCTCTATAAACTCTCAGGTACATCAGAATTAGATGTAGAGATATCAGGAAGGATTTCTTCTATTTGTCCCTAACATAACCCATATCTACAAACTCCAGGTAATGGAGGGAATTAGTTTGGAAGGATTGAATTCCCTTTTTCACCACACCTCAAAAAAAAAAAAACACTCTGTTTCCAACAGCAGTGCATATAAATGCTAATCATTCCCACATGTTCTAGTCATGTGAAAATATTACCAGTATGTTTTGGGAGTATATATGTTTAGGCTTTAGAGAAATGTAAGGTTATGAATTTTCAGGAGGATATCAAGATATCAGAAGAAGTTACTGATTGCCTGAAAAAAACTGGCAACCACAAACTAGTATAATAATGAACCTCCCAGTCTTAAACAACAGATGGTCATAGGGATACCGTATATGTGATGGATAAACTTAAATTTGTAAACTGTGTCACTGAAAACAATGAGGATGCTGTCATACCTGGAAACAGATAAATCCAAGGACAATGTGGACAAATTCAAAACTAAGAAATGGGTTTGAGTGTGTGCTGGTACCTGCAGCATTGCCATACTGTCATCAATCTTGCCTCTCCGTGCTTCCAATTCTGCACCTTCCACCATCAAAAGGGCTTGAATATCAAGGTCTCGCCACCGTGCACATTCATCAAGACCGTCCTGTAACGCCCGAGCTGCCTCCTCATAGAAGTTCTTACCTTGACGCGCACACACACACACACACACACACACACACACACACACACACACACACACACAATATCCAATATTCAACATTCTATCACTGACCTATATTCAGTTAATGAAGCTATGAAGTCAAAGACTATTTCTCATTAGTTAAAGGTGCTCTAAGCGATGTCACGCATGTTTTAGAATACAACATTTGTTGTCACATACAGCAAACATCTCCTCACTATCCGCAAGCTGCCCGTCCCCAGAACACACTGTAAAGAGACCAGTCTCTGTAGACATCCCAGGGTCTGCAAACGGCAACAAAAACAAACTGTGCCCACCTGTACCAAGAAGCATACACAAAAAGTGTTCCAGCATTCCAGCCAATTACCGACAAGAAGTGTGTCAGGGGTGGGGGGTTAGTGCGCAGAAGCACAAAAGGGAGGAAAAGGGGACGAGATGAGGAGAAGGAAGGGTAGCTAGTCTCGTTTTGTTTGAAAATACTTTGAACGTCAACAAGAAGTAACATCACCCAACATCGCTTAGAGCACCTTTAACTGTGGGAAGGTGCTGAAAATACGTTCTATAAAGACAATTTTTTTTCTAATACTAAAATCGTCTGGTTACACATAATAGACCAAGCACTTTTATGTTAAACAATAAAACGAAACAAAGTAAAGTAGTCATCCATGTTTTTGTCAAGTGTACATTCAGTACTATTTAGCATAAGAGGAAAAATAATCATTTGTAATCCTTATATTTCCTAATATTATTCCAACTGTTTTAGCCTACAACACACCACTTGTCTTAGAAAAAAAATAAAGAGCAGCACAACACATGATCAGACCTGGGAAAAGAGCAGCAGTGCCAGGGATGTGTGCAGCCAGGCTGCGGACCAGAGCCAGGCGACAACGCAGCCACAGAGAAACTCCAATTCTCTCACTGGCCTCAACTGCTCTGGGACAGTCTCCATCCAGTGGGTTTGACATACTGCAATCTTCAGTACCCTGTAGACAGTATATTACACATATAAACACATGCATTTACACACACCATCATTTAAACCCCAGTGGTTGTGGTTATATGCATATTTTACAAGGAAATGAAAAAAGTGACTTTTCAGCACAGCACAACATTTCTCACACATTTCAGCTGCTAACACACTCAGAGGTACCACTTTAATGTTGTTATCAGTAGTTTAGTTGCAGATGCTACTTTTGATTGTAATGCTGTCATGTTCTATAATGTTTTCAAAACAGTACACAGAAAAATGCTTGAAAAAAATGTACTTATTTGATTATGCATAATTTTATTTTTATATTTTTAATGTAATGCAGTTATATAAACATGCTACCCGTACACTTCTAAGCCTGGCATGTGGGATCTCAGACGCAGGTTTCTGAGACCCAGGTATGATTCCTCTCATAATTACAGGAGACGTCTGCAGAAGCACCAAGGATGAAATCGCCATCTCAGAACTGAAGGAGGAAGTTAAGGGGGTTAGGATAGTCAGGAAATTCAAACATGCTTGTAAACAAGTATGTAAACAAATGCACAGCACACATGTATAAGAAGAGAGGAAGGAGCCCAAAAAAGACAATTCCTACGTAACACTGTTGTACCTTAGGGCAGCATGTCCTTGCTGCAAGTATAGGTTGGCCTTTAGAAGATTGGACTCTATTGCCAGTTCCAGATTTTCCATTTTGCTACAGGACTGAGATGTGACCTGCTGCGACATGGAGTGAAACAAGGAGGAAGCTCCTTCTAGCAAAAGGAACTTCAACAGAGGAGATGACAAATAAGAGCAAGGTGACACAAACAAGTTAGAAAAAAAGTTGCTTCAATATTTAGGGTAAGGTGCAAAAAATAAATAACTCAATTTACAGTTACTGGCAAACCCCTAAAGTAAAGATCTATTTAAAAATCCCCAAGAAGTCTTACCTTAATCCTTTCTGGAGTAAGCTTTTCCTTCTTGGTATCAAGGGTCAGCACTTTTGGCTCTCCTGTAGTTTGACAGGAGCCCTCATTGTCCAGTATGTCCGATTCCACAGGTTTCACCGAACAACTTTTTATGCTGGCACAAGCTTCCCCTTCAACAGCATCTGAAAGACATTTCCACTGTAAGTATATAACAATCTATTTTATCCACAGTGATTCTTTTAGAATTAAATCAAATTAGTTGTATTTAAAGTGAATGTGAACACATACACAAATACGACAAACAACATAAATATGATGAAATAACATGGAATGGGGTTATTCTTACAGGTCAGTGTATATGCAGATACATTCATATAATATAGTGACAGACTCTCATTTAGCCCTACAAGACTAAAAGTGGTTATGCATATCCGGAAATTGTAAAATGACCTTTAACTGTTTGACCAACTAAATAACCAATCTGGTAGATAAATTGGTTACATTTTTAAAAGTAAAAAGTTTATCTCAAATAGACATAGAAACCTCTAAGATACTGGATATCTGGAGAACACAAAAACAGCATGTTCATGTGAATTAATACACGTATCAGTTTGATACTATTTTGGTTTAATGCAATCCAAATCCACATGATCCAAATAATAAACCAAACATAAATAACAGAGAAAGAAAGAAGAAAGTAATCTTGCTTACAGACCTGGCACAGGAGGGTTATGTACAGTGTTACTGAGTGCCAGGACTAGTTGAACACGAGCAAGGTTGAATCGGAGGCATAATGTGGATCCATACATTGTGCTGACATCTGGAGCAAAGTCACAGTTCACAAGTTCCTCCAAAGCCTAACCACAAACCACAAGCACACAAACTACATTAACTTTATGTATTTGTTAATTTGACATATTTAATGCTGAAACAGTACAGTAGTAGTAGTGTCAATACATCAGTATATGAAATGCCCCCGGATCTTCAGAAATGTAAAGGAATTCTATGTAGATAGTACCTCAGCATTGTCCAGGAGAGATTTGTTGCTGTAGAACGTCTTCACAGGCTGCACAAAAAGCACAATTTATAGTATCTTTTCAAATGTTGGCATCTATAAACCAACAACATAACAATACCTTCAATATTGTGCAGAGGTAGCAATAGAAAAAATATTTAATTTGACAGTCTTCCAGATATACTGTATATTCTGTGTTAAAATTAGGAACACATAACTCTCAAAGAGGGTTGCAAGCAAACAACCCATGTCTTCATATATTCCATAAAAGATTCAGATTTATAGTATTACAAACACACGGTCAACATTGTAACTAAAGGTAAACATGAAAAATATGTCAACAATAGAGAGATGCAACACTACCAACATGACCAGTTCACACAGGCTAAGAGAGAAAAATGCAAAGAGGTAACATAGGTGTGTTTTTACTTGGAGATTGTCTTTGGCAATGTAGTGTCCATGAGGCAGAAAGACCCCTGTTCCTTGTGTGAGCTGAACTGTCTCCTTTACAGCTTCAGTGAACAGACACAGTTCGGTAAGGGCACGGATCTGCAGAAGACACCAATACAGACTGAAAACTCCACTAGAACTACGGCAGAAATTTTCTTTCACATGTTCGTGTAGAAGACGAATGCTGACCTTAAGTATTTTGCCCTCAACAGTGCGTTTGAGATCTCTGCAAACAGTCCCTACAAAATGTAGGTAAAGGGCTAGCATGGGCAGTAGCTGAAATTACAACCACAATTTAACAGGTTCATTGATTATCAAGAGCATTGCGTTTCAAAATGAGGACAGAAAGAAAATTTGTATATGTGTACCATGATGTAGTAGCCTGTGGTGAAAAGCCAGTGGCAAACAAAGTTAAGGCTGGTTACAGTGGTGCCGAGATGAACCCTGTGGGGTTCAGAGAAAAGGTCGACTCCAGGGAGCAGTTCATCTCCGATGTTGTGATAGGCGTACTGGAGATCAGCCTGGGGCTGAGCCAGGGAGCAACACAACACACACTAGGGAAGTGGGCCAGACACACAAACAACCCATGTCAAAATGAATGCACACAAACACACACAATAATACTTTCATCATTTCCTCAATGTTGCATTTTGCAACAAAAGAAAGAAATTAACATCCCCTGGAAGTTTTACCTTAAAGAGGTGTGCAGACATGAGACAGCACTTGGTTCGTTGGCTGATATCAGACGTTAAGATATACCTGTAGATCAAAACACATCCCTCAGGAGCAGGTTGATTTTAAAGAGGTATGCTTGCAAAACACGCAAAAACACATCACATCAATGATGAACCTCATTAAACCTACTGTGCAATTTTAGCAGTGAGCCCAGCAGCCTGTAGACATCCCCAAATGCCAGCCTGTTTCAGGGTTTGTTGCAGGGGAGCCACCACCAAAGAACACGCCATCCCATTTCTCTACTGCGCTTGAGCTTTGTAAGGCACAATCTACAGCTTTACTCCAATGTGAGTGGGCTGCCCTGGAGATAAAAGACAGGGAGGAATGAAATTAATATGAGAATGTAAGTAAATCAGAGCTTGACTTAGACTTGTGCTGTATAATTGCAGGTAATATAATAAAAGAAGGTTGAGTTCAACTCACTCACTCACTCAACCAACCAGTCAACCAACCACTCAACCAACCAACCAACAGATTCTAACCGTGTGTTTCCATTGTAGAACTGTAGGTTTCCCATTTCATGCAGTGCCAGAATTCTGAGAGAGTCGTGGTTGTTGGCCTGGAGATACTCTAAAGAAAAGATGTATGGAGATGCGGAGATAAGAAAGAGCTTTATAACCCTAACAGACTGGCACATACTTTATCCAGATATTCCATGCTTTTATCTTGTAACATACAGTAGTCTGCTGCTATAACACTTTTTTTTAATTTAACCTTTATTTATTCAGGGAAGGTTCACTGAGAGACAGTCTCTCTTTTGCAGGATCACCCTGATCATTCAAATTCATACCTGGAAGCTGCCCAGTACAACACAGTCTGTTCTGTTGGCCACTGAGCAGCTCCTCTAGAGTTCCACTAACCTACCAAAATGGAGGACACAGTGCCAAACAGGGGCTCCACTAACTCAGTGTCCCACCTATTGACAACTTATGATACATGCCATGTGCTCTTACTAATTGGAGGTGGAGTATGCAGCGCTGACAGTCGACATGTGGTCAGGGCTGATAGGGAGGCTGTAGAGAGCTTCTGGAGTACTGTAGTCTTCCTCGGTCAGGTCACAAGGTTGGATGTTAGGTGTAGGCATAACTAAAGGACTGAACTCAACCAGGCTTGCTGAATGGCTGAGATTTCTGCTCTGACAGTGTATTGACTGTTCCGCAAAGCCTGGAGAAAGACACGAGTAGTGTCAAACAGTTGTTGTTATTTTGTGTGTGTGTGTGTGTGTGTGTGTGTGTGTGTGTGTGTGTGTGTGTGTGTGTGTGTGTGTGTCAATGTCAATCAATCAGTGTTGAACTCACAGGGCTTTGTGTATGCAAGAAGTAGCAGCAGTAATGAGCGACTATGGTGGAAGACCTGAAGACAATGTGGTCTTCTCTCAAGAGCTTGACGATAACAGCTCAGTGTGTCTTCTACATCCAGAGGAACGCACACAAGGGACATGGAGTGCTGTATCTCTGCACCTTAGACAAAGAACATATATGCATAATAACATTATACATGCAAACACAGTACACACTTTCTACTTTCTGTCTATGTAACATTTTGGTAATTTTGCACAATTCACACCCTAGTATGTTATCGTTCCACCATTTCTGTGTTATTAGGGGTCCAAGCCCGAGGGGGTTGGGAACCGCGTTTGAAAGGCAACGTGGTTCACAGATCCAGCGGAGCTGTGGAACCCTATTGTAATATTTTTGTTATATTTGAAATGTTTCAATTGTAGGGCAGCCAACATAATCTACAACTGCCTATAAATAATGTTTGTGTGATTAAAATATTCTGACATGACATGAAGCTGGCTGTTCAGACCTTTAAGGTCAACTGCTCCTCGAGGAGTGTAGTTTGTGAGTGTTGCTTTTTTGTGAATGGGCAGTTGCTGTGCAGGGTGAGGGGTCCACCCAATGAGCAGCTGGGAGCCTGCGTAGCTCCTGTAAGTTACCTGAAATATAGAAAAGAAAGCAGCACATACTGTATATACACATACAGTACAATAAACACATTGCATAAGTGTACACAAAAGAGATCATTAATTTAAACACATGAATATGTTTCTAGATTCTATGGTGTTGAAAGCTGTTCAAACTCTTATCAGACATTATCATCATATTTCATAAACTCTAAAAAAAAAAGCATTAAAATAATTTGGGTATTTCTTTTATTTTGCGTTAATAAGGTAAAACAATATCCCACAATATTTGTTAAAAAAGTATTTGTTTTATTGGCTTGCTTTTCATTTTTTGAACTTTTTGAATATAGCATCCTACAATGCTTAAATATGTTTCTGTGTGTAGGTATGGAATACCTCCTTGCCAGTGGCCTTCTGTGTCTTGACATGGTGTGGTTGAGGGACCGCAGGTCCTCTACAAGAATCAATCCTTTCAAGCAGTCTCCTCTGAGCATAGACTAGTAGAGGAGTTGTGATCAACGCATAACGCTCCCTGGGACACGTACGCACACACACACGCACACACGCACACACACACACACACACACACGCACACACACACACACACACACAATCGATGAGCATGTACTCTGAGATAAGTGACTCTTTGATCCAGATTTGCAAAAAATATGGCAAAGAAAAGTGTGAAAATCATCTTATATGTTTATTAAAGGCACAATGCGTAGGATTTTCATAAAAGAAGCTATGTACACTATATTCTCATGATAAATAATCCCTCTCAATCATCCCTTATGACTTATGATCAGAAGCGTGGAGCGGTTACTGGAAGGACCCTGCCCTCTACCTGTATTTTTTTATTTTGCTGTGTTTGGGATGTTTCTGGGCATCAATCTCTATATACAGTGGGACTCGAAAGTTTGGGCACCCCAGGTAAAAAATTGTATTAATGTGCATAAAGAAGGCAAGAAAAGATGGAAAAATCTTCAAAATGTATCAAATGACAGATTAGACATTTGTATAGTATGTCACAAAAAGTTGGATTATATTTCCATCATTTACACTTTCAAAATAACAGAAAACAAAAAAATGGCGTCTGCAAAAGTTTAGACACTTTGCAGAGTTTATGGCATGCACTGCCCCCTTTGGAAAGCTGAGACCTGACAGTGTCATGGATTGTTCTCAATCATTGTCTGGAAAGACCAGGTGATGTCAATCTTAAGGTTTTAAATGCCCAGATCAGTTGACCAAACTGAAAATAGTTGCCACAAAGCATGGGAGAAGGCTATCAAAGAAAAAGATAGCTCACAAAGCAGGAGAAGGCTTTTCAGATGCCAATATCCTCTGTTCAGAATGTAATTTAGAAATGGCAGTCATCAGGAACAGTGGAAGCTAAAGCAAGATCTGGAAGACCAAGAAAACTATCAGTCAGGACAGCTTGCAGGATTGTGAGAAAAGCAAGTCCAAACCCACGTTTGACTGCACAATCCATCCAGAAAGACCTGGCAGACACTGGAGTTGTGGTACACCATTCCACTATAAAGAGATACTTGTACAAATATGGTCTTCATGGAAGAGTCATCAGAAGAAAACCTCTTCTACGCTCTCACCACAAAAATCAGCGTTGGAAGTTTGCAAATGAACATATAGACAAGCCTGATGGATTGTGGAAACAAGTTCTGTGGGCCGATGAGGTTAAAGTAGAACTTTTTGGCCAGAATGAGCAAAGGTACGTTTGGAGAAGAAAGGGCACAGAATTTAATGAAAAGAACCTCTGTCCAACTGTTAAGCATGGGGGTGGATCAATGATGCTTTGGGGTTGTATTGCAGCCAGTGGCACAGGGAATATTTCACGAGTAGAAGGTAAAATGGATTCAATAAAATTTTAGCAAATTTTGGACGCTAACTTGATGCCATCTGTGAAAAAGCTGAAGTTAAAGAGAGGATGGCTTCTACAAATGGATAATGATCCTAAACACACCTCAAAATCCACAGTGGATTACATCAAGAGGCGTAAACTGAAGGTTTTGCCATGGCCTTCACAATCTCCTGACCTCAAAATAATTGAAAATCTATTGTGTCTAGTGCGTGTCTAGTGCGTGTCTAGTGCGTGACAAACAGCCCTTACTCACCGTGTGTATGAGTTGAAAAGTAGGGCAAAGTGGGCCAGTTTCTCCCATTTGCCACTATCATGGAGACATTCCAGAGTTTGCAACACCAGAGTGCGGACCCAACGCAGGTCCACCTGGGTGCTGTTATCCATTGGGGCTGAGAAGTGGAGACTGGACTCTAGTTCCTCCTCAGTCAAGTCGCTGTCATACAAACTCCACAGCTAGTAGGGAAAAAGATGACAATGAGAGATAAAGATGAAAGTCACAAAGAGGACTTTGTAACTGTAATGTGTTTTTGCTCAGATGAAAAGATGCAGACTGTAGTGACAATAGTTACCATTGAAAGCCTATTGATTTCCTTATATCTTTGCTTGTTTTTCACACTTTATAAAAAGGCTAATTATGTGAGTGTTTTTTTTTTTTTAGACAAACAGCTGAGTGTGTGTATATCTGTATAGTACATACTCCGAGTCTGTTCATCATGTCCATTATTAGGTCAGTAGCCAGCACCAGTAGTGGTGTGAAGGTGGTGTGCAGCTGGTCTGCCATAATCGGGGGGGGAGGTTTAAGCTGAGCAGGTCTCTGTACTAGAACATTGATTCTGCAACTCTGGTCCCACACAGTCTGACACACACACTGAAGAGTGGTCCAGTGGCTGCCACGATGGGCCAACACCTGGAAATATTAAAAATAGATACAAAAAATACAATACCTAGTTTTACACTGTATCATCACATGTAATGTCAGCATTTGCATGTGTGAGTGTGTATGTGTGCAGTACCATGGCCCTTCGGAGATGTAAAGCAGCTTTGTCAAGTGAGTTTAGCAGCATCACAGCAGTATGTCTGTGTGTCTCAATCTGCTGTTCCACAATTTGAGAGGAGTCTTCTCCCTCCTCACAACTCTCCTCTGTGACAGAGTCATCCATTTTGACTGCAGGAAGAAAAAAGTGATGAAACACAGACCAGGTGACTTTTTCTTCTAATTTTTCAGAGTGTTCCCCACCCTCAGTTTTGCTCCTCTTTTGGTCTGCAGCCACATAATCCCTAAGACCCAAGTGAGAGGAGTCTCTTTCAGGGACAGCCTCATATTTAGAAGACTGCTGTGGCTGTGAGTTCCTCCACACTAGGATACCAGAGTAGGCCAGGGAGAAGCACAAGGGATTTAACTGCCTGTAACTGAAACAAAGTACATACAGAATATAAATATTATTGTCATGCACACACACATACATATACATTATAATACAGTATATATATATATATGTGTGTGTGTGTATTCAATTTTATTTAAGACTAAATGTCTCCCACAAAATTATGCAATGCTGTTCAGGGCCTTTTAGAAACAGTACAGCCCAAACCCTTGGGCTAGTAATGTAACTGATGTAACCGATCGATAATTCACAGAAAAACACAGAAAAGGTGAAGTAAGGAAGCTGGTGTCTTGTGAGTAAACCTGTGCTGCGGGGCTCCTCCATGCAGCTCGTCCAGCCCTGGTAAAGCAGCGCTAAATGGGCTTGAGCCATGCTGTAGTTAAGGTGAGACTTCCACACTCTCTCCTCACAGCACATGTCCCTCAGCTGAAGCTGCTTCTTGAGACGTTGCACCACAGACGACATTTTGGTTAGCAGGTTCTCCACAGCCTGCATTTCCCTACACATACATGGATATGTGGTTATGAGGACTCACACATATAATTACATACAACCAGATGAACACAACACAAATTTAAATATTGTACCTGTTAGTTCTCACTCTCTGAAGCATGCTGGGGGGCATTTTCTGCTTTAGTTTCTTTCTTGTATCATCAAGTGAAGGTGAGTTCTTGTTTTCTTCTACATAAAGCAGCACACAATATTTTGGGTTAGGGTACATCTCTAATGTATGGTTATGATGGGTGTCTACAGTATACATAAAGCACTACAATTAGAGCAATCTACAAGGAATTTGTTGAAAATATGGCTACACAGTAGGTTGGGGCTACTTTACAATATCAGAAACCTAAAAAAAAATCAACAGTTTTGCATCAGTAAAAAATATTTATGTGGATATAGCTCATTACGCTTGGCACGGTCAGACTCAAATGATGCCAGAGGGGCATCATCTGCAAACAGACGAGATACCACCTCAGCTGCTTGGTAGATTTGTTTTTTTGTGTTTTTTTGTTTGTCAATAAATGGTGATGCAAAAAACTCTTAGCACAGATGTTCAAGATATTGTAGTTCCTTGTGTATCTACATGCATGTGGTTAGTATTTGTGTGTATATTATTCTTACCTGTGGTAGTTCATTTCCTTTCGGAGCCTGAGCACTACTTCTTCTTTTACTCTGACTGTTTCCCTCCAAACATTTTGTGGACAGTCCCATCACCTCGTCACGCCTGAGAAAGAGAGAACCATTCAACATACTGTCAAGCTTTAATTAGCTAGGCAATCTGTAATCTGTAATACAGTACAGTATGAACCATACGTAAGAAGCTCGACATTAATGCATTGTTTGATGTTTTGACTATAACAGCATTTTACTTTGAAAGGATACAACAATTATGAAATTAAGCTGAAATCTTTTATTTTACTATTTATTTTTTTAAATCAGCAAAGAGGTGAATAGTCAAAGCATACCTGGAAAGAAATTCAAACATGCTTTGTCCCCACTTTAACACAAGGTCTGGGTGGCCTTCTTCTATGGTTCTCTGGATAAGAAGTGCCGCAAATTCAATAAAATAAACCTCGCGTCTGTGCTTCATCACTATAAAAACAAACAAACACAAGTGTCAATGAACAAAACTAATTAGTCATTGAAAAAGTATGTGTGCGCCACTCACCATCTTGATAGGCATCCTTTAATGTGCTGTTGGAGATCAGATCATACATTATGGTGGGATCCTCACAGCCAGGCAGTGGGCGTGCAGTCTCTACAGAAAAAAACAATTGTATATAAGATGGAGAAAATACTATTTAGATCTATGTGTAACTGCAATATCATCTATTATGCTTGACAAAGTATATTAATTGTTCACAGAACAATCACAAAGTTAACCAGCTGAGCGACTCAACAAAAATATAATGAAATTCTAGCTTTAGTCTTCCCAAAAATGTTACATGCCAGTGTTAATTTTTTTGACAAGGTTTTTTAATTATTTTCTGTCAACTTCATCAAGTGTGTAATATTTTGCCAAAATGTTGAAATAAAAGCTGTATTAATAAAATGAGAGAAAGCACGTGTATGTGTTTGTTTCTATGTGTTACCATTGTCTGCAGTGAGAGCTTCTTCAGATGTGATTCTTTTCTTGTTCTTCCAATGCAGTGCTTTCAGCTGAAGGCTTATCTTTATTTCACCCTTGATTGTTGATGCATGATGTGCCTTAGACTACACACATACACACACACACACACACACACACACACACACAAAACACAACACACACACACACACACACAAGAACAGAAGAGCAAAATATTCTACATTCTGTGTATTTTTGAAATTATTTAATATTAAACCATCAGTAAAATATGGCAGTCATTTGTAGACTGAAAATACATTGGGTAATCATATTTATTTAATTTCATGATCTTAAGTCACTCTATGAGTAAATGGACTGTATTTATATAGCACTTTTTTAGTCTTAACGACAATGCTTTTACATAGTACAGGAACCATTCACACGCATTCATACACTGTGGCCAAAGATGTCGTGCCACCTGCTCATCAGATAAACACACACACATTTACAATCCGGGAACACTCCCTTGTTTCTTACACCCACAGCTTTATTGGTAAGTCTACTGATCTGCAGCTGGGCATCATAGACCTCTTGGAGCAGGCTGCGACCACAGTCCATCACTACAGAAGCCATCTGATGCTTCCTGAGGACTCGTAATGCCTGGTCAGGAAGGATGAATGATAAATAAATTGTAAGTCACTGTGGATGAGTGGTAACAATCACCACAACATAAAAAGTATATATATGGTATAATCATACATGCATATTATGTTCTATAAAAGATGGTAGTAAAATTACAATAAAGTTTTACATTTTTTTTTTTTATTGATTTCTATTGAAGTCATTTTTGCACTGAATTATTTTAAGTGTGACACTACTACAAATCTTGAATAGGTAGGTACGTTGCTCCACAATAAAGGCAAGTGAAGCGCTAATGCTAAGTTTTAACATGCAACTCAAATACACGTCTTCAAGAGCACTGAAACTTGTATTGTGTGCATGCAGATAAACTGTTTAAACGGTACATAAACACATGCAGACACACCTTGGACAGGTAGTAGGTGATGCAGGCTATCATGTGCATTAATGACTCTGATGTGTTTCCAGTCCATTTTTGTTTGAGAAGACCTGAATTCTCCTCCAAAACTATCAAGCATTTTTTTAACACCTGCACATCAGAACACAGGCATAGTGACCATACACACAGTTATGAATTGCTTACAGTTTGTATTATTTTACATTGTTAACAAAGTAAAGTTGTCAATTGTATGACAAAATGTTTAAACTGAAATGGATGAGGTATTGCACACCTGTACAACAGGATCACAAAAGATCTGATGGAAGATTAAAGGGGCCAGGAGGCCATAACATGTAACTACAGCTTGCACGGCAGCGCTACCATCATTCAACCACATTGCCAGGTCCGTGGCTACCAGCATTCGCTTACACTCTGCCAGCCTGGCCTCCTGCATTTAAACACATGCAAATATTATTTATTTATGTTTAATTTATGTAATTAATCTGTGTTAATACAAGCAAAAAAGAGACACACTTGACAACTATCCAACACACTGTTTATGTCAGTAATTCCAAGTGGAAAATACATTATCACCATTCATGCACACGTCTCTATCCAGATTGTTTTACCTGTTCCCAGATAAATGGTCCATTGTCACTGAATGAGTCACAATGCAGCAATCCCTGCTGAATGTTGATCTCCGTCTCAATGAAGACGGAAGCGAGGAACAACTGACACAGGTGAGGAGACGAGCAATGCAGGGTCTGGACATGTAGCCTTCAGCAATGCGAATGGGGATAGAGCAAAAAGAGATTTGCAAAAAGCAACGAAATATAGACTCCTTGACTTGAACTGTTTGGATGTGTTTCCCTCCTCACCCTGTGATAGGGAGTCTTTCCTGATTGCTGTGGGACCTGGGGTCAGGGTAAGTATAGTGGATCCACAGTTCTCTGCAGGCTCTCTTTGCTACGGCATACTGCTCTGCTTGAAATGCCACCTAAGGAAGGAGTGAAACATGCTACAACCATAACCCTGCTTTGCATGTGGCTTTGTGGGGAACAGTGTTAACATATCCATCAGTTTGGCACGGGCCAAAAGCCCAGCAATGAGCAACAGCAGTGTGTGTCAGTATTAATCATTATAATGCATAAAGGCTCTCCCCCTACACCCAAATAAGGCAAGGTGTACATATGTGTGAGGGTGAAAATGTTGAACCAATACCCTGCTATTCTTCCCCAGGGGTTTTCTATCGCCAGGAAAAGCTCCTGGACCCAGCAAGTGATGAGAGTGGTGAGGTGACAAACTAGTGCCAAGTATCTACTAGTTTTCACTTGTGTGTAGTGTACCTGTGCCAAGTGAGCCCATGTGGAGAGCAGTGGTATTGGCAGGGATGCCAGAAGTGGTAATGTTGACCCTCCTATGGTGTTGCCCAGTAGCTTGCCCTGGCTGTTGTAGGCTGCTACAGCAAACACATACTTCTGGTTGGGCTCCAGCCCCTCCACCCTCAGCACGCACTCATCAGATACTGCTAATACCTGGAAAACATACAAAGTCAGACCTAATATAATGGGCACACACAAGATCATACAAGTTGGTGAAAATGTATTACACTAGACCAGACTTTTCTGTGACAGAGATAAATTGTACCATATTTCCAGTTCCTGGCAGGCTGCAGTCTCCAAGGCGGACTTTCCGGTTAATGCCATCAGCTGCACGGCCGCAGAGCTGGTACCAGCACACCTGGAAAGAAACAAAAAAAAAACAAAGAAAGTTAAAAAAGTATAGAAGTTGTGTAGGATTATTTGCTACTTGTTAGAATAGTAAATTAAAATCTTACCTGTCCCTCTAAGTTATAAGGTGCTGGAGCAAAGGTTAAGGAGTGGTCAGTGCGTGAGAGCAGGATGGGAGGAGGTGGAGGGTTTTCTTCTTTCTCCTTTGTCCCTTTATCTTTGTTTTCAGCTGGAGTCTTAAGGATGGTGGACATAAACAGTTTTCTCTCTTCCATCCCTGCTTTCTCTATCAAGGCGGAGGCCTCCTGGCAAGAGCACACGTACAAACCAGTTGAATATTTATTACTGTACACTTCATGAAATGTCACCTAAATCACCATTCATCAGTAAAAATGGCTACATCTGAGTCCTTCTACCTATACAGTATGTACAGAAATTGCATGTGCCATTGAGGCCTCTAAAAGTTAAAAACACTTGACAACATTAGCTGTCCTCACTGTTTATTATGGCTTAAGAAACAAAATAGTATTTATTAGTTAAGACCATGTTATATCACTGTGATGCATGTATCAAAATATCCCATTTTGACAGTTGACTGAAAGTGTGAATGTTTGTGAATGTGTAACCTCTAGCAGACTCTTGGTTTTGTTGCCGTTATTTGGCCCCATGTTGTTGTACGCCATCGAGGCTTTCTGGATCAGGAAAAGAGCTTTGGACACCTTGTTCTTGTTGATCCGATCCAACAGTTCCGACTCTGCGACTAGACCCAACCAAAAAGTCCCAGGACAAACCACTATTATTAGACATATTAGTTGTGTCTACAATTAGACATGATTTATTGGCAGACATTTCATTTTGAATATTGTTTGGTAATATTTACCATTAACCATTAATTACTGGCAAAAATTTGAGCTTCTGTTACCAAATCAGCAAGCGCTGGGTTGGGGATATGCCATCAATCAATGCAAACTTGAGACCAAACTCAAAATCACCTATGAGTTAAAATTGTCAGTGTGGCAGTGAGTCTGACCTGCATTCAGCTGCAGTAACTTGAGGGAAGCCCTGTAGTGGATGATGTCTAGCTCTAGATGAAGGTCTGTGGCCAGCAGGAACACACGTGTGGACTGAGTGTGTGGAAAGGCTTTACTATCTAGTTCTTCCTTAGATTCCTCTGCTTCTTTTTCCTTCTCACTTGTTTCATCTTCTACATTGCTCTCTTCTGATGATGTCAGAGAAGATATGGTGGGAGTCGATGGAGGGAGGAGACGAAATTTCTATCCGAATAAGAGGAAAACAGGTTTTAGAAACACTAACCCACAGCATTTTCTAAATCTACACTTTTTTTTACATGGTCCTCTCTTACAATAAAGTGTTCCTAACTCAAGGCAACACCTGGCTAAGACTCAGACTGAGTGTTGGACAGGTTGACACCCTACCTGTATGAAGGCAGGGTCAATGAATGCTGAGTAATCTTGGGGCACCAGTGTAGCTACACCCTTTGCCAGAGCTTCAAGACCTCTTTCCACTACCTCACACACCTTCTGAAGCAGCTCTGTACTTGAATTCTGCAAGCACACAAACACAGATTGGATGATGCATTTTTTGTGCTTTATTTCTGAAAAAACTGAGACAGAAAATAGCACATTTGAGTGATTTGCTTTGTCATCACATGCTTACACTTTATAGAATAAATAATTGTAATATACAGAACTATCATTTGATGCCATGCATAGACAGCCAACCTATTCCCATACCTCAAGAAGAGAGAAATAGCGTGGTTTCACACCCTCACAGAATGCATCAAGAGCTCCTAGACATAAGACATGAGAATAATAATATTGTCTGACTATGTGAACATGACATGAGTGTGTCTGAGTGACCAATAAAATACCAAAGTGATATTTTATAAAACAACACAAGATCAAGTACAAAAAATGCATGATTTCAGCTGTCCTACTGACTGAAACACGGCAAATGGTAGAACTAGAACTCACTTGGATATAGATTAATGTGTTCTGCTGTACTCTCTAGCAGTATAGCCAATGTGTGGATCATTTCTACTGTCATTATGCAGTCAACAGTTGCCAGGTCACTGGCAAAGGCCACTTCACACAGCATAGACAGACACCACAGCCACTGAAAACATGTTACATACACATGAATGCATGAAAAGAAACACACTGTAAACACTTTATGCAAATCTAAGTTAATGGGTGTTTTATTGTGTCTAAATTAATGTTACAGTTCACTCTTAAACTTAAACTCTTAAACTCCAATGTTATACTTTGCTCCTATCAACCTGACAGTCAACAGTTCCAGTAATGCTTACCTTTTTAAATACATACCTTGTCATAATTATCTACTTTCTCAAGGTAGTGTGTAAACTCTAGGTTATGAAGCTGATCCCTCTGGATACCCAGCTTCACTTTAGCCCACAGAAATAACACAACATCCAAAACCAGATCTCCATCTGGCTGCACCTCCTACACAAACACACACATACAGTATTACTGTTGAGAGTAATGCGTTACAAAAGTAATGCAAGTACAGTAATGTATTGCTTTTTGCTGTAACCTAGTAATAAACGCATTACTAATAAAGCTCCACTAATATTATACCGATTCAATCTCAGTAGCGTGCGTTACTAAGCATTTTAACCCAAAATGAAGCAATGGTCATCGACATCACAAAACATTTAATTTTCATTTTATAGCTTACTTTGCAGATTCAGATTAATATTACAAAATATTATGAATAAATGAATTATGACGTATTAAATTGGATAAAGACTTTGTTGATCCCTTGGTGAAATTCACAATTTACATCATACTTCAGCAATTATTTTGGTAAAAGTAACTCAAAAGTAAAGCATAACTAGTGTAAAGCAAACCCACACATAGCATAGACACTTACAGGAACAGATCCACAAACAGACTTGTGCAGGGTGTCTACCAGGCCAATGAACTCATCACTCATTGAGAATGAAGACTTGTGTCTGTCTGTTGGAATCATCAAACAACATAATCACAATATAATTCAGGAATAACTGAAATCAGTATTTGATATTTGTGATCAAGTAACTTAACACGTTATTAGTATCTAATCTGAATGCTAGGTTATGAACATTAAATCTCAAAGTGTGTCAGCTAATATTTGACAGAACGTAACACGGTTAAGATACTCATAAATTTGACAGCAGCTTGGTCAACACAAGGAATAAAGAAAAAGAAGCAGGTTGTTCAAGGATCAATGTATTCTAGGCAACAGCAATAAATGGCTTTATAAGAATCCTTTGTGAACAGTTTCTAGTAAGCCATTTATCTACATAAAGGTTTGGAAGTTTAAATTATCTAAGCAAGTCCATAAGTGGCACAATTTTAAGGTTTGCTACCATCAACTATGTTGTCCTCTCTAGGATGGCTCTTCTGGGAAGACAGCAGACTGTTGAAACTGTCAAGTAAAGCAACCTCCAGCTCTGCCCTCCTAAATGACTGACCCTCCACACCCTGACACAGAGAGAGACACTCAAGATCATTTAGAGACACAGAACACATTAAACTCTAATTGGAAACACAGGAATACACAAGTGACAACTAATAGAAATGGAGTGTATTCCCCTTTGTGAATAATGAGATGCTTGTGTGCTACTCACAGACAAAACCTGCAGTATATCTCTGGCAAGTTCAGTGAAAGCATCTGGCTGCTTGTACTGAAACAACATCTTAATAAACCTCATTGCAGACATAATGGGCACTTTGTTTTCTCCTAGCAACACAAGACATGACATTACTTAACATGATTTCCAATGCACTGCACAAAACAAACACCTTGCAACATGTGATAAAGTGCTGTACATGTTGATTATAAAGCGAGAAAAACAGAACAGTGACTAACCTGTAACGGCTAACTCCATTAGCGTGGATGTTGGTGTCAGTGCACTAGGACTCACAAGAGACTTACTAGTAGTTGTGTCGCCTTCACAATCAGGAACATAAAAGAACATCATTCAATACACAAAGTGAGCATTCCTCACCTTGAACACACCCAATTCAAATGTAAGAATTTGAAACATTTTGCAGGACCTGTAGGTTTCCTCTTAATCGTGCACTTACTGTAATCACTGCAGAATGTTTTTTCTGTTGTGTTTCTTTTACTAACCAGATAATATACTGATGCCAGCTGACAGGAGTTCTAGGATTACCTCCTGCAGCACTGGATCATCTGGCATCCTTGTCTGCAGCGGACGTCTGGTGCTGTCCCAAAGTGCTTCCAAAATTCCCAAGAACTGCGCTGCACTGCTGTCGAACAGGCCCATTAGCATGTGCTCTGTTGTAGTACGAGGCCACGGCGCCTACAGTAGATATGGGCAGGTAAGGATGCTTAAAGATGAGATTTAATATATGAATATGATCATATGACAGTAAAGTGGATCTTATTACATTAGATATGTCCTTCAAGGTGCTTTTGGTTTTGATTCTCGGTTTGTGTCTCCTTCTGGCCTCAAACACTGCACGCTTGAAAATCATGGCAGCTAGCTAGAAAAAAAGAGATGTGAATCACCATTTATTTGATACTAACTAAAGAAGAGCATGCCAACATTGTAAAAGAAAAAATCAAAACAACTTGGACATAGAAAGTCACAAGAAAACTCCTTCAGAGAGCAACAATCTGTATGTGTCTGTATTCATACACACAGTGGTGGCTACACTCTAACATTTTGTCACAATATTAAGAGTATATTTTGTTAAGAGGAGTCTCCTGCCTTGATAGAGGCTTCTTTGTAAGCTCTCTGAGTCTCTCTGGTGGCAGGAACTGTATTCTGCTCCTCCAGCTTTGCTAGCTCATTGATTTTTCCAAGGGCTCTCCTGGCAAATTCCTGAAAGCATTTCAAGACACACCAACAACCCACAGATGGGCAATAGAACTTTCAAAATACTTTTAAAAATAATTGTATGTACCTTTTCTATGTGATTTTGATATGTAGATTACATTTTGTTAAAAAATAACTTATTATATCAGCCTGTGAATAGTCTGTTAATATTGTTGGTGTCTGGATGCAGATGATGTGTGTCTTTTACCTCTGCCTGCAAAGCAGCCTGGTTGTTATAGTAACAGTGGCAGACAGCACAGTAGAGTGTGACAATCCATGGCAAACACTTAGCAGTCATCAGAGGAATGGACAATTCTAAACTGATGCTTGCCCACAGAAGGTACTCCAGTGCCTGGTCAGGATCATACATGGTGGTATAAAGAATCATAACACACAAGAATTATATCTACATTATACTTCACACAAATTTCTGGTTATCATCACATTATTTTCTTTAGGTAAAAGTACCATTGAGTTTTAGGAGTCGCATCGCAACGCACCAGAGGGAGGTTAAGTACACCAACCAATGTTTAAAAGAGAGTGAATCACTAAAAACTCAAATAATTAGTAAATGGAAACAAACACCATGTTAAAACTGTCTGATTAACAACATTAACCAGTTAGTTAGGGTTTTTCCAGATCTCCCAAAGCCTCGTTATCAAACATTTGCAGCATGTCTGGCACACACAATTTCTCACCCTTATCCATTTCAGCCATGGTAAAAACAATCTTTTGAAAAAGCTCTTTGGAAGACTAATCAGTTGCCAAGTTGCAACAATAAATCCAGTACTACAAGTCCCATCTATCTATCTCTTAGTACCTCCGCACTACAATTCATGGTCATCAGGTAACGGCAGATGGTGTAGATGTGTAATGAACCTGGAAAAGGTTAGAAAGAAAAAGAGAAAGATGTTAGTTCTTCAGTAAAAAATCAAACACAGTAGAATGTCTCACTTCATTTTAAATTCTCCTCTTGTCCTGTCTCACACTTTGACAACTCAATTTGTTCTTCAAAAATCAGACGAAAAGCAAATACTGGACAAAACTATATTAGTTGTATTATTATACCATTATATATTTGCCAGCACAGGTGCTCATGTTGCTGAAATGCCTGCATCATGATCCTGATGAAGTTCAGCAAATGCAGAAGTTTACAGAGTCCCTTCTGGCTGAGGATGCTCTGACTTTTCTCTTGCTCAAATATACACATGGCACAGCCCTGCATTGCACGGATCTACAAACACAAACAAACACACACACACACACACACACACACACACACACACATTATACAACTTATTTCTGTAGTTATATCAGAATTCAGGAACAAACACCTTTCAAATATTCACTTCAGTCAGACTATGGATAGTCAAATATATTACACAGCAACTCACTGCACACAAGCTCACATATAACAGTGTACCTTCATGTTAAAGGTATCTTGGTCTGTGTCAAACCCTTCAGGGAAGAAGCAGGCCATGAAGTGGTCCACATCTGTGATGTCAGTTATTTTCACTGAGTTGAACTGCAGCAGGTGGAGACTGTAGCCCTGCCAAAGAGCGAGATGGTACAACTACAAACAAAGAGCAGAGGAAAGAAATATGTAATGGCAAATGTAAATGTGTGTTGTACAGAAGGAACCTGGGCCAATTGCCACAGTCAGTTTTGGAGGAGTACAAAAATAAATTGACTAATGGGACCAACGCATAAGAGGAACAGTAGGGAATTGAGGAATTATGAGGAGAGAAAAGAGGCAAGGACTGGCAAACAAAATGGTACAAGTTTATATAGAATAAACCAGGCAAATTGTGTAGGCCTAACAACCAATTTCTCTTTTATATCCAAGAGAATGCTTAGATTTATCACATTATGACACAAATTACCATTTTGCCGTTGTTGGGCAAAAAATCCATGATAATAATCTTTTAACATATTGTAATTCAAGTAGTCTGAGTGAAAACTAGACTTCTGCACCTTCTCTTGGCTCATTTCAGGCTTCATAAAATCTTGACATCATGGGATACTTTGGTCAATCACAGGTCATTTCAGAGAAAGAGCGTTCCTATTGGCTGTTCTGCGCATGACGTTTCAAAAAATAGGGGGGGAGAGAGGGAGAGAGACAGCAAGAGAGGGAGAGAGACAGCGAGAGACCCAGGAAGAGGTATCACTCTTCTACAAATGCTGGTGTTCATTTGCATTCTACCCACTGCAGCTTTAGTTTTGACTGATAAGTAGTATACTGCATCCAACACTGACCAGAGTTCAGTGACCCTGAATATGTTTTCTGATTGTGAAGCTAGAATGTAATTAGTTTTTAATGGAATATGCAGCTGGTAGCAATAAGATACAAATGTGTAAATAAAATATAAGCAGCAGCGAGGCTACTGCGAATTACCTTAATCCCAAAGAGAAAATCTGCAATCTGCAACATGCGCCCCTGGTACAACTTCGAAGGCAGTCGATGTTTATACTTTTTCCAGATCTCCACCAGGATTTTAATCCTTAAGAATGAATTAAATTAAAAACAGGCTCATGTTAAATTTAATATGTAACCAGACTGACGGACAACACTATTTAATCAACTCCACTGATGATAATTCAGAAAACCAAATTTAAAAATGCTGATCCTGCTCCTTAAAGTGGAGTTACGGATGATATATTTGAGACCCTGTACAATTATTAAAATGGAGACACGTGCAATTAGCTAGCGTTAGCGTAGCTACGTTACGCACCTGCAGTCAAAAAGAAGCCCGTCCTGACTGTTGACTAACGTTACACGCCCTCTATACTACCTAGTTAAACAAATTGTTTATTAGTTAACGTTAGCTAAATATAACGTCAACTTAACGAAGGTCAAAACATTTTTTCTTCTGGCGTAACGTTACAGCTGCCATATTGGTGTAGCTAGCTAGCCTGTTTCGCTAACTTAAGTTTAACTTTAGTTTTTCAGAGAGTGAACAGCATTAAGATCTAGCTAGCTGGTTCTTAATATCTCACCCTTTAGCATAAGAGCCGTTGTCTTGGCTGGTCGAAGAAGCAACTCGTTTCATCAGTGTTATAAACGAGTTAATGTCTCGTTCAAAGGCTGAAACAACTGGGTTTCTTTTATCAAGTTCCCCGTAATATGAAGCCGGTAAATCCATTTCTGCGGTCACAACGATAATTTTAACTAATTAACGAATCCATTTCCAACAACACACTCGCTACTGGGGCAAGGCGCATCACCATAGTAACGACGCTAAACAGACAGGAAGCAAAGTAAATCTATTTAAACCGGTCTAAACCAATATAAACCAAAAAGGTTGCACTGAATGTACTATTACAAATTGATGTATCCACTCATTGTATTTTTAAATAGTAAAAGGAGACGTTGCTAAAAGACATGGCAGATAGCAACTTAAACAGGTGTCTCATTTTAAGGAGGAAAATCCGTGACCACCAAGGAAACACCCAGTTAGCCTACACGATATTATATACACAAACAACTCAAAACTATTAACAATTTTGAAAAAAAGGAATACACTAACGTGGCTGCATACTGGTTGTAAAGTGTCTGTGGTAGGCTAGCCTATATTTAATGTGTGAAGCAATGTTGGAGACAACACAACTGGGAGGATGAAGCACAGACTGAAAGAAATTCGGTTGGCACAACTGTTGGACAGTTGAAAAGGACTTCATATTTTACATCTGAGCTCATAGCAAAATGATACACGCTTAGAGTATCAACTAATGCCGTCCCATACAAACTCATCAATTCCCATTCAACCTCACATCCATTCTGCACACAAACCTAAAGCTTCTGGCACAGCAGGCTAATGCTCTGGCAGTTATTTCTCAAACAAACACACACACATAATCACACACAGACACACACAGAGATCCGGACAGGGGCATTTCCTGTAGAATGAGTATGGGGGCATCAGCAGTACTCTGAGCCAGTGTCACCTCATGACTGGGAGAAGGGAGAGAGAGAGAGAGAGAGAGAGAGAGAGAGAGAGAGAGAGAGAAAACCAGTCACAGTCAGATATATGAAACAGTGTAGGAGATGGAGGGATAAACAGTTGACATCATTGTTCCAGAAAGATCAGCCTGTTGGCAGTCACTATGCAAGTGTGCATGGGAGGTTACGGAGGGGAGGGGAATACAAAAGGATGGGGGAGAGACAAAGCTTGGTTGGGATGGGGGGAATAGGCCTATAAATGTGGTGCAGGAGAGCACAGCAGCACCCATCTCAGTCAAACCAAAAGTTTGCCTACCTCTTACCCATCGTTTTTACATTTCCTCTGGAATCTCATCATGGATATCCCCATCCAGTATCCCTGGTACCGTCGGGCCTTCCCACATCGATTTTCTGACCTCTCCTTGGCAGAACCTCTCACTGATTGGCCACTAATCTGGCCCTTCCCCTGGTCCTTTTCCTGGATACGCCCTTCATTCATGCGCTGGTTAAACTGGCCCAACAATGGACACAGTGAGGTAAAGTAAAATGTATCTGTTACCTTAAAAAAATGAAATAGTCTCATGTTAAATACCCACAATATCTCTAAAACTACTCATCATAAAAATCAGTATTCATAACTTATGCACTGCAGTGTGCGGAATGATGTGACAGACTTTTAGATGCATTGAAATGCACAGAAATCTTTAATACGCGAAATTTGACTTTCTGATATGATATTATTAAGAAGAATATCCTCTTCCACTGATGCCACTATGAGTCTTTCACTGAGATGACAATAACAGGCTATTGTGTCTTTTCATGCCCAGCTCTGACTCCAGGCTGCAGGCATGCAACAGAATTTGTTTCTAACAGCTGTATTGTCTGTATAGATGCACATGGAAAAAGATCGCTACATCATTCATGTGGATGTGAAGTTTTTCTCACCTGAAGAGCTGTCTGTCAATATCAGTGACGAGTTCATCACAGTACATGGCAAACATGAGGGCAGACAGGTCAGAGCGACTATAGAGATCTGCAGAAATAGTAAAAGAAAATTGATTTGGTGACAAGTTACTAATATACTGACTCTGATTCTGTTTCCAGGATGATCACGGCTTTGTGTCAAGAGAATTTCTGAGGAAATACAGGCTTCCTGCTGGAGTGTCAAGTGCTGATGTCAACGCCAGTCTGTCATTTGATGGTATCCTTACAATCACTGCTCCTCGGTCTTCTCCTGGCTCAGAGCGCACTATTCCTGTTTCCTGTGAAGATGGAACACCAAAACAGAAAATGTAGAGCAGAGTTTGATGCTTCTCACACTGTTTCACTACTAACCCTAAATGCTGCCTGTTTTTATTTTTAACCTGTTACAGTTTTGTTGGCAGTTTAGTACACAAATGCAGTAGGCAGGGCATACAGGTCTAGATGTCTATAAGTGCCTTCTAATACACCAGTATCTAATTCCTAACACTGTTATTCCCAAGTATCACAATAGACAATGGTGCTTTAAAATTAAAGGCTAATCATGAAGCTCATGTAACGGCAAAGTGTTGTATAGACACAGTAGGGTGAGGTGCAGGATAATGAACTTCTGAGAGTTAATTTCCCTATCACAAGTCTAGAGAACTCCCTCTTTAACCCATACATCCCGACTAAAAATATTCACACCTCTGTTTGTAAATGAAACATTAAGGGCATGTTAACATTTTTTGAAAGGCATTCCCCAAATGTTATATTAGGTCTTACTGGCCCTGCAGTTTATAGTGACAAAATTGTAAGCATTTGTTATTTGAACTAAAACTAACTTGCAGCACCTATTAGTTTTATAAGGAAATGCTAAAATGTCAATTTGAGAGGGTGGAAATATAAAGACTATCTCCAAATTGTCCAATGAAGATGGTAACAGACTAAAATTGTTAAACTTAATTGCATCTACAGTACACAGTACTGTCTGAGGGTGTATGAGTAGGATGCCAACTGTGCTTTGTTTATTCTTTTAGAATAGTGTTGGTTTCAGTATGTGTGAAGAGGAGGGAGTTCTCTGGAGGCATATGCAGTCATTTCTTAGATTGTTTACTAAAAAAAAAAGCCACCAAAGGACTTGGGACCAGGTGTGTGTGAAGAAGGAGGGTGAATGAGCTGTAGGGACATAGTGGATGAGGGAGGAACTGATGTTTATCACTGGGCTCCTTTTCCGCTGGGGAGCATGGCCTCTGAGCTGCTAAGGAAAGAGTGTGTGTGAAGGTATGTAAGAGTGAATGCATAATGTGCTTGTAGATGCAAGAGTTACAGCTTTATCATTCCTTCACATTGGCAACAACCCTCTGGAATATTAACACAGAAAACAACAAATAGAATAAATGTTGAAACTCAAAATCAATCTTGTGTTTATTTCTTTTTGTTTGAAGTGTTTCTGCTTCCAAAAGAACTTCACATAACAACACACACTACACTACACATCTGGGGAGAAGCTGATGTATCATACTTTCTTCTTTGACTTTAAACAATAACCATATACTTTGCATAGAGGTTTTTATTTGTTTTGTCAGGTATAGACAATTAATAATTATTCTTTCAAAAATAGGTCCAGGTGCCTTATTTCAGTGTCATTTTTTAAAGTCCATCTTCAAAAAAGTACAAGATTAGATCATTTGAGTAGCCTATATTGTATTAGAACCCTACTGCAAAAGTAGTAGTCAGTAGTAGTGACCTGTATTATAATTAAATGTCCACGTCAATGCTTAATGATGTGTTTTTTTAGTTTTTAAGTCAAATTATTAAATAGGTAATGTTTTCTATGTACAAATAAAATAAAAAAGACAAACACATATTTTTAACACACAATCACCAAGAAAGTAATTAGTAGTGAGTAAGTAGGTGTGCAAATTGTATGAATCAGAATAAAAACATGCACAATTTGTCTGTTTTTACAAACAAATGCTTTTAATATCTGGAAAACAGATATAAACAGTATAATGGAGTATTACAGAGGATAAAACAGACAAGTCTAATATAAAGCACTAAGCAGCAATTCTCCTTTTTTATCACTTTAAAACCTTAATTATAAAATCACAATCTACTATATCTACTGTGCAGATCATGTCTTTTAAAGTATGGCATCCAGTGGGGATATGTAAACCTACATATATACTGTCTACAATGTGTAAGATCATATGATGTATCATATTTTAAGTATACTCAAAAAAATTTTATCTTGTAATGTGACAAGAATGTTGTTCTCTTTATTGATCAAGGCAACATCAGTTACAGTAGAAGTCCCATTTCTGAAAATAACAAGAAAGGTAGAATGAGGAGAAAGCATAACAAAATGCTTTAACAAGTGTGTGTGTGTGTGTGTGTGTGTGTGTGTGTGTGTGTGTGTGTGTGTGTGTGTGTGTGTGTGTGTGTGTGTGTGTGTGTTCACCTACAGTAGTCTTGACTTCAGTGCTGGCTGGCATGAGAGGATGAGTCTCCTCCACTACACTGCTGGGGAAGTGACCAATGCGAGCCTCCTGCTGTCCATAATAGGAGTCTTGTACCTGCAAACAGATAGTATAGTCTAAAGTATTGACAACATCACGTTTGAGCGGAATATCAGTGCTGCATATGGATACAACACATCTGCATGACTTCCAACAGAAATACATCTTTTGGTTAACAGCTACAGTATGTCAAAGCAAAAGCATTTTTTTCACTTACACTGCCAGCCCAGAAGAGGTTTCCTCTGTCCTTCAGCATTGCATAGACATAGATGAGCTGCCCCTGTCTGATGGGGATGAACCTGCAGTCTCCCGGGTAGTAATCCTGCAGTGCCCGAGCTATCAAGATAGGATCTGTGCAGGAATATAGAGGGAGACTGAGGCTTCAGGACTTTTGCAGTTCATGAAATGTGTCAAATTTCTATGCACATTTCAGCATGTGCATTATCATATTAATTATCTATACCTAAAGTTCTATAATATGGAAACAAGATAACTACTAAGTGCAGTCACTAGCAGTAACAATGTTGGTGAGTGAGCTACTTACGGCTGCAGTCGGAGTCAGCACAGAGTTTCTTGTCAGCGAGTTTAGGCATCTGCCTTCCGGCTTCAGAGGTTGGCAGCAAAAGCCACACTGAAAGAGCTAGCCAGAGTTTGCAAGGCATGTCTATATGTGAAATGCACCCAATGTTCCAATGGTCTTGTTTTACACCTGGTGAATGTCTTGTGGGCTTTCTGTTGCCTTATGTTAGTTTGCCGTCTTTGAGAAGGAGGTGCAGTGATGGCATTCCCTTTTCTACTCTCCCTACCCCCCTACCTCATACATGAACACACACAGAGTTCCTTTCAAACCCTTCAAGCAGGTAAACAGGATGGGGGATGAAGAGGAGGGCTAGATTAGACAGACCCCTGTTTGTGTCCTGACCTTCCCCTCTCTCCATCTCCATCACCCCATGTCAACCCCACTCAAACAGCACTGTAAGTATTTGTTGCAACACATTCCTCAGTTAATCTGTTTTCCCTACCTTGTGCAACCCCTAGATGTCAGAGCATTTTACTGCAGACACACCTACCTCCCTTGGAGCATTTCTCACTCTGTTTGCTCTTTACCTTTCTTATTCAGGAGGTGGAGCCACTGGTTGTATTTACATACTGTATGTTTCCATTACCAAGGAAACCAGCTGAGCCTGAGCCTCTCTTGTGCAAACACTCCCAAACACACACATACAGTCACCAAACAGGAAGAGTATACCTGTTTGGTGTGAGCTGGCTGGGAACTGTCAGGTAAGACAGCCTTTCATGTTGTTTCTTTCAAAGTTGAACATGGGTTAATAAGGGTTGTTTGTTGACATAATGAAACTGGATCATGTTAATGTAGGAATGACTATTTTAAAAAGGAGAACAGCATGGTCCCATCGTAGTGAGAGATATAAACAGGTGAGATGGCTGGTGACGTCAGATTTAAAGGCAGAAATGACAAGGGAGGCTGAAACTTCAGAGGGCAACTAGATTGTAACGAACATTTAGTTTATATAAACAGTAAGTTATGTATGCATGATCCTGCAGGGACTGGAAAAGGATAATGTGTTAGCGTGTCTATTTAAGCCTGATTTGGGGCAAAGAAAATGTAAGCAGCAGTTGGCCAAATATGATGGTGATTGTTTCTTAATGATTTGGATTAAATTGATTACTTTAGAGACTGTTCTGAACAGTTAAGAGTTTTTGTATTTGTGGGAAATAGTGGAGCACAATGCCTTGGAATTCAGGGAGGGGGAGCAGAACAAAGGTAATAGTGGAGCTGGTATTTCGGACAGAGTAACAAAAGCACCTGTCAGACAAAAGACCTCCTTAAAGGCCATGTAAGATAATATTACTAGAAAACAAATAGTCTGACACTAACACAAGTCGTCAGACATGTCCTGAATTTCACAGTTACAGTAAATACATCAACAGTGTTTTACTGTGTTATTGATTGACTTTCCCTCCCACAGAGTTATCTGGGAAAAAGAGAACAAAGTATTTGAATGATACCAGAATTAGGGCCAGTGACACCGCAGTGAAGAACAAGTTTGGCGGAGACATACTGTGAAACCCATTCCTGAACAGACCATCAACAAACAGACAAGGATTCCTGATTTTACAGGTAGAAAGAGTTCATGGCAACAGTCTGCTACCCGTGTGATTATAAGACCTGGGATGGTGCTCTCTAACTGACTCCTACAAGCCTGCAGCTATCAACAATGTTCACCCCCAGGAAAAAACAGTCTCCCGTCCCCCAGCCTAGAGGACTCCTTCTTTCCTCTCTCCTCATCCTCCTCAGTGTCCCTCTCCTTTGCTCTTCCCTCATCCACATCCTCTCCTGGCAGCAGTGACAGCGGAGGAGGGATAGAGACAGATCTGATACTAGCTGCAGAGCTGGGACAGGCTTTACTGGAGAAGAATGAGGAGCTGGCAGCCTCTCTGGAGCAGAGGGAGAGAGAGATTGAGGTAATGATAAAGCTGCTGTAAACAGTGTTTCTTGTCACTATGCAAACCTTCTAACACTACTAAGAAATATAATGAATCAGGAACAAAAAAAAACACTAAAACATTTTTACCACAAAGAAGCAAAAGATATGACTAATTCTAGCCTGTAGAGCAATCATTATAAATGTGCAACAACTTATAAGTCTGTAACTAACACCAAATTGTTATCTATGCCACCTTAGTTAATAAAAAGTACACTTTTTCCATCCTAATCAAGATAACAAAAACTTAAAATTAAAAAAAACTATTAGACAGATGACTGCAAAAAAAAGTATGAGAATAGCACAGAAATTAATGGATGATAGATATATTTAGATCTTCTTATTATCATACGTTGTAAAAGCATTAGTAGTATTTTATCTGTTGCTTTTCTGTAAATATTTTTACTGCAAGTTATATTTAAATAAGAGCAGGAAATGTCCACTGTAAATAATAAAATTAATGATGGCTGAATTCCATTTAGCTGCATCAGCTTCAAGGTCCTGACATGACAAACTGGAACACTTGAATAGAACATACCCAGCCCTCATTAATGTTATTAGTAACACCTATGCTTTTCCTATTCAGATTTTCAAAGACCAGTGTGTCACTGAATCTGATCTTGATATGAACACTTTTGCTGCCTGAAAACCAGTGAAACCATGAAACCAGTTAATGTTGCATTTAATGTCTCAGGCTTTGCAGCAGGAGAAGCATGTTCTACACAGGAAGCTGGAAATTAATGAACTGGCATCTGGGCAGAGGGATGCAGAGCTGACTGCAGATTTAGCTGTCTTGAGGGCTGAGCTGGAGCGACATCAGAGCCAGGGGCGCGACCGGCGAAGGGATGAGAGCGAGCAGCTGACTCAGTTAGCCAATCATAACCAACGCTTGGTGGAGCAGCTAGCAGAGGTTGGTTTATAACATCAGTGAAAAGGCCATCTTAATGAGCTGCTAATCAACAAAAGAAAACATTACAAGTATATTATAATGCTGTTAGAATATTACTGAATCTCTGTGTTTCCTGTATGTATGTGTGGAAATTGTATGTCACGTGCTGTGACGTCTCAGTCATGCAGACAGGAAAATGCAGACTAGCAGGTTTATGGAGTACCCTCTTTGTCTCATTGGACAATAGCATTACTCAACTTTGTTGATCTTCCACCCACTTAGGCTGTAACACTGGAACATTCCTTGAGGATTGAGCTTCGTTCCCTCAGAGAAGCTATGGACGATTCATCTTTCAGCCGAAATATCAACTTCACACAATTAGAGAACATTCAAGCAGAGGTACAGTCACTTCCAAGTTAATCAATGCTAACATAATGTTCTTAGTTTTAGTATGACAGGCATGATATTATGCAATCTTGAATGCTGCAAGATAGTAGGTCATACACAAAAAACATTACATTTCAAACATGGTCCTGTCAACATAAGTCTCAAGTCCCTGATGGCAAGTCCAAGTCAAGGCACACCTCAGTAGCAAATTGCAGGTCTGTTACATGTCTTTTAGGTCTCTGTATATTGACCATAAAAGGCATGGCATTTAAACATTAATTAATTTGAGTTTTTATAAAGATAAAACCAAGTCCTTCAAAAACAATTATGCCTACTAATTACATATCCAAGGCCTGCATGTAGCTGTTTTGATTTATTATTGTTTTGGTGTTTTATAAAGTCAAAACTTGAGACTCTAAAGTTTTTGTTTTTAAGTGTCAAGTTAGATCAAGTCTTTAGAGAGTCCAGTTTTACGTAAGTCAGGTTGAAATCAAATCTCAAGTTCTGTTTTGGTCTGTTTGAGTCCGTCTAAGTCTCAAGTCTACAGCTCTGATGCTAAGCACCGATGGAGATATTAGCAGAATATTAAGTATACCCATAAGGATTTAATAGACTTGGGGGCCTAAATATCCATATCTCAAATCATCAAAATCAATATACTGTATACTTCTTTGCAATTACCACTTTTGCTGACTTCTATCATTGCACAATTTAATCAGTATTTTGTGTTTATTTATCTTTCTCTTCTTCCCATGCAGAACAGAGTTTTGCTGGAGCGGCTGTCGAACATAGAGGTACAACTAAAGGCTTCACAGGAGGACGGCGACAGACTCCGCATGGAGAGAGAGACACTGAGAGCCAGACTGTCAGAAACACAAACAAAACTGAGAGAGAAAGAAGCAGAGGTGAGGGTGAATGACTGGTATTAATTCATGTGCTGCAGGAGATATTTAATCATCACTAACAGAAATCCCTAAATCGACAAGTCTGGAGCTCTTGATGTGTGTGTGTGTGTGTACTGTCTCTCACTATGTGTGTTGGTTTGTGTATGTAGTTAGAGCAGGAGCAGGGAGTGGTGTTTGAGTTGCGAACTGTGAATCGCTCTCTACAGAAAAAAGCTCTGAACTTGGGAGAAGAAAGCATTCTGGACAGTACACAAACAGAACCTTTGTCTCTGCATAGTGAAATTCAGCAATCACAGGTACACACACGCACACACACAATAACGCATGCATGCATGCATGCACTGATACTAACCAGTTTCCAAAATCCCAAACTTCTCTGTACCCAAATTGTCATCAAAAGCACAAAGACCTAGTAATAAGCGTTCTGATCTTACTGACCTTTCTATATGTTGTGTTGTTGTGTGTATCTCTCCTGCTAACCAGGCCAAAGAGGCTCTTCTAGCTCACTCCACAGTCCTGCAAGAAAGAGATGAAGAGATAAAAGCGCTTACAGAGGAGGTCTGTTGAACTGTATACAACACATACACGTTTCACAGGGACAATTTAACTTGGTGGTTGACCTAAGAAGAGTTAATACTGTGATTTGTTGCTAGTTTTCATTTCAATGGGTTAGGACTATCTAAAACGGGTGAAAACCATTACTACAATGTATAGCAATATGTTTGTCTATGGTATATAGCGTCAAGCAAGCAGAGTGTAGCCTAACAACAATGTATTTATCTTTTAATAAATAAAATCAGACATCCTCTAGTTTTTCCACTTGCGTCATGCTTCAGTTTGGCCCTGTTTAAAAATGTTTTTGCTTACTTCATTAGATGCTTGACCTTAACTGTGCAATATCATGTTTGCAGATTTTCAAATAGAAGGTTGGTTTCATTTGAATCTGTTGAAGGGGGAAACTTTCTCTGTACTCACTCCAAGAGTTTGTGAAACTTAGAACGTCCACATCACATACATTTTACATTTCCGTAAAGTAGGAGGCATCTTGTGTCCAGTACTAATATTTTGAAATAAGAACATATTTGTATATTTATAGATTTTTGAGTTTTCAATTAATTAAAACGAGTATGTTAATTTTCTAAACTAGTTCATTGAATTTGTTTGTGGAAAACTAAAATCAGACACAAATTATTTTTCAAGGCAGAGTATTTTAAAAACATTCCTAAGAGAATAATTTATAATGTATTATTATAATTTATAGAGAAACTGGAATGTGAGTATTTTGTATACCGTAAAGTCAAATATTATGATTACAATATGTCACACTTTGCAGCTACAATCTCAAAGAGAAGAGCTGGAGTCTTTGAGGCAGGAAATCAAGCCATTTAAAAGCAGTCCTGGACAGCCAAGCTACAGGTAATGCCACACCACAACATATTTGTTAATTTCATTTGATTTCATTTGAGCCCACAGTGATATGTTTTGCTTACCATCATATCCACGCCCAGTTCCTTAGAGAGGGAATTGGCCATGGCGTGTCAGGAGAAAGAATCACTAACTCAGCAGCTTCTCAACACCATCAAACACAAGGTGGCACTGTCTCAAGAGCTGGAGACCTGGCAGGTGAGTCGGTGGGCAGGGATAGAAAATTGTCTTTTGGAAACTTTTTGTTAATAATAATTTAGTTTAAAGGCAGATTATTGTTTTTTAATCCTGTTGCAGGAGGACATGCGGCTTGTGATCAATCAGCAGGTGCAGCAAAGGGAAGAGGAGAGACAGAGAGAAAAACAGAGAGAGAAAAACAACACAGTGGGACTCCAAAGAAGCAAGTCTTTAAAAGTGAAGGGAGAGGGAGGGAAAGGATTCTTCTCCTTTTTCAAAGACAAATAACAGAGAGAAATGGCAGCAGTTTAAACGAACAGAGTATCAGCCTTTATCTTGGCCACTGTGAGCTTCTGCTGCAAGATACTGTACACTGTAATGCAAAAAGTGAAATGTTTACAGACCTCATATTTGAATATATTTGTATATATGCATGTATAGTTGTGTTCAAAATAATAGCAGTGAGTTTTAAAAAGTGAATAATGCTCAAAATCCTTAAAATAGCTTTTAATTCCATAATATCAATGCATTGGGAACACTACACATCCAAATCAAAACATGACCAAATTGATCAAGTTTGTGTTATACCTTTGCAGAAAGTGAAGGGAATATTAGGCTGTTCAAAAAAATAGCAGTATTTATTTACAGAGTCAAACATTTACTGTATAAACTGAAAAATGTCTTAAGGGTTTGCTTTACTTTGAATCACTGCACTAATATTTAGTTACATAACCATTATTTCTGAGAACTGCTTCACATCTGTGTTGCATGGAGTCAACCAACTTCTGGCACATGTGAACCAGGACGATTGAACTACATTTCCACAATTCCTCTACTTTACTGAGTTTTGCCTCAGAAACAGCATTTGTGATGTCACCCCAGATGTTTTTGTTGGGATTGAGGTCCAGGGATTGGGCTGGCCACTGCATAACATCAATCTTATTGATCTGGAACCAAGACTTTGCTCGCTTACTGGTGTGTTTTGGGTCATTGTCTTGTTGAAAGACCCATTTCAAAGGCATTTCCTCTTCAGCATAAGGCAACATGTCCTCTTCAAGTATTTTGATGTATTGAAACTGATCCATGATCCCTGATATGCAATAAATAGGCCCAACACCACAGTACGAGAAACATCCCCATAACATGACTTTTGCACCACCATGCTTTACTGTCTTCACAGTGTACTGTGGCTTGAATTAAGTACATGGGAGTCATTTGACAAACTGTCTGCGGCCCCTAGACCCAAAAGACAATTTTTCTCTCATCAGTCCACAGAATGTTGCGCCATTTCGACTTTGGCCAGTCAATGTGTCCATTAGAAAATTTCAACCTATTCAGTACATGTCTTTTTTTCCGCAGTGGGACTTTGCGGGGGCTTCTAGCTGATAGCTTTGCTTCACATAGCCTTCTTCTGATCGGAACAGCACTCACAGGTAACTTTAAGTCTTCTTTGATTTTCCAGGAGCTGCTCATTGCTTGAGCCTTTGCCATTTTGGCTATTCTTTGATCAAATGGTAGTTGCCCGTTTTTTTCCCACGTCGTTCAGGCTTTGGTTGCCATTTCAAGGCATTTGAAATCATTTTGGCTGAGCAGCCTATAATTTTCTGCACTTCTTTATATGGTTTTCTCCTCTCCAATCACCTTTTTAATCAAAGTCCGCTGTTCCTTAGAGCAATGTCTTGAACTACCCATTTTGCTGAGTATTTCAGTGTGAAATACACTATAACCAGCATGCACAACATTTGCTTCCTTCCTTAAATATGGGCCATAATTGATACCTGTTTCTTCACAGAATCAATCACCTTTTGAACATTCCCCTTTCAATTACAGATTCAATCACACAGAATTAGCAGCATGCATGTCATGACTGTTGGGTCTGTTTGTTTTCTATGACTCTACAATACTTACTAGTAAATTATTTGCCATGTAGAAATATCACTTCTACCAAAAAATATGATTTATGAGGTTAGTGATGTTGGATTGCTATTATTTTGAACACAACTGTATATTATTTCAGAATTTAGGATTTTATATTAAAATTATATCAAAGCCACTGGAGTCTCTATTGGGTGTTTTATAATCTTTAGTGGATGTCACCACAGTACCTTAAAGATGCACTTTTGTTTTTCTTGGTCTCTCTGACTGTGACTTCAGATAGAATGCAAAGAACATTTTGCAACAAAAACTATCCAGCGATCAAAGTCAAAAAATTTGCTTAGCTTTCTGTCTGAATACACCTTGAGGCAAAGCAAACCAAACTGAACACAAAACAGACATATTACGGTCTTATAAAGTTGTTATGGTGAACATATTAGCAACTATTTAAACATCCAGCAAACATGGAGCAACATTTACATTAATTTGAAGTCTCTGGTGCTTCTGGACACCCAAAAAAACGTCCAATTCACTCTACTTTAGCTTTGTTTTTGGCCTCTAACAATTCCTGAGAAAAATATCTGTCTCTTTAGCTTGCTAGATGCTTAACTATGTACATCAAACCAAAACTATGAGTTAAAGGGGGCTAAAAAGCCCATTGGTGCTGAGTTAATCCACAGTTAATACAAAAAATGATATGGCACTTTAAAACACAGTCTCACTATATCTACGGAACTGCAATGTATTACATATTAAAGCGGAAGAAAAAAGTAACTACGATAGAAATAACATCTTTAATAAATTAAGTCCAAAAGACAGTCACTTGCTTCCACTTCTCTCTATGCTTATATTACATAATGTATAAATAATATGCAGTCATATGTTAAACAGGACTGGGAATGCCCAGAAGCAGCGTGAGTAGTGCAGGTTTCATTCAGGTCAGTGCTTCCAAATACACACACACACACACACACACACACACACATATATATATATCACATCCCTCGGGTGGATGGAGCAACACCTTTTCTCTTACAGTCAACCGACTGTTTGTTCATGTGTGGTTTCTCACAGTTTTTTATATGCTGGAAAAATAGATGTGCACACAATCAAACACACAATTACTTACTCATACAGACAGTTTTAAGGACCACACTAGCGTTTTAGCATGATTTTACACTATTTTCTTTCTGCCGACCACTTTATTTTTAGATTGATCCTTTAGGCATTAGGGTTAGGATAGTCTGGCTCAACGGATGTACAGTGCTGGCATAAAGTCTGACATTCCTCCGCTTCCGCTATCTCTACTATCTACTTTACAACGGCACTGTTGATGCAGCCAGGGCTTAGCACCGCCCAAGATGGTTGTAACTGGTTTAAAGAAATACAAACAAGTCAGAGAGTTTCCCTTATTCCAGAGTAGATAAGCGTGTAGCCAGACCATACTCCAGCACTAACACCGCGCTGTGGAGATGAGTCCGGCAATGCAAGACTAGGGTTAAGGTTAGAAACAAAAGTTAGCCAATATGGGCATTGAGAAAAGAATGAAGTGAATTTGGTCATTTGTATTGCTCCAATACAGGTTTCCTGTTTCTACAAGTTGATGTTTTAATTAAGAAAATGGTCAGCAGAAAGGTCTGGTATACAAGAATTATAGTTAAAATAAAAAAAAATATTTTTCTATATAATCTTCATACATTATGTTTCTTTACAGTATAAAACCTTTAATTATTTTCAGTTTACAGTAGTAAACATCCTTTCAGTTTCCGTTGTCTGGAAGGTGATGTGCAGTTTGGTTTCAGGGGAACAGTAACACATCTTCAGTCACAGTTTTTAAGCCCCTCAAAATGTTCATCCATTTTTCTTGTATAATCCAATCAGAAAACATCACCTCCAGTTTGAAAGGTAGGTCGCAAGCTTCAATTCTGAGCTTTAACACCCAAATAATCCACAATAGGGGATTCAAGTGTTTTACCTCGGAAGATTGGGTCATTAAGAAGCCCTTGAAACAGTTCTTGATGGATGTCCTGACAGCAAGCTTTAACTCAGGCAGGGGTTAGTGGGGGATTATCCCACGTTGATGCCTAGGCCCACTTGCAGCTTGTCACCTCTGTGATTTACAAAGGCACCCATAATCAGGGTGGCAGGGAGCGGGGTCAGACGCTTCTCCAACACACCTCCTATTATGCACCTACTGTTTATCATACCTGAATACACACACAGAAAAAAGTATCATAAACTGTATGTTTTTTTTAAAAATAGATTTCATTCAGCATGACTCCAAGTTGCAGAAAGAAATTTACCTCGAAAGACCATGTTGGCCTCTGGAAGTTCCATCTGGTACCCAAAGGATGTTGTGGTTTCCTGTGTCCTGGTACTGGCTTCAAACTCCACCCCGACTTGGATCTGGTGAACGCAAACACACGCATAGGCACATTTGTAGTATGCACCAAAAGTAAATGGTGCGTTCATACAGTATGGTACCATTTTCTGTACCTGTTTGTTGGCTCTGTGATAGTAGCTAGCATGGGCACCTCCTTTGCCAGCATTCAGCGTCGCTACCCAGTTGGGTCCTGCATGGAGAGACAGAAAAAAAAGACAAAAGGCTGCTGCTAAATCAAGCAAAACAGATCAGAAAAAATACCAACTCAATTAAATCAAGTGTTTGAAGCAGATTCAGAATGAACCGCAAAATCTAACTTGAGTACTGTCCAGCTAGAGTAAGAATTCCTCCTTCCTCTGCTCGGCCCCGATGGTAGACCAGCTCCCCACCTAAAACCAGCCCAGAAGACACACTCTGCAGGAAGTGTGCCACAAGAATAACTGTCCAAGAGAAACACATACAGATACATAATAGATTAGATCAAACACAACAACAAAAAATCACAATAATGTACTTTGTTGATAAACTGACAGTTTTATTCAGTGGCTGATTGCAACAATATTTTTTTTTAGAGCCCGACCGATAAAGAATTTTTAAGGCTGATACCGATACAAATATTTGGTTATTTAAAAATTTGATATTCCAATTTACTGTATTTTTTTTTTAAATCCAGAAACGCGTAACAAAACATAAACAGATCCCTAAAATTAGTTATTTGTAGTTATTTATAAGTTCTCACTAAAATAGTATGATAATAATTTGCTTTATTGTCACAACAGAACAGAGAAACATCAAAATATGTTAAACTTCTGATAAATAAAATGTATAAAAATACAAACTTAAGATATGAAACTTAAGAGTCTTGCCAACAGGGACGTTGTGGACAAACTATACAACGCCAGAACTCAACATGGCTGACCATCTGTTTTTATTGTATTTTTTAAATATTCATTTATCAGAATCAATTGTCATTATAAATGATTCTGATGAATGAATATTTAAAAATAATAATAATAATAATAATATTATTATAAATGCCAATACTGATAGTTCAGGAAATGCCTAATATCGGCCGGCCGGTTGGGCTCTAACTTTTTTCCTAATATTAGAAAATGTTCTGATAATTCCATCTTTCATTTCTCACCTGACTCTCTGAGGACGTCTGGATTGGCTACTGTTACAGCGGCAGTGAAGTCATTCCCTCTATACTCAGTTTCAAACTGCCACGTTACAAACTGGGACTGCTGTGTCTAAATCACAATCAACAATTGAAATATTAAGTTGTTTGCAGCAAACATCACTCATTTTGTGTAAACTAAGGTGACCTGTGCAGTGACAGTGTCTGCATGGACACAGACGTTAGGATCTTACCTGGAAAACTGTTCTGGCACGTACACGCTCGGTGACATGGAGCAGAGCATGAGCATTCAGACTGCCTGAAGAGTCCATCTCTCCGATCAATGCTGGGGCATCCTAAAAATGTGAAGAAGGATCAAGACGCAACCTGTCAACTAAAAAAAGGCAGCAACTTCATCGGTTTTCCAATGGTCTATACAGATAAGCATATTAATGATGAAGTAATGGTCACATATTTATTATGTGATGATGCGTTCTTGACCTTGTCCTTGCTGTAATCGTCAGACTGCAGATGCTCCACGTGGAAACGATAGTACGAAGGACTGACAGCACTGAGGTGGAGAGTATGACTGACCTGGAAAAAAACACATACATCATATTAAAGATAAGGCATTTTTAGATGTAAGAGACTTACACCCTTATTATCTTTACAACAAATAGGTTGAATCAATGTGAGTTGGTGAAAGTCACCTTGAAGAAGCTGCTCAGAGTTTTATTGAGGATCATTTTGACTCCCTCAATCTGTTGAGGAAACACATCTGGGGAGATAAAGAAAAACGAAAAAACATTACTACTTCACCACTTTTGTAGTTTTATTCTACTTATGTATTGCCTGCTGCATGGTTGGCACCCCTTTAACAATTGTGTGCACTCCAGTTCTTACTTTTTAGCCAGACATACCTTTGCAGCTCCTGTGGAGAGTGTGAAAGCTGCCTGGGTTGGGTAGACGGCCATCTCTCCTTTCCCAGCGTGGCGGACTGTCCCAGTGAGCGGGATGTGCGTTCCAGCGAGAAGGTGGGGGGTCCGTGGAAAAAGGCCAGTTATGATGGCCTGGACCAGAAGACAAAGCCAGAACGCTGCCCATGTGGGCACAACACTTCCTTCAAGACCCAAAGAGACAAAGAGAGTTGAGATGATGCTATGACCCATTTATTTTTCTCACTTGTAGCCTGTACCTGCACTATTTATAGCCTCACTATGTCATATATGAAGAGAATAGAGGCAGAGCATAAACCATGCCCTGAAACACCATTCAATGAAGACAAAAACACCTACACTGAGAGAGATACAAAAGTTAATGACATCAAACATGCAAACCAAATTTATAATACAAACTTATATTTTTAAATGTATAAAATTGGTTTAGATTGGATTTAAAAATTGAGTTGCAAGAATGGTTACGACTATGTGCATCATTCAAGGCTGTCTGTTGTTTTCACGTGCAGGTGAAGCAATTCCGTTAGCTAGCTAGCATGACCTTAGCATAGTGCGCTGGTTGTTTCACTACGTACTTCCGTTATTATCAAAAGACGTTAGAATCCGGAGCAGAACTGAGAATCACTCATCAGAAAAAAAAACTGTCAGGTGGAATTTTCCACAGACAAACTACTAATACGCCAAGATTGATGTTGGGATACTCTTAACTGATGCTCCCCCTCCAGATGTGATGCGCCACCCTGCAAATGTGTCCCTCTGAAAACACGAAGGGAATTATGTGGTCTGAAAAATACGCTTTTACATTAACAGGCAACTCAATTGTTATATTCTTAAAACATCAACTCTACATTTTCACCACCTAACGTTTAATTAAAATACGTAGTGTTGTTGTTGTTTTGAGTCCTCGGGGAAACAGCGCAAAGTCCCGGATGTTTTGTTTCTTGTCGGACTATTGTATTTGCGACACAGCGTTTACCGCAAACTGCTGCTCCAGGTGAGATATTCAGCTTTCATGTAGTGCAGCGCCTGAGAGGACAACGACTTTAATATACAGTACAGTCAATATTATTTATGTTATTTAGCCAAGCCCAGATATATGATAACGTTACTTACTAAAGTATGCAATTACTACGATTGTATTAGACTGTGAAGAAGGTGGTCACTATCTCTCTCTCTCTCTCTCTCTCTCTCTACCTACCTCTACGTTAGCACCGGTTAGCACTCAGTCATGAGCATGTCTCCTTCACGGTCCATATTGCTGGTGGGAGAAGGTAACTTCTCATTTTCTGCATCTGCAAGCCAGTTGTACTCTGAGACAGAGACCAGTTTAACGGCAACGTGCCTGCAGCATCAGGAGGAGGCACTGCGGCATGAAGGTGCTGCCAATAACATTAAGATAGTCAAGGACTCAGGTACGGGCTTGTGAGTACAGTATATTTTAACATAGTTGTATTTTGCGACACTTTTGTTACACTTTTTTGTGTTATCTAGGTGGAGCGGTGCTTTTCGAGGTGGATTGCACAAAGCTGGGGGAATGTGCCTCTCTCCAGGGCCGTGTATTTGATCGCGTGGTGTTTAACTTTCCTCACTGTGGGAGAAAGAGTGGGGTTAAAAAGAACAGAAACCTTCTTAGAAATTTCTTCCTCAGGTATAACTGCATCATATCATGATTGAATTTATTTGCAGCATTTTCTAGCCACCATGTATGTCAGGTGTAAATGTAGCTGAGACCCTCATCCACTCCTTCATCACCTCCCGACTTGACTACTGCAACGGTATCCTTTTTGGTCTGCCTAGCAAGTCTACTGACAGACTTCAGTATGTCCAGAACTCTGCGGCTAGGATGCTCACCCACACAAAACTTGGACTTCACATCACTCCCATCCTGAAGAAACTCCACTGGCTACCAATTAAGTCCCGGATCAAATATAAAATTCTCCTACAGACATACAAATCTCTCCATGGACTTGCTCCTCACTACCTAACAGATCTGCTCCACCCATACACTCAGTCACGGTCCCTGCGGTCCTCTGACAAGGACCTGCTTGCTGTCCCTAAAACCAGGCTCCGGACATTTAGTGACAGAGCCTTCTGTGTCAGTGCACCATCACTCTGGAACAAGCTTCCTCTTGTTATTCGCTCTGCCTCCTCTATTATTACCTTTAAAACCCAGCTAAAAACATACCTCTTCACTGAGGCGTATGGAGTTTAATCTCTCCTGGCCACACACCCTCACCTCTTAAACCCCCCCCTTGTTTGTTAAGCGTCCTTGGGTTTGTGAAAGGCGCTATAAAAGTCAAAGTTATTATTATTATTATTATTATTAAATAGAAGTATTACATTCTAGTTCATTTTCCACTTTGAAATAGTTTAACCGTCCAAACTTCCATTTTTAAACCATTAGTTTAAAAAAATAGTGGTGCAGTTGGGTATTGTTACTTTTCTGCCTCCCAAATGTATGACACTTCATAACACTATGAAGCTCATTAACCACACATTATGAATAGAATTAGCTGTCATATCTGACTTTTGTTTTTTATACTGAGTGAAATTTGTCTGTAGTACCAAAACTGCAGAGTACTAAAATAATTTAATCAGACATTTCCTGATTTAAATCATGTTTTTCATTTTGATTTATTTAAATAAAATCCTATTATTACTGCTTGTGATTAAACATCATTTTCACCCATGGTGACATACTAAGTACATATTTGTTTTTCTTTGCCTTCAGTTGTGTTCAGGTGTTGTCTGAAGATGGGGAGGTTCATGTTGGCTTGTGCAACGGACAGGGTGGGACACCAGCGGACCATCCACAGCGAGAGTGGCACAATAGCTGGCAGGTAGTTGCCATGGCAGCAGAGGCACAGCTAATCCTTAGTGATGTCCGTCCTTTTGAAAGTGAGAAATACCAGAGCTACAAGTGCACTGGATACAGGTAAGGAGTAAAGGTGAGTGTTACAATGTGTAAATTGAAACAGCACTGTGTGTGTGTGTGTGTGTGTATACTGACACTCTCTTATAATTGTGTTGCTGTTCTACAGGAGCCAGGATAAGGGCTTTCATGTGGAGAAAGGTTTGCTCCACGTGTTTACTCGCAGCCTCCCCTACACCCCTGCTCGGGTAATTACGATTGAAGAGGCTGTTGAAGAGTACAGAGTCCAGTATAACATACCAGCCGAGCTCAGTAATTATATATTCAGGTACAGTAACACAGCAACTCTCATGTTGTTTGAGTACTAAGCCACCAACGCAACCACAAGCTTACTGTCTCTTCTCTTTCATCAGGGGATTTCTTTGCCCAAGTTCTATTCACCCCGTCAGGTTGGTGCAAGATTTTCTTCTCAAAGGACTGGCTGAGAAGTGGCCTGTCTCCATGATGACAGAGACAGTTCCCCTTCTCCTCACGACCAAACAGCTGCAGATGTGCTGTGACGTCAACAGTACACACTGCTATTGGATCCACCTGCTTCAGAAGGACCTCATTTCTGACACTCACACCTCTACAGACAAGGAAAAAGATTACTTGGACAGTCAGGGATGCACAGACACACAAGACTCTCTGTCAGCCACATGTGTTACCTCAGATAAAGTGGACAGGGTGAGGAGCAAAGGAGCTGAGAGTTTAAGGTCTGCATGCTCTCTTGATGTTGATCCTGAATGGGTCAGTGGTCTTTATATGCTGCGTCCATCACTGCTCCCTCAGATGGAAGAGCTTCTAACTAAAAAAGAACAGTTGATTAATAATGCAGGGAGTCATGGGGACAACGAGGGGCATAATAAAAGTGTTGAGGTTGAAGGACATAAGAAGGAGGGTCCCTGTGGGTGCTGTAATGGTGTCACCAGCTTGTTATTTGGCATTAGTGGCCTGGTGTTCAAGAATGTGACTGTCAATCTCTGGTCTCTGCCTGCCTTTCACGAGCTCCTCCTCAGAGGTGTTTTCCCTTTGGAATGTGAGCCAATCAAATTGCTTGGGCAAAGGCTGGAAACGCTGCTCGCACCCTATGGTGTCTCCTTGGTCGCAGAACAGGGGGGTCTGCGTCTGATGGCACAGCCAATGGGTTGTGTTGGTAAGGTGTTAGCAAACATTGCAAATGACAATATTAGCAATGTCGGTGTCACTGTGTCCTTAAATTTGGACCTTCTCGCTGTGCTCCTGTTCTCACTCCCCGACTGGAGGCTGCTGTGGTCACATGATCCACGATTTTTACAACACTTTGCACTCCACCCATCACCAGGGAAACCTTTCCACCCATTCTCCTTGTTCCCAGAGCACTTCAGCTTTGACATCAGCTTCTGGACAGGGCCGACATGGGAAGAGATGAAGTTCCATGCTCTGATCCGAGAGGCCAGTCATGAGACCGTGGAACAAGTTAAACTGATTGACACCTTCTCACATCCTGACCTGAGCCAGACCAGTTACTGCTACAGACTCATCTACCACTCAAACACACATGCTCTGTCACACACACAAGCTCTCCAGTTCCATAAAGACCTGGAATCCTTTCTTACCTCTCGGTTGCAAGTCACCATCAGGTAGCAACATTCAAATCTCTAGGAAGATCAGGGATTTAACTTATTATTTTTTTCAGAAAATATAAGTCTGTTTGTTACTGCTAAGCAAATTACAAACGTATAATCTGCAAAACTGTAGTTGAACAGTGTTTACAGTAGTTGAGGCATTGTGTGCTATATGTCTTTGAAATGTACCAGTAATTGGAATTCTGTGTATCTGTGTGTATTTTGATTGTCTTTCAAGAAACATAAAATGTTGGCTCTTTCGAGAATTATTGTTAAATAAAACAGTAAAAGTAAGTAAATAAAAAAATGTCTGTCGTATAAAGCCAGTGTACTCCTGTAGCCTAGCTGCTTAAGCTCATCCATTCATACAGTAGCTATGTGATAAGTGATGAGTTGTCAATAACCGGACAGCGGCGAAAATGAACGAAGCCCGACACGGGTGCAGCTTCGGAAAACATGGCGGCCAAAGCGCTTCGGCAGCGGACCAGGCGAGGCAGCAGACAAGATGCTAACAACGTTAACGTCCCCACCGAAGTCCGGCCACCGAAAGAGGAGAAGGTCGGCGATGACAGTAAAAACACAGAGACTCGGCCAGAGTGAGTATGAGCCGAGAGAGGAGACGTTAGACTCCACGGTGCCGTGAAGCTCCATCCCCGGTCTGACTGACAGCTTGAGCAGGGGAAGCTATCTGGCTAGCTTAGCTAGCTACTTTGATACGTTAAGCAAGTTTGGATCATAACAACACGATAATAACGATGATGCCGTCCACCTTACAAACCCACAGGACTTTGTCTTTACAATAGTGTTAGTTATAATATATGTTATAAATAATAAATAGTTAGTTATGTTTCAATAGGGTAACGTAACGCAGTTGGGTTACCTGATCAGCTCATTCATTTCCCCATTGCTGTCACACTGCCGAATTTATGAAGGCTGCAACACATACAGAAAATTAACGCTGCTGCACCAGATAAACTGTCTAGAGTGGGCCAACTCGTGATCAGCATAAAGGGGTTTTCTTTAAATCAACGGTTTCTGTTGATACTTTGCTGAAGTCATTTGAAATATTCTAAAATTAATTTGTAAAATGATGTGTCATAAAAAACCTAATGAGAGGTAACGTGAAGATCAATGCTAAACTGCACCTAAGCCCACTAATGGAGATGATGGGAATGAACAAGAGGAAACACTGCCATTGCAAATGTCGGTTATAACTGTTACCATAAACACCAGCACAAATTATTCTAAAATAAAATTACTCTGAACAAGCACACATCTGTCCACATCTAGAAGTTATGTATAATGGGCATTGATATATAACAGAAGTAAACAACTGATTTTTCAATGTCATGGATCTGATATTTGATTGTAATTGTAATTTATTTATTTGAACAGGGACAGTGCACATAAAAACATTAATAGATGTAATGTGCAAGGTTGTAGCAAATTGCTTGTTTCCGCCCCTTGTCACTGGGCAGGTATATGACACAATAAAAAAAAACATTCTAGGATTCAAACAGTCCACTGTGAAATACAATGTAGTATGCTGTTGGTTGTTAAAACACTAGTGTGAAAACAGTTAGACGTGCATAGACAACATGCTGTTTGTGTTGAGGCTAGGCACCGTCTATTAATGCATATTTGCATACTGTAAAAATGATGATTTATCTATTGAACAGAAAAAGAAACACAACAACCGGTAGGAAGAAAAGAAAAAAATATTTAAAATAATAACAATAAAGATTGGAATATTAAAATGATGCTACTACTACGAATAATAATGTTAGAAACAATGAAAGTCACAGTAATCATAATTGTTGGTCAGAAAAAGTGAGGAGCAAGACTGATTGGTAATTAGGACAAACGCTCAAGACAAATATGAAATTCAAATTACCTTACACCAAATTTAAATAACACATTTAGGTTTAAAAAAGTTTAAAAACAAAAACAAAAAAAACTAGACAACAAACAGACCACTAATTTAAAAAAAAACAGGAACCAGAAGATAAATATTTCAATCTTCCAAGTAACAGTTTTGTTTCTTTTCTCTGTTGTGAGCTGATATTTACTTTGTGTTCCACCAAACACTTAATTTTTGTAATTAAGGGCATATTAATTTAATTAGCCAGCTCTGATGTGATTACCATAACTGTGGATTAAAAAGCAGGTACACTGGACACATCTATCAGTTAAGCCTGTTAAAACACATCAAGCATCAAAGGCCAGTAGACAGGTTCATTAGCTTCCTTCAGATGGCCAATTACACTGTTTAAGATCTAGGTAATTGTCTCTTAAATATGCACCAAGCAGACATGATGTACTATTTAAGTACATTGTGGTACATTTTTGATGTTTAATATATTTTAATACTGAAATAGATTGTAATAATAGTGCAAATATTATTGTAGGGTATATAGAAATTTAGCATCTATGTGTGTGTGTGTGTTTTCTTTTTAAAAATAGGTCAGTAAGTCGTGCAGGCCAGGTATGGGCTCCTGAAGGTTCAACTGCATTTAAATGCCTGCTTTCCGCACGTTTTTGTGCAGCTTTGCTCAGCAACATCTCAGACTGCGATGAGACCTTCAACTACTGGGAGCCTGTAAGTTCTACTGTCTACTATCAGAAAGCCTGTGCAATATGCGGTCATTTGTGACCTTTTCATGGATTTTCTTACATCAGAATCTCTTTATTGTTCCAGCAAGATACTGCTTCTCTTTCTAACTGTTAATCTGTAATTGTTGTGATGACTGTTTTGACAGATGCACTACCTGCTGTATGGCACAGGGATGCAAACATGGGAATATTCTCCTTTGTACGCCATCAGGTCGTACGCTTACTTATGGTTACATGCTATTCCGGCTTGTTTGCATGCCCATGTTCTACAGACAAACAAGGTACCGTAAATATTCCAAACTTGTTGTCATTTCAACGTTTGTTGTGATAGTTGATATTTTTAAATGACTTCAGCGGACCTTTAGCATTATCAGCAGCTCTTTTGTTCTTCTGTTATTGGATGGCTGTGTTTACCTTAAAGGTACCATGACATGGTGTTCTTTGGATGCTTTTATATAGACCTTAGTGGTCCCCTAATACTGGATCTGAAGGGGTGGGCCTTGACCAACACTTTGCTTGTTTGAAAGCCATGATGTCTCTTTCTCATGGTTGGACCAATTTCTCTGGGCGGGCAAAGCAGAGAAAGGGGAGGTAGCCTTGCTCCTTATGACCTCATAAGGGGCAAGATTCCAGATCGGACCATCTGAGTTTTAATTTTCTCAAAGTCAGAGCAGGATACCCTAGGCTCGGATTACACCTATCGCCATTTCTAGCCACTGGGGGACCAAAGGCAGGCTCATATTAATGTTAAAAAACCGCCTAAAGTGAAATGTTCATGCCATGGGACCATTAAACTGCAGGACAATAGTGTCCTATATATAGGAACATAGAATCTGTGGGAAATGATTTAAACATCTGTTTCTTGAGGAACTGATTAGCTATATGTTCCTACAAAGGGCCACCAAAAACCTTGTGCTATGATTGTGTTGCAGGTGTTGGTGTTCTACTTTGTACGATGTGTATTAGCATTCTCCTGCTGTGTCTGTGAACTCTATTTCTACAAGTGAGTTTACTATCCTCCTAAATGCAAGTGGGAATCCTAAACGCTTTTGCTTACAAATATTGCTGTTTATATATATTTTGCCATATATAGATATACATACTGTATACCTATATATCAGCATGTATATAAATATACATACTGTATATCTATATATGATTTGGAAGTTAACCATTTGGTTTGGTTGTTTGTGCGACACAGGGCAGTTTGTAAGAAGTTCGGTTTGCATGTGGGCCGTATAATGTTGGCATTCCTTGTCCTGAGCACGGGAATGTTCTGCTCGTCTGCAGGTTGGTCAGATTTAATTACTTTGTTAATCCATTTCCGTCCCTTTCATAATTTCTGACTTTGGTCCAATACATATTTTGCATGTCCACCTTTTTGTAACTGCCTCCATCCCAGCCCTCTTTGGGGTTTACCATCCAACTTTTTTGAATAACTAATTACAGAGCTGTATTTTTCTGTCCTCTTTATTGCTTAATTTAGCACACTGATAAAACATTTGGAGCAGTACAGCAGTTTGCACAGGGTGCAGTATACATTTTAGAAGGAACATTTCATATATGTGACACACATCCGGTCTCACTTTTTGTGATATTTGTTTGTTCCTCCTCAGCATTCCTGCCTTCCTCTTTCTGTATGTACACAACGCTGGTTGCCATGACTGGGTGGTTTCAGGACTCAACACCGTTAGCTATCATTGGTGTGGCTGCCGGTGCCATCGTTGGATGGCCGTTCTCTGCTCTGATTGGGTAAGGTCATATTTTGGGGCAACACTTTTGCCCCAGACAGACTTGTCAAACTGGATTATTCTTAATACAGCTTTGCAGATTCACAGATTTATTTTATTTTCAGGATTCCGATCGCCTTCGACCTACTGGTGTTAAAAAGGCAGTGGAAAAGTTTTATCACCTGGTCAGCTGTTGCTCTGCTTCTGCTGCTGGTGAGAATATGTTTTATAGATGCATGGAAAACGAATAAGGTTTTACAGTTGCGTATCACAGGACAAAGGTGCATGTGTTTCCACAGATCTTCTGTGTGAGAGTTAATCAATATTGCAGGAATATTATGGGATCTCCCTTGTTTTTTAGTAATACATATCTATTATAAACAACAACAAAAAACTTTATTCTTCACCCTGAAGAAGGGCCGTGTGCTGCAACGCGTTGGTGCGTACGTTTTTTGCTATGCATTAGCCACATCCATAAAGTCTTTTTAAAATATTTTCTTCAACAAGAGTGCCTTTGGTTTTCATGCTGTTCTGATACTATTGGATTACCCCTGCACCAAAGAGCACCTTGTTAGACTTTTTTCAACTACCAAAAAGAAGCGCTTCTTTTCTGTCTTACCATACTTTATTCTTAATTGTCAAATACACACAGTACAATGTAGTGGAACTTTATTTCTGCAATTTAACACATCCTTAGTATATAAGGAGCAGTAGACAGCTATATGCATAGAGTGTCTGGGGAGCAACTTGGAGTTTAGTGTCTTGCTGAGGGACACTTTCACATATGGCCGGAGGAGGAGTCTGGGGTTGAACCGCTTAAACCGGTTATGGGGCAACCACTCTACCTCCGAGCCACAAGCCACCCCATGCAATGTTACATTTATGTTGCTGAAGCTAAATGTAAATGCATCTATTCACTTTCCCCTCTGTTTCTTTCTCAGATACCCCTCATGGCAGTAGACTCTTTCTTTTATGGCAAACTGGTCATTGCTCCACTTAATATTCTTCTGTATAACGTCTTCACGCCACATGGACCTGATCTGTATGGTAATATATAAGAGCACTCATCATTAATGTATAATTTTATATCATGTTGGCAAAAATAGAATTCTGACCTCATGTTGCCCACTGGGAAACACATACTCCGTCAATTTGTTTTTTGGTCTTTTTTGTCTTGAAGTACTTTTCATAGTGTTTTTTTTAACATGGATAAAATTGTCTTAATGCTTAAGGGCACTCTTTTTGGAGTCTATCTGTATTGTTACATCAACTGCAGAACAAGGAGGCTGCATGATTAAACTGCATTGTGTTGTATCAGGTTTTATTAAAGCCAACAGCCAAATACAGAACAATCTCAAATCAAAGAAAACAATAGGTTAGTGACATTTCATCAGTGGATTTGGCATGTTAAGTTAAACACCCCATTAAAAATCATATCCTGTGCAATTCTGGAAGAGATTATGCATGTTTATGGTATTTATTATAGTTTTAGCCTGATGGTATATTATTTAGTGACAGTATAACATAAGTAACAATTTAAAGCTGCACTGTTTTAAGTTGACTCAAGAGGGCACACCATCATCAACACTACCATATCTAACCCTTTGAAAGTGTTCCAATTGGTTTCAAATAGCTGTAGGCTTAAGTCACAGACAGTGCCACAACATCTGTAATACTTTTGGGCTTGTGTCTCTTTACCATCATTATTAAATTTTTATCTTTTGGCATTTACATTTTCAATTCCACAATAATGACATATAGCGGGAACAGGCAAAGGTAAACAAGGCATAGTTTTGCAACAGTATGTCAATGACCCTCAAATCCCTTACCCACCCACACACCAACCTGAATCAGGTCAGAGCCAGACGGGGACAAAAGATGCAGACCCACGTGAACACACAAATGTATACCAATAACGACATACAACACACAAATTCAGTAATTATTTGACCATCCCCTCTGAATTTCCCCTTCATGTAAGATAATTACTTGTTGTCTTTCTATACATGAGCTGTAATGTTTTGCATATTTTGTGTTGTTTAAATTCAGGCACAGAGCCGTGGCATTTCTACTTTGCAAATGGGATCCTGAACTTCAACCTGGTGTTTGTTCTGGCACTGTTTTCTCTGCCACTCACTGTTCTCATGGAGACACTGTTACACAGGTTCAATGGTGAGGACTCTGTATGTGTTTCATACACTAGCATAAAAACTGACTTAATGTTGTCATCGCTCTATATAGGTACTGTATATGTGTATATATATATATATCTTTCATCATAAGGTTGTGGCCAAACAAGAATTAATCTAATTTTACACATGTAAAGAGTTTATTTTTGCAGTGATGTTATTTTTTTTACAGCAGCTCCTCTTGTGATTTCATGTACTTGTACACACATGTTTTCTGCAGTGCAGAACCTGGGCCGTCCATACTGGCTGACTCTGTCTCCCATGTATCTGTGGATGTTGGTTTTCTTCACCAGACCTCATAAAGAAGAACGTTTTCTATTTCCCATCTACCCTCTCATCTGCCTCAGCGGGGCAGTAGCCCTCTCCTCTCTACAGGTGTGTTACCATTTTCAAATATTAGCAAATGTAGTCTGTGTTAGTGGCTTTATTTTCTTTTAGAATCTGTAACAAATGACCTGTTACAGATTGTATTAATTTCTTGCAGAAATGCTACCACTTCCTGTTCCAGCGGTACCGACTTGAGCACTACACAGTCTCGTCCAACTGGTTGGCTCTATGCGCAGTCGTGGTCTTCTCAGTGTTGTCACTGTCTCGCTCTGTCGCCCTCTTCCGAGGTGTGTATACGCACAGACACTATTCTAATAAAACTTGTGTCAGACAACAAAAGCAACTATTCAAGATAGATGCAATTAGATTTTCCCCCCTGTCTACAGGCTACCATGCCCCTCTGGACCTGTACCCAGAGTTCCATCGCATCGCCAAGGATCCGACTCTTCACTCAGTCCCTGAAGGCAGACCTGTTAATGTGTGTGTGGGCAAAGAGTGGTACCGATTCCCAAGCAGCTTCCTGCTACCGCACAAGTCAGTATCCAGGTTTTCAACGTCTAATAAAGTATCAAATGTATATTTTGTCATTTCCAGGTGCGACTTTTACACTCATTTGCTGATAGTTTCTCTTCCTAATCTCCAGCTGGCAACTGCACTTCATTCAGTCAGAGTTTAAAGGGCAGCTGCCTCAGCCATTTGCCTCCGGTCCTCTGGCCACTCAGAGCATCCCAGCTAATATGAATGACCAGAATCTGGAGGAGCCAACCAGATATGTAAGTCACTCAGACACATGCACATGTGTTGACACATGGACACTGTACTTAATAGTAGATGACATGTTTACTCTGGGCAGGTGGATTTACGGCAGTGCCACTACGTAGTAGATCTGGACACAGATGAAGAAACGCCACTGGAGCCACGTTATTCCGCTAACAAAGAGGACTGGAACATCATAGCCTATAAGCGTTTCCTTCAAGCCTCAAGGTATTTTCCCAAATACGTTATTTTCTCTGAAATATTTTAAAGAATGTCTCCCGAATCTTCAGAAGATCAGTAATAGTTAAAAAAAAAAATAGAGACTAGAAAAAATAAGAAGTATTATCTTGACATTTAAAACATTTGGTAGAACTTCAGTATAAAGCACATTGACAAAACTGAAACTCATCTATTTTTCCTGCATAGGTACAAAGACTAAAAAATCTTTTTAATAAAACTCTTTTCTCTATTAGGTCATCTCCTCTCTTCAGAGCGCTCTACATCCCATTTCTATCAGACCATCACACCACGTATAGGCGCTACGTCATCTTGAAACCACGACGACAAAAGCAGCCTCGTAAGCGGACCCATGGCTGACCTTTGAACCTCAACATTGGCCAAAGTTCAAATTCTTAACATAAGAAATCACTTACTTCCCTCACAACTCATTTGAAGATATCAGACCCTTTGAAGGACATTACGGCTGCTGGGCTTGTGTGTGACTACAGAGAAACTGTTATGGATGGATGGGTTGATGGATGGATGGATTGGTGTGTGCGTGTGTCTGCGTGTGCGTGCGTGTGTGTGTGTGTGTGTGTGTCTAACAGTGGAAGCTCACTACAAGTATTTAGCCCAAGGCAGGTCGTAACACGCAAACACATTTTCTTTTCATACTATAGTTTAAAATGTGGCCTGAATGAAACAAATTTTTCTGAATAAGGAATCTAAGAAATCTTGTAGTGTTTGCTTGTCTGCACAGTATCTTATTGTGTGCTCTGTGAGCGGCAGAGATGAATGAAAGTGAGGGTGCGTTACTAATTTAACTTGGAATGTTGAACATAAAAACAATAAAAACATGGTTGACTGCTAATACAACCTTGCTGTTTTTTTTATTCGGACAGTAAAATTACTTCACCACCAAGTAGACAGATTCAGTTCTAATCTCATTTTATTTGAAGATTTCCTTATGTAACAAACAAACAGGTAATACAAACCACTCTCACTTACAGGAGAGATGTCAAGGCATTAATCATTCTGAATAAATAATAGTGATGCTATATTTTATCATTCTCTTTGATATCATGCCTTTGCTTTGGTCAGGCTGCAGGCACTCAAATTCACTGTATGAGCCACCTTTCCACTCGCTAGCATTGTTTTGAACTGTCTTTGATTTCTTCAATAGGAGACAGGATGTCATTTATAAATAAGGGAACAAGTGTATCAATGAAATTAAGTTCAAGTTCTGGACATCTCACAATTTAAGGCCATGTCAAAACACACTTGCAGTACATAAAAATATCCAGTCTTTGCTCAAGCAGTATTGGTGTATTGTGTCTTAATCCGTTTGAGGTAGCCTGTTTATAGCAGGTAAACTTGGTAACAGTATTTTCAGGCATAGCAAAAATAAGGGTCCAAGACCTCAATAGGTATCCTACCAAGCTAGGGCAGCATGACAAGGCCATGCAAACATTTTTGTGGCTTTTTATGGTGTATAATTTACAGGATAGCTTAAAGATAGGAAAAGGGAGAGAGATGGGGGACTTCATGCTGCAAAGGACCATGGGTCAGATTCCAACCCGGACCGCTGCCAAGGACTCGGGCTAAATGGGGCACGCACTCTTATCGGGTGAGCTAGAGGTTGCCCCATAACGCCATGCAAACAAGCTGCCACACAAAGTCGCTCATAATCATTCAGTCAGATCTAAGACACTCCATTATTTTACTTGAGGTATAACTAGGCGTCTGAACCTAGTTTCCTCCAAGCTGAAGTATCAACTGCCTCTGAAGAACCACAGGTTTCCTGTGGGTGCACTTGTTTGTGGTAATTTATCTAAAAGAAAGTGTGTTTGAGGTATGCATAGTTTAAGCATCAAGTGAAATGATTGGGGCCTATAGAGAGGTCCAGAGAAAGTATCTAATCTTGAGGCCGAGACATGCAGTATGGGCTTGTGTTAAAAGAGCCCTCCACCAATTTAGCACTGCGCCATAACATTGGCACAATGGATAGTTTTTTTTAAAAAGGATCCACGCATACTTCTTTCATGTCAAACCTTGGTGTCTACATTACCCATAATGCAACTAAACCACCAACAGATTGGTCTGATATTCAGGTGTGTCATGACTAATGTAGCCTTGAGCCTCAAGCAGAGATGGGGAGCGGGCTACAGCGGTCTGGTAACCTCATTTCCTTCTAACTCGACACCCACAGATTTCTTTTATTTTCAAACTTGTGGTCTTCAGCACCAACCAACACTGAATTAAGAGACATCACTTAAGGCAATTTATTAGAGTTCACGCAGCTCCCCTTGGAGCCACAAAAGGCTTTCATCCACTTTCACATAGGTAGTAGCACTCCCTAAGACCTGTAAACGATCTCAAGGCAACTTTAAAGTCTTGGTTCACCACCCTTATATAGTAAAGGTTAATGGACTTTAATTGCTCATAGCACAACAGTGAGTGACCTGGATACTGTTTATGGAAAGATGATGCTGTTGGACTATTTAAAATGTTCAAATGTATTTATCCAATGCTGTGAGCACCACAAACAAAAGTTCACCTCCATTAAATTGGGGTTTAGTCAGAAAGCTCAGGACAGATGTTACAAAACTTGAACAAATCAAACCCAAACTACTTACATGGCTAAACATGACTACCTATAAGTGAGAAAATGTTTTACTGTAATTTGGGTAAGATGATCCTTTAATTAATTCTAAATTCATTTTCCTAAACAAATCTGTGTTTGATTACCACAAACTAATTGGCACACTGGTCTAGGCTACAGGTTGAACTGTGGGGTATGCGACAAAATATGATTTCAGCAAGTCCTGACCTGATTTATATCCCATTAAGGGATTTAGAAACATAGCCTACTAACAATTACAACCAGGTACTGTACGTGCACTGTTTTTACAATCACACATACACTACTATACAAATAATGAAGGAGCTTTTCAGAGGATCAATAGTTTTCTCTGTTGATCCATTGTTGTTCATTGAAGTATCTCTTTCCGACATCAAAATTCAGGCCATTTCTGTAGCAATCCAGATTTGCTTGGTAGGACTTTCGGTTTCCATAGGTTCCAATACTGGTTTGGTAAGTGTCTTCCTTGCCATTGGTGATGTATGTCTGATAGAGGTCAGCCTTTACTGTATGACTTCCAGGCCTCAGTTTGGCATCATAGAGATCACTTCCTCCTCTGATACTGCCATTATACAACCCATGATCAGCATACACACTGCTGTCGTAATGCTCACTCTTTGTTGTACGACGACCTAGACTCCTGTCATAAAACTCTCTGTGCCCAGTGGAGCCCAGACTTCTGTCATTTAAGTCCCTTTTTCCTGGACGGCCCAAGCTGGTGTCATAGAAGTCGCGGGTGGCACGACGCCCAAGGCTGAGGTCATTGAGCTCAAAGTTGAGGAAGCAGCTCTCTGTGCTGGCAAGCGTCACAAAGCCACTCTCTGTGTCCCGACCTCCTAGGTTGTCGTAGTCACCTGTAGGGGTGTCAGGGGAGGAGCATAAAAACGAGGTGTTTTTAGTGTGTGGGCGAGCTGAAACCAGGTCATCCTCTTTCTGGGAGCGTATGACGTTGTAGACGTCAGTTGGAGCCGGGCTGGGGCAGAGGCCCGGTTCTGTCTGGCATACTTCTGATTTCTGCGGTTTCCTCCTTCTGTCTCACACACAGAAGAGAAGCATAACTAAAAAGTCACCTCAAACATGAACATAACATGAAACCTGATCCAGACTATACAGTGTACAAGGTGTGGAGGATGTAGGTTACTAGACATAACCGTTTCCTTGACAATAGTTTTTGAGTCAGTGAACTGATCCTTCTAGAAAGTAGGCCTTTTACAGAAGTAGCAAAAGCCGTATAATGTTTATTCCTTGGTGACATAGACCTTAATTGTTTACCAAAAACTAGTGAAAACACATTAGTGACCCATACACTATAGAATACAGTAAATACAGAATACCACCAAACTGATCATTTAATGTGGGTTTTATAAGGAATGAACATTATCACAAAATGATAGCATATTAATTTTGACAACTGTATTTTGGAAATATAATAATATTTTATAAAAAGAAACCTAATGTTGGTTCTTGGTGGCTGTAGCTAAGATTATCCTATCAAATGGTGAACTGGGTTTATGCAATTTTTCACCTCTTACCCTTACCCTTTGCTTTTGGAACAATCAGCTCAGTTATGACCATATTCAAGTTTGAATTACAGTCAGTCAAAGTATTTAGTATTTGTATTTGTTTAGGATCCTCACCGTCTGACAAGCAGTTTGAAGCAGCAGACTCCAATCACTGTCAGTAACAGCAGTATCAGAGGAATTGTGGGGATGATGACGTAAACCAAATTCAGAGCTAAAAGAGACAACAGATACAGATTCAGTGACTGTAATGTTGGCGGTTGATTAAAACGTATTAGAGTAATGTGTATATTCTCTTATACTTTGCAGAAAAAGGTGTATTAATATGAATCTTGGGTCAGTCTACCTGTACTGCTACCCTGGTTATGGTCACTTGGATTCCACGGCAGCACAGATGAAGGGAACACATCTGTAATGAGAAGCATATTTACTGTTGACTGTTGACCACACTTATTTTCAAAGTAGGCTATCCAACACGTCCGCTACATCATATGTTGTGACATTTTTTCAATAATCATACAGATCACATTTACTTGTTTGAGTGGAGTTGGGAGAAGGGGAAGGTTCCAGTGGCTTCTCTGTGGAAAAAAATGAATCACGGTCAGAAATGTTCAAGTATTTTCAAAGTAAAATAATTTTTTAATACTGTGTCAGCAGTACCTGCAGTGTATTTGCAGATGAAGTTGTTCTTGGTATCACAATTATCGTCGTTCCACTGGAACATGTATTGCTCCCCCTGACCGCCCGAAGCGGACGGTTGGTGATACATTACCACACACACCTCATAGCCGCATGATGGCTCATCCCAATGCCAGTTCCTACAACAAACACACACACAAAGCAAATGTACAAAATCACTTTTTCTCAAAGCTGCCCTAACAGATGTGTTTACAAAACTTACATTTCCATATATAAAAAGTCATTGAATAAAGGTTTTTAAAAAACCAAGATGAGACCATGACTTAGTTTCAAACAGCAATGCTTTTTTGGTACTGCCTGAAAAGTGTCTGTTGGACCAAATATCAAACCTTGTTGAGTACTGAAAGTGGGCATTGCATGTCTCGTCAGATAATTGTATTTAGTGATAAACATATAGTTCCTAATTATAATTTAAAAATTTGCTAGTTTTAGAATGTTTTATTTAGGACAAGTCACAGATGCTTCAACATTAGAGGTAGTCTGATAAATTGGTCAGCCTTTCACATCAGCCTATATTAGCCTATTCTAGATATATCTGTTGTACATATAATATATAATATTCATAATGGTAAGAAATTGCAGTAGACATACAGAAATATGTTCAAATATATATATAAAAATAAAATAAAATGTTTGTCAAAAAAGACTAAGTGGGTGTAAAATCAGATTTTTCAAACTCTGAAAATTAATATAGGTATAGACCTCATTATTTCATTTTCATCATCATTTTCAACTGTGGCTTTTTTTTTTTAAATGGTTTTGTAGAAAAACATTTTTTGTCTATTTTTATAGCCTACAATATTTCCTTAAAGTATTTTATTTCGGTACTGAACTTCAGGTACCATATCTGCTCTAGCCTGCTATTAAAGCAGTGAATTGTGAAGATATTTCCCTTCCAAAACTAATCCTCATACTGCCCACACTTTTGTCCCCTTGACCCTCTAAATACTTCCCACCAACCTAAATGTGGACTTGCTGCCGTCCAGCCAGTAGTACTGATAGGGGCAGTCCAAGCTCCTATCTTCCTCTCCATGGTTACGGCGGAGACCGATCCAGAAGTCTCCATCAGTTGGGCGGAGCTCTGTGATGAGCTGCTCTATGATCTTCTGCTCAGAAGCCGACTCCACGCTCAGCAGCTGCCCTCCGTCCCGTCTGCATGCGAGCTCTGCCTCTACGAAGTTGAGCCTCCGCCGGGAGCTCAGAGAAATAGGCCAGCTTGTAACACGGCCTCCCTTTTCCTGCCTTGCACACACGTTGACCTGCACCCCCCACACACACACATGCCAGATTACATGTGCACTTCTAAGTAGTACACATGAAAAGACCTGACTGTCAAACGACAAATTACATAGATGTGGAAACCTTTTATACCGTAACATTTTAAATTTTAAGAGGAGTGTGTTGCCTACCTCTGGCTTCGAATATGTCCGCTTCAAGAGACAAAGATCCAGCATAAAGTCAGGAAGGCAGACCATAAGGAAAACACAGATAGATCCACAAATAAGTCAAAAGTTCATGTTTGAGCTGTGTTGTGTTTTCTTTGTGCAGCTTACCTGTAATGAGGCTTGTAGCTGCAGATGGATCAAAACATAAAAGCAGGAGGTGACAGAAGATTGTCAGCAGGTCCATCTTTGTCAGCAATTCACCACCACCACTTGAATTTTGGTTCAGTCTTTTTCATTCCGATGTCTGCTCATCTGGTCATCAGTGGAGCTCAGGTGAAGAAAATCTACCTAAACCTTAAGAGGTGATCTGTTGCTTAGGGTGTAAAAAAGCCCAAAAAGGATGAAATAAGCTAAAGAAGTGCTAAAGAGAAAGTATTCTGTTCTATCTGCTGAAAGAAAGAGTATGGGAGACAGAAGGAGGAGCAGGAAGAGAAAAAACTGTGTGTGTTTGGGAGGGGGCTGTAATCTGTTAAAAGCAGTCTTAATGATTGGGAGAAGAGGCTGCATCGATCCCAAGACATCTAATCATGCAAGTGCTCCTCATCGTAAAAGCTGACAAGAGGCAGATTTCGCTCCTTCCTTTATTACTTAAGCTTTGGGTATTATCATTACAAAAGTGTTACATGAAAATGATCTGCTCTAACTCGATCAGGGTTATTTAAAAATATTTCTATCAGGTTCCGTCTTCAAGGTATAGTGCGGTGTTCTTCCCTTATTGTATTTCAGTACAAAGAAGGAGAGCTAGAGACAGCTGACGTTTCCAAGAGGAGGGAAAATCATTTTTATTTCCTTTATTGTTAAAGCCTCTTGGTGTCAAATCTTAGATATTTCTCTGCAACATATAATATTTAAAACAATTACAATTAATGATCAGACTGCCATCGCTTTTTGAATCGGATGTGGCTAAATTGTAATTGCTGCATGGAAAAACCCAGCCTCACCTTTTTCTAACTGAGCCTTGCCAGTGAAAAAGAGCACAGCCAAAAACACAAATACAATCTGTCAATGTGTCTTTGACAAAGGAATGCTGTGTTCATGTAGGACTCCATTATTATGAATAGGCTGATGGATAAAAAAGGTTTTCAGGACCTTTAAATGTCTAACGGGTCTAAAATGAAGTTGTTAAATTGCATATGCAAAGGACATAGAGTATGTGTCAAATGGACGCCAGTCTTGCTCTCTTAAGTCTTATGCTAAGCTAAGTTAGCCAGCTGCTGGTAGAAGCTTAATTTTTGTACAAACAAGTAGTATAAATCTTCGCCACCAACTCTCAGTAAGAAAGCCAATACACATATTCCCAAAATTATATGTATTTATTGTTAGGAATGTTAAATAAGAATTCACACAGAAGACAATAGACTTTGTTAACAAATTAATTTAATTGTAGAAAATTCCGCTCGGATTTGTCAAATTATTCGGATACATTTTATGACAATACAGGTTAGTAACAAGGCAGATTTTCATCAAAATATTGCCTGCTATATAATTTCATATTCAAGCATCAGGCTCAGCAGAAGCCATGGATGCATGTGAGTGTGACCCGCTTTTCTGAGCACAAATGGGGGAAAAGTGTATGTATGCATTTCTTAATGGTAGTAATTTCTAAAATGGCCCATAACGTTGATTTAGGGCTTGCAGAGAGACAGATCAGCCAGAGTTTAAACAGCAGAATGCTTCATCATGAATATGCTGTGTGTGCTAGAGTTGGGGAGTGGGGGGGGGAGAGGGAGTGGGGCTTGGGAGAAGTGAGGCTGCCATGGATATACTGTATTAATGCATGTTGCTCTATCCAAACACAGCTAATCAGTTTAGGTGTAGCAGATTTATGTCAGTCAAAGGGTTTTTTTTTTAAATGAAAGTGGGGTAGTGGAAGTTGGCGTTAGCGAGTAATGCTTTGAAAAATAAAAGAGAAGACAGAGAGGTAACTGAGTCCACCAGAGGGATTCAATAAGGAATGGACCTCAGTTTAAATGTCCTCCTTATTTACAGCATCTGAGACTAACAGAGGCTTTTATTCAATTAAGCCTCTCCCATTCGTTCCTCTTCTTACACAGTCTGTCTTCCCCCGTCTCTGCCTCCTCCTTTTATCCCACTGACCTGCTCCCTCTCTCCCAATTAGTTAAAGGGAAACCAGATGAATGTTCCCATGGGAGGTTACGGTATTACATCACTGACCTAACAATGCACCCACACACACACACACACACATACACACACACACACAGAACCTAACAAGGTAGGCGTTTCACCATGTCAAAGAAACCAAACATTGATGTTGAAAATTCCCCACTGTTTTTTGGTTGTTTGGACATTTAGTCAATTTGCAGCAGTAAAGAGAATTGCTAAATGTACATTTTCACTGAGGCGAGGCCTGACAGTGTAATGCTCAACAGATCATAGTTACACAGTAAAATGACATTTGATTTGAAGCTGTAAACTTACTCTGACCACAACAAATCATTTGTAATGCAATGGCCCTGTTTGTTTTGTGGGCTGTAAAGACACAGCAATGAAAGACAAACTCAGTTAATTTCCATCTCAAAGCCAGACGAAAAAAGTCCTTAATTACTCACAACAACAAGAAATTCTACTAAATTCAATTTGAATGATCCGAGCTGGCAACCCGCCAGGCAGACCGTCCGCATTGCGTAGGCCTGCACAGAGAGCTGGAAATGAGCCCTGAGTTACTGACCTGCGGGGGAGCTGGACGGCTCTATCAGCAGAGCTGATCCATAAAAGAGTTTTGAAGAAACCTTTAAAGTGCTGAAGTAATTCTTTAAGTCAAGTCTTTTTATGTAGTTTTGGAAAAGGCCTGAGAGAAGAAAAATGTTTTTGTCACCTGTGATGTTGAATGCATTAACCGTGTACCATGTAAATTATGATAACATTTTTTGCCTTCAAATTTTATTATGAATCGTTTTCTCGAAATTAAGGGTACTCATTCCATTCCTGCATTAAGATAATCGGCAATTTGAAATTTACAAAATATATGTAAAGCCACCGTTCAATAACTTCAGGAATGTCGAACCAATAAATTTACCACCTGACAAATAAACATACAGAAATCATATATACTCAATATTGTCATACAGTTAACAATTGTTTTGCGACATTGGGCACAATGCTCTAACAGTCAGCAATATGAAATGATTGATTGCATTGTATGTCCATTTTTGCACAATGGTAGACAAATTTAAATAGTAGTGAAAGAGTTGTCTATTAGAATATGATATATAAAAATGGTGGGTATACACCAATCTTAAGCCTACGCCTTGTCAGCTAATATTTTCCTTTTTAATTTATTGCTTTATTGTAAATTTAATTTAATTTATTTATATATATATATTTGGAAAATTGTTAATAAGGACCGAATATATATGACTAATACTACTAGTATTACTAAATTTTCTCACTGTATATGGTCATGTTGCTAACACTGATCCAGGGTATTAACCATTTGGATTCTTTTCAAAAACATCAAGACGCAGGTTTATACTGATTATTTAACTTCTTTACATCCTGATTGACCACTGACCATGCTGAATAATGACAAAGAACATGACTATTTGCATGACTGGACATGATATTTTGGGAATGTGACATGCTTTTGTTGTGAACATGTGTGTTTGTGTATGCTTTTGATGAGAAATTACAGTATGCAAATACATTTTAGCTTTCCAAAAATGTAAGTGGTGCGTAGTCAAGAATTGTGTCATTTCCAAGGATTGATTTGAGGAAAGGGACAACTCTGAAAAGATTAATATGGAAATCTCTGGAGGTCTGATCTGACACAACGAGACCTCCACCCGACCCACACAAATCCTTGGTTCCCCAGCTGACCAACGCAACCTGTGAAAAAAATGTTTGGTTACTTTACAAAGTCAACAATTTATTTTCCTTTTGTCATTGGCTGTCACTCATGTGATATATTGTGATATAATATTGGATACATGGAAAAGAAAGGCTGTTTACCTGTATTGTGCGATGCTCATAGTTCTTGAACACAGCACCTCCAGAGTCACCTGTCCCAACACACAGACACACAGACACAGACACACACACACACACACACACACACACACACACACACACACAAAACAAGAAATTTCATTTATGACTGAGAATCAAAAGGGTAAAGACATTTATGTGTATTTGCACATTTACAAAGAGATATTCTGGGGTGTTTTACAATTTTCCTTATTCCCTTAATTTAAACAAAGACATGGATGCCTCTCTAATGTGTCTGTGTGGAATTTGTACGTAGATAATTTGTGTTGGGGAAATTACCTTTGCTTAGCTCACCTCAGAGATGTTTATGGGATAGCAGGTCCTCGTAAAGTAACAACATAACTTTTATAAATGTAATAGAGGGAACATACCTTTACATGATATATGATCTCTAGTAGGATCTAGACCACCAGTGCACAGAAAGTTATCAGTCACGACCTCCTTTGGATCTTTTGTTGTTATGCCTGGGGCCCCTAGTGCATGTCTGATGCATACATCTCTCTGCATTGGTGAATTGGAAAGAGGAACCATAGACTAAAGTTAATTTTAGGTTTTAGTGAATAGTTAAGAAAGAACACAAGAGTCATGAGAAAATACATACAAATGCATACTGCAACCAACTATCTCTCTCACAAACACGCATGCACAAACGGGCGCACGCACACACACACACACACACACACAAACACACACACAGGCACAACACAGCCCATTTATAAACTCACATTATCGCCAATCTTAGCTTTGACATCTTTTTCAGCTACAGAGGTCCCTGTCTTAGTCAGGAACGAGAGACTTTCAAGATGATTCTTCAACAGAATGTCCTCTGTATTTAGAGAACACAAACATTTACTACATTTTACATCAGGCTATAGAGGCCTAAATATTTAACATGAATATGAAATGTGAATTGTGAGAAATAAAATCCATTTTATTTCTATAGGTGAATAGGCAAAGGATCATTTTGGGGTATTTATGAGAACCAGCTTTAGCGTTACCTTACCTTGGTCCTTGCAGGTGGATTTACCAACCAGTTTTAAAGCATCACTGGTCTCCTGGGTGCAAGGTATGCAAATAGGTCTAAACAAGACACCAAAAACAACATAACATGGAGAGGACGATGTTTCAGGTAAAAAACATTTAACAGAATATTTGTACCATTTTCTTTAGGGAAGAGATTATCTGATTTTAGCTGGTTACATGTTTCTGTTTTGTGTGTGTGTGTGTGTGTGTGTGTGTGTGTGTGTGTGTGTGTGTGTCTCTGTTTTATTTATAAACCCCTAGCATTCCTGAAAATGTAACATCAAATCCAAATAGGAATGACAGTGTTTGTAGGACAGAAATCCTCACCTAACAGCACTGGAGATGTTAACATCTTCCTCCAGTTGGATGAGAGCCACATCATAGTCATAGAACTCCTTAACACCCTTATTCTCTTTAGCACGGATATTGTACTGATTGTGTCTTGTAAAAGATTTAACTTTTTTAACTGTAAAAGAGATACAATCAAGTTTGTAATATTGTTTCTGTCATTAGGAATGGATTGCATACATTTAGTCATGATACGATTTTGACCTCAAAACCTGGAAATATTAATTACTAAAACAAATACTGTAACTTGATATTGTAACACTTATTTTTGTTAACAGCTAAAGCATATGCGTTTGTCATGTTCAGATAACTGGAAGAATGGCATGAGTACACACACAGACATTAAATAAATATTTTATATTACCTTTGCCCTGTCCATCATCAATAATAACGGTGACATGCTCAGCTGAATCTTCAAATTTGAAGCAATGAGCAGCAGTCAAGACAAACTTCGGGGTCACTAGAGAGCCAAGGCAGTCCCTTGGCGGTCCTTCATTCTTAAAATAGGAAGAAATATATATAATATAGTTTATAACACAACACTGTAAAAAATAAACGAAAAAAAAATAAACAAAACAAATTGTTTTTCATGAAATCTTACAACTGATGGTCTGACTCCATTCTGTTGTCATTAAGGCAAATACTCCTTAATGGAAAAGTATAGTCCACTGATTTTGGAGGGATGGTGAGATTGACATAGTCAGCCTTGTAAACACATTTCCCAGATGAATTATAAAGTGAAATGAAATACTGAAACATTCACCTTGACAACAACGGATGCCCACCATGGATACCTATGCCTCTTGTCTTTACGTGCTGTTTCATAGTCCTTGTGAAGACCACATAGACCCTTAACTTCTTCTTCATCTGCATAAAACCCAACAAACCCAACCCAGTCATTGTTGCTCATGTACATTAAATGCAATATAAAATATACTTAATCTCAGTTTAAATTAAACTCGAAGTTAAAACTAAGCATTATAAAGTGACTTACAAACACATACAATAGAAGTTATTTGGGTTTAGTATCTTAAACACATTACATGTGTGATTTATTGGGACAAATCTAAATCAAATCTGTCCATCCTTGTTAATAGTGGTGTTGAGCTAGAGGCACAGATCAAAAGTGATGGTTCTGCCTGCTCTTTCCACCATAGGATACAAGAGAACCATGTTCTGGTCTCCAGTTTTCATCATATCAAATTAGAGGGTGGAGATACATAGCTGATGCACAAATAGAAATAACACTAATGTGTAACCAGATTCATTAAGCATTCTTCCTTCAATTTCAAAAGATGACTTACCAATGATATCATCAAAGGTCTCTTGTAAATCCTTAATGTCACTCAATTTGTAGTAATGCCTTTCACCGATCCCTGTTGCAAGGGGCTGCAGGTCGCTATCAAAGATCTCTGCTCCAATCGCAAAAATATAAATGTCTGTATTGTAACAGAATAAAACATAGCATTAAAAATTAGGCTCTCTTTTGTTGCCATAAAACTCTCTGTTGCACTTTATTCAATCAATCAATACATTTGTTAAAATACCACGTGTGTTTGTGTAGATGAATCATATATATATACATACAGTATATATATATATATATATATATATATATATATATATATATTGATACATGCACATCCAGGTAGAGAATCCAGGCTATGAGGGACTGTGTGAAGTAGCGACCAGATATGACATAACTTAACGGTAGTTTTCTTCTAATTGTACTTAAAGGCTCTGCCCAAAATATTGCATAGCAATTAAATGTCTGTGACATTGTAGCATGTGTATAAATAAAACTCACCCAGATATTCTTCTCTTGATTGAGTTGCCGTACCCGGTACACCTGTTTGGTTCATGTATACCAAGTTCTTTATTTTTTCAACAGTGGGTGCAGGTGATCCGCCCATATTATAAGCGCCTGCAATGATGTACAGAAGCTTTACGCAACATGATATAAATTGCACCACTTTTGATATTTAAAGCTGTTTTACTGCATTCAGTTTATATTAATAATACTTTATACAAGATGCAGCTTTAAATAGTATAATTGTAATTTAGTACTGCTTTTATGGCACATAAATTCTAAATTAAGCAAAGTTGCAGGAATACAGTTAAGTGGTGAAGTGATGAATATTCAAGGAATATGGGAAATACACATATTACTGTAATATAGTGCTCAATTGGTGTCAATTTTCTCTTCTAACTCTTGAAAAGAAAGCAAATAAGCATGTTTTCCAAATTGTTGAATTATTTCTTTAAATTGTGTAGTTGCAGCCTGATCATTCAAATCCATAATTTGCTTTTAGGGAAAGAAATTGCCAGCTGCACTTATAACGTAATTAAATGTACCAAGTGACTGAAATTACCATCTGTAAAAAAGATAAGGACGTGACGATGTTCCTTAAAACGCTCTTCTCCAACTTGTACCTTTATAATAGACATTCGCTCCAAGAATTTCAGAAAGACCTGGTTCAGATCTGTTCCAGTGTTTTTCTCTTTGAATCAAAACACACACACACACACACACACACACACACACACACAGATCATGGATATACAACATAGATCAAGCTGTGTTCATGTTGTTTCCAACAATATCTATTATGACTTACCGCCTATTTTAAAATTTTCCAATGCAGTCAGGACGGCATTAAGTGTTATTTTTCTATCCAAAAAATCAAGAATTTTGACAGCTTCATAAACTTCAGAGGAGAAAAAGACTATTTCATAGTTTGGAGACACAGTAAAGGACGCAATCTGTGGAGACATAAAGCAAATAACTTAAATACATGGTGGATGAACTATAGTATTGTAACTTTTGACACAACTTTGTAAACACATGCAAACTTGTCAAACTGCTGTGAAAAATGTTGTCGATGCAACACCTCCCTATGTATGAAACTGCTTATGGTTGTTATTTTGTTGATTAACTGATTCATTTATCAGCAGAAAGAGAATCCCCCGCAGTGAGCACTGACAACAAGCCAAGGGACTTGTGCCAAGAAGCATCAGTCAAGATTATGATGTGTAATTCATAATGCAATTTACTTCTAATGTGCTGTTGTGCTAGTAGCCAAATGGGATGGTATCATGTTTGTACATGTTTTGTGCACAGTGTGCCAAATATGGTTCTAAAAGTATGTCAGACAACGTAAAAGACTTAATTTGTTAGCTCACACCATAAACATGATACAGATACAACTTTAGTGTAATTTATTAGTCCAAATTAATATTATGTTAGTTACATTTAAAAAGCTAATGCAGTAAAAAAAATGATTGCGCTATATACAGTGGCTTGCATAAGTTTACACACCCATGCTAAAGTTGATTAAAAAGAGGAATAAAAAAACATCTTTTGGAAATTGATCTTAATGCCTAAATTTAAAAATAAATGTAGGAAAATCCAACCTTTTAAGGACACCACTTTTCTTTGTGAATGAATAATGTATTGTAAATACTAAATAAATGTTCTTCCTTAAAATACAGGGGACATAAGTATACACACCCCTATGTTAAATTCCCATAGAAGCAGGCACATTTTTATTTTAAAAGGCCAATTACTTCATGGATCCAGGATACTATGCATCCTGATGAAGTTCCCTTGGCCTTATTATTGGAATTAAAATAGCACGACATCCTCACATACCCTTCACCATACATAGAGCTAGGCTTGGGGAACTTTCCATAAGATCATCTCTCAATGCAAATCAAACCAGCTATTAAGCTAACTGAAATAACACCATGCCGATCTCTAATTTTCTCCACGATGTTGCCAACTGTTTTCAAATTCAGCATATTGTAAGTGAGGCTATTCTGAAGCAACTGCTCTCTCCGGTAAAAAAACGCACTGGTAAACATTTAACACATAAAACTCACTTGTCTCTCATGTTTTATCAAAAGGAAAGCCATTTGTTTCTTACCTTTTTTATAAGTGTTGTGACAGCATTTCTCGCATCGTTGAATTGTTTTTCGTTAATGCTTGCAGAAATATCCATTGCAATATAGATGTTAAGTGTACCATTTTTTGAAATCCTGATTGTTCTCCCCTCCTGTGTGTCATCTGAAGAATCCACAACAAAAACTGTTATTTTGCCGTACACATTTATATGCCATTTATACATAATTGTTTCTATAGAGAATGAAATATAATGGAAAATAAGACAGTGTAGAAGTTAGTCTTGATGATGTTAATAATTAATACATTATTAATATAATGATTATGCTATACATTATTATTGTAAAGAAAATGATCTACCACTTGAAAAAAACATGCTGAAATAGCAAAAATGATCATAATGCTTATAATCAGAATAGTTTCAGGAACTTACCAATGGGTTCTAAAGTGGTGAGACTGCCTTTGATCGCACTGCCAAATTCCTCTGAAACCTCCAATGAAGTGTCATAGGTGTGTTTGTCTGCATGAAGCAAAAGCCACATAAACAGAAGTAATTGTGACAGAGTGATACTTAAGAATAAGAAAGTATTTGCCCATCACCACAGAGACTGAGATTCAGTTATCAGCAGTTTCAGGCAGTGTTTACAGGTGGGAAGGTGGTGAGGGATCATGTCCTTTACACTGCAATAGTTACTCTCACTGAGTGCTCAGTGTGCATGTGGAGAGCCCACCTGCCTGATCAATCAGTAGTAGTAGGTAGGACATAATCCCACACCATGCGGCTATGTTTTAGAAGAGGCAAGACTAGTAGTAAAACCAGAACTTGTTGAGAGGTTACAAAATACAAGAGCGTAGAGTGAGTAAAAATTAACCAAGGGCTGGCTAATGCTTGATCAGAACTTTGGCCAATTGTGTTACAGTTTGCAGCAACAAGGACCAGCCTGTGATGCTGTTATAAATATAAGGAAAAGGGGAAACAAAAAAGCATACAGAACTAAGATATTTTGCTTTTTATAAAATGTGCTGTGGCTGTTATATATATTATTTTTGTGCTTCACATGTTCAGTGTTCAATGTCCAATCTTAAGTTTGAAACATTTGATTCACCAAGGTATGGAAATGAGGTGACTTTCAGCATGTAATTTGTTTCTTGTAAACAGGCCGATTACTTCATCTTCATCTGTTTACCACAGATACTGACTCAGCTGTACAATAAACTGACGTTTACTTGCCTGCAGACTGTGCAATAAAAACTGAGGGATTAGTAAATAAAACATTAGTTGCTAACTCTTGTACATTGTGAGTGTTTGAACGTTCTGGTGACATAAACTCCTGTAAAATAACTTGACAAATTCATTGCTTCTGATTATTGCTCCATCACTTTTGTATATTGACTCCCAGCAAACCTTTTTCATGGCAAAACTTTGATTAAAACACACAATGTCAACAGTATTTGTAGGTTTCGGTCTTACAGTAGCATGCTGGCTCTTTGCCAGTCCACTGGCCATTCTCCTGACACACTCTCTCCTTTGACCCCACCAAAAAACAGGTTGCCATTACAGCTGTAAGTCACTTTGTCGTCAATTCCAAAACTGTTCCCTGTTCTTGTGGCGCCAGGTGGGATACCAGGATCAGCACAAGCATCCCCTGTTGCGGTCATAAAAGAGTCACAAATGAGGTTGTATCCCAAACTTGAAAGGAAATCAGAGTGAGAAAGAAAGTAGATGGCTGTTCATGACTTACAGTCACGGCTACAGATAGGCGTGTAGCCACTCCACTTCCCGTTAGGTAAGCACACACGTCTGGGGGAGCCGCGGAATCTGTATCCAGAGTAGCACTCATATGTGGTCTCATTGTCCACAAAGTACTTCTCCTGAGGAGGGGAGACGTTGCCGTACTCCATCACATTAGGGTCGGGGCATTCAACACCTGCAAAACAAAAAAATCTGAGTAATCATGTAGTACAGGCAACCTGTGGCTAAGTGAGAAACATTATCATCACATCACTCACGCCTGCATTTTTGAGGTCTATTTTTTTGGGGCAATGGTTTCCAGGAGCTATTCAGCCCACACAGGCGGGTCAAATGCGGGTATGGATAGAAGCCCTCAGGACACTGGTAGACCAACATGCTGTGTATCTGCAGCTGCTTGGTCAGCGTGTAATCACCTCCTTCAATTTGCATGTTCTCCTCCGTGCAATCACACCGAACCTCATCTCCTGAAAAATAAAAGACTATTACTAGTACTAGATGTACTAGAATATCAGACTTTAGAAAGTTGCTCCTGAGCCATGTAAGCCATTACACAACAAGCTGAGTAGTAGCCTACTAGGCTACATAATGATTAAACTCCTGTGTGCCCCTTTAACACAAAGGTCTCTCTAGGTTTTAAGATGTCTTTGTTCATAATTTCAAAGTGAATATACATGTGGGCTTTAGATATTTTTTTTTTTTTTAATTATTTCTTTTATTGAACTGTAATTACATTAAATGCTGTCAGTGCTTTTATGAAAACAAAATTTAGATTATTTAAAGTTGGCACTATAAGCAGGATGTAATTGGAACATGAAAGAAGGCCTATTTTATATTTAACTGGCAGCAAAGTCTATTTGATAGCTTTTAAAAAACTGACAATCCATTTCAGAAAGAAAACATTCCCAATGGAGACAAAGTATTGGATTATGTTTTCTATTGCAATTTTACTTTAATAACTCTTTTCAGTCGCAGTTTTAAAGTGCTAATTGCCGTATGAATTGTTGTTATTTTGATCCCTAAACTATTACCCAATTACACAATGCTTAACTGTAGCCTAAACTATGTTACAAAGACTCAGCTTAACTTACTTGGCAGTTAATATAAATATATGGACAACCCCATGGATAATTGGAAAGTCAAAATTATTTATATATATATATAGTTTTTGTAAGAAAAACTAGCTTACCCATACAGAGGAGACATGAAAGTGCAGCAAGCCAGCTCCAGTGGATAGAAAATCCCATGTTGAACCTTAAACCAGGGAACAGTGTAAAAATGAGAGGACTTTTCAGGAGCCCTACATTTATTGTAAAGTGGACAGTGATGTTCAGAAAGAGGGACTTGATTAACAAAGACCATCCTGGTACTTATTAACTTGATAACAAATAAAAGAAAATCAATACAATGTGTACAAGCAAAACATTTACAAACAATGTTTACCATAGTATTACACCTTAAATACAATATTTAAGATATTTAAATAATTCAGTGTCAATCAACTTTACTAATGTAGAAATAAGGAAGATTCCTTAGCTACAATTAGCACTCAAAGTCTCGGTTTTGTGTGTCCTGATCACACAAAACAGGCCTGACCATATAGGCCAGTTCTGTTCTGTATTTTCCACACTGTGTACATACACGGTCACATGTTGGATAAAAAATAAAAAAAAGAAATTGTGAAACTAACCAACTTTCATCATTTCCGAAAACCCGCAAGCAATCTTGAGCTTTGCTTATTGACAAGTTGATATAATTATTGATTGAACTCTCTTACCACATACCACACTGGTTTGACTGCAGCTCTCCCTGACCCTTAGCTACTATACCTCCCTCTTCCTTCATTTGTTCAGTTACTTACTCAGAACGCTCAAATACTCTTTGTTTTAAAACAATCTGATCATGATTGTTTTGTGGTTTGCATCCTGTTATTTACTGGCTTGACCAGTGTGAGTTTAAATGAAACACACTAGAATATATACATATTATTGTAACAACTGCTCCAGTCATGTCGATGACATGAGAGTAGATAGATTAGCAGGGGCACCAGGGGTATCAGATTCACAGTTGCCCTCTTTAATCCAAAAAAAGGTTAGACTAGACTAAAACCATCCCATTCTTGGATCATGTTCATAGTTCAGGTTGTGTACAAAACAAATAGTCATTGCATATATGATTAAACACTTGAAAAAAAAAACAAGCTCTGTCTCCCATGCTGCCTCACCAAATCAGTGACATTTCTGACAGAAGTAATATATATACACCTTATTCAACATTCAACATTGTTTTTTATCATGATTTGTTCTCCAAGTAACATTGCAAAACACAGATTTAACAGACATTATGTTCCTACACACAGGTTGTTATGAAACAAACTAATCACAATTGTTCTGGGGTTTGTATCCTAACAACCTAGCATTTGTAATTAAATTGATCTTATTTAAATTTAGTGAGTACACTATAATAACCTCTAAAAGGGAAAACATTTTGAAACTTGCATTGACCAGCTTTCTGTCCAAAATGTCAATTTTACTGATAGTCGAGATTAGTATGAAACACATTCACACATTCATACTTCCCATGAATAAATTGCTTCTCCTCTAGTGCCGCCCTCTGGACAAACTACCCTAGTGCGATTGTTTTATTCAAAGGCAGCATTATTGGTTCAATCTAACAATTTGGGGCATGTGATTAGGGCCTCTATGTTCTGGAGGAGACATTGTACGGAAGCGAAGTAGGCCTACCAATGGCAGAAAAAGAAAAACGTATCAGTATTATGTTATTACTTGAAAAGTTTATCGTAATAACACGTTTTTCTCGTTTTAACAAGATATGTTCACGTTTTAACAAGATAGTATCACATTAAAACTTAGTTTATAAAGTGATGACAATATACTATCACGTTATAACGTGAAAGGTTTTGCGTAAAAACATGATCATTTGTTTTAACATGAAACTTTTCATGTTATTACGTGATAAATAGTATTTTGTAATAACAAGAACATTTATAACCAGTGACTGTAAAAAAGATAATATTTGAGAATATTTTTTTTAAACAGCTTTAAACTTTTCACGTAATAACGTGATACTTTAGGCATGTACTTAGGACTATTTAAGCAGGGTCTCATACACTAAAACTTTTAACATTTCTTGTCATTGCAACAGTAGGCTACTTTTTGTATATTCATAAATATTTCGTCCATGCAGCTAAATGAAAGATCCAGGTGCAGATTTACCTATTATTTGTAAAATTACTCTACCATTTTAAATTTAGAGGTGGCGGTGAAATTGTGCAAATGAAGGTTTTGGCAATTTAGATTTATTATGAGCAGGCTATAGCCTATATTACGTTTTTATTAGCCTAACCTTGTGCGCATCATAACTTTGCACCAAGTAGCCTATATGACTTTACATTATGATGTTTTGATGAGATACGGTAAAGAGTTACAAAAAATCTATCAATAATGCGAAGATAGTTTTTATAAATGTTCGGCAGCGGGAGTAAAGAGGAGGCATGACGGAGGGTAAAACCCATAGACCGTTAATAATATACAGTCTATGGTAAAACCCATAGACCGTTAATAATATACAGTCCATGGTAAAACCCATAGACCGTTAATAATATACAGTCTATGGTAAAACCCATAGACCGTTAATAATATGCAGTCTATGGTAAAACCATGGACAGTTAAAGAAACACACGTAGAAGAAGGAATATCGGACCGGAAACGACGAGCATGGCGGAAGTTGTCACAGTAAAACAACAACGCGCCAAATTTGTGCTATTCACTGTTCTTACTGCCTAAGACACATGAAGCAATTTGTCGAATCTTTGTGATTGTACTTAGGAGACGCTGCTGGCTAAGGAAGGCTGTGCAGGTAAGATAGTTATTTAACTACGAGTTGACAACATCTTGATTCTCAAATTATTCCGCGTGATTCAGCTTAGTGCATTATGGGAGTAAATGACATTGAACGTTACAGTTTAACAATTTGAAAAATAAAATGGTAATTATTCGGTGGGAAGACACTGCGTAGGTGTATCTTTCTGAAGTAAAATAAAATTTGCTTAAGTATTAGCCTGGACAATACGTGTTTGTTTTTTTCGATGACAGCCTGACAAGGACTGGGTGCTTCTGTCTTCAGCATGGCTGTGCCTTTTGTGCAAGACTGGGACCTTGTTCAGACACTGGGAGAAGGAGCCTATGGAGAGTAAGTTTATCTTTAGTAAAATCAATGTCACGTTCTTCCATATATTGTACAGACGTTTTACACAAAATGTGGTTAGGTAATTATTTATTGCAGCTATCTCAGTTACAGTACTGTTTGTCAGTGTGACCCTGCTCATGTGATGCAACAAATCTAACCCAAAGTTATCTTTGTACTGTACGAGTTAAAAGGGAATCTGCTGCTGCTGACACTATTATCTGCTTTCCTAAACATAACACCTCCATTGTTGATTTCTTTCTAGAAATATGGACTTGCTTTACCAGTTAACACAAGAATGTCTTTAATACAATAAAATGTTGAAGTCTGATTAGCAGCAAACATCTGGTAACTGTTGACATCGTAAAAACCCTCATCAGACTCACATCCATCTTTTTTTTCTGGTTGCAGAGTGAAGCTGTTGGTGAACAGACAGACAGAGGAGGCGGTAGCAGTGAAGGTGATCGATACCTCTCAGGCTAAAGAGTGTGCTGAAAATGTAAAGAAGGAAGTCTGCGTCCATAAGGTAGGTTATTCACCTATAGGACAGTTCGTATAACTGAAAGTGTGAAAGAATAAAAGAGGAATTAACACTAGTTTGCCGCACCATTGGAGTGTAAATGTGTGTGAGTGTTTATCTGATGAGCAGGTGGCACCTTGTACGGCAGCCTTGGCCACAGTGTGTGAATGGTTCCTGTACTATGTAAAAGCGCTTTGATTAGTAGGTAAGACTGGAAAAGCGCAATATAAAAACAGTCCACTTAGGTTTAATAGCACTTCACAGTAGTTGAAACACAAGGGTTGTGCATTTGCTAGTAAGGGACGTGGTTGAGAAAATTGCCTTTTTAATTAAGTTGTCCATTACATAGAATTTATTGTAGCTCAGATATGACTATTAAAGTTTTTTAGTGTTGACTTGCACAACAATCCCACAATGCAATTTTAACCAATAATACAATGTTACCAAATATACAATGTTTTTACATGTTATATGCACATATTGTTCAATGTTAGCTTTAACCTTTTAAACTGTTATTTAACCAGAAATGTTTAAATGTACTCTAAATGACATTTTCTACTGTGTAGATGCTCAACCACGCCAACATCGTTCGTTTTTTTGGCCATCGGAAGGAAGGTGTAACTATGTACCTCTTCCTGGAGTACTGCACTGGAGGAGAGCTGTTCGACCGAATTGGTGAGATGCTACGACTGTAGGTGGAAAACATAGGGCTACTTTCATGGAGGGTGTGACCAGTAATGAATTCAACAGTCTGAGGGCCCTATCTTGCACCCGGTGAATCAAAGTGCCTAGACTCGTCCACAGCATGCACACACTATGCCTGCTACACACATACAGGGAAGCGTAGCAGCACACAAACATGCAAAAGATTACAATCCAGCCAATAACAGACAAGATAGATTTGGGGGGTTTGGGGTGGGGGGTTAGTGTGCGGAAGCACAGAAGGGAGGGGGAGGGGACCGGGATGAGGAGGAGGGAGGGGGTCGCAAGCTAGTCTCGTTTTCCACATCCTCTCTATCTTATGTGGCTGTTATGAACAAAAGTACGTGCATTTGTTTCCCCAGCTGGTCTGGAACCCTACTCGCCCCCCCTATGCACAAGTGCCTTTGTCTATGTTATAAGTAGTGATGTCTACATTTTAGTCTTTTTTTGTCTTGTTTTTTTTGTCTTGTCAAAAATGCCTTGTGTTTCTTTTACAACCTAATTTCCCCACAGGGACAATAAAACAAAACAAAAACAAAGAAACTTTAGGAAAGGAATTGTGATACAACAACACTTTCTAATTCAATCCCAGCCAACAGCTTATTCTTCAATCTCACACTAATTTGTATTTTAATAAATGTAATTTAAAGTACTCTTGACTGTTGGATGGAAACCTAGCTTCATATTTTTGCCCTCTGTGTTTTGCCGTTTAAATTAAAATAGATTTACATAGCTCAATTGGAAAAATAGCATACAGTATTGGCAGTGGATGACATAATACCCAATATGAAATAATATCAGCCTGATATAATAGTGTGTTGTAGCTTTTTAGAAATTATGTTTATTTCATATGCCGCTGTGTATTTGGATGGTGGTCATTTATTCAGGTTATTAAAACGTTCTATTTATTTCAGAGCCTGATGTGGGGATGGCGGAGAAAGATGCTCATAAATATTTCCAGCAGCTAATAGCGGCTGTGGTGAGTGAAACAAATCTGTGTGTTGATGTGACTCCCGAGGCTGTGTTTACTGTTATTAAATTCTCAGATGCACTTTTGCAGGAATACCTCCACTGTGCTGGCTTCACCCACAGAGACATAAAGCCAGAGAACATTTTGCTGGATGACAAAGGTGAGGAAATACAATGTGTATCAAGGTGTAGAAGGAATACCTGTGGTTTGCATTTGAAATAACCATCATCTGCCGTTGCCCTCTACCTTTAGATAACCTGAAGCTTTCAGATTTTGGCCTGGCCACCATGTTTCGGTTTAAAGGACGAGAACGTCTTTTGAATCGACTCTGTGGGACTCTTCCTTATGTGGCTCCAGAGCTTCTCAGCCAACCAGAGTACAAAGCTCAGCCGGCAGATATCTGGGCTTGTGGGATAGTCCTCACTGCCATGCTGGCTGGAGGTACGATCACAACGTCCGTGTTTACAGGGGGTCAACACAATATCATACCAACTTCTGTAGTCTACTACATTATTCACTTCACTTTGTATTATGAAGGTTATAATGTAACATTTGTATTAAGGCTGCCATGCATTCTCTTAGTTTGCTTGTAGCCCACAGCAAACTGTTGAGGAGTTAGACTTTGAAAACCACTAGGTTACTGATATAGAATTTTCGTGCTATAAACAACCTGAAAAAAAGATAACCATACCAAACAAACGGTTTGTAAGAGGTTTTGAGTAATATCGTAGCAGATATGTGATTAGATCTGGGGGTTTTCTTTCATAATACAGTATAGACATAGTTAACATACAATAAAAGAGACAGGCTGGTTCTGAGTCATCTACAAACCATTTCACTATATGACAGAGAACAACTGAGAAAATATGTTTATTGAATTAGATAAATACATTATACAAAGAGCTGCACTACTTTAAAAATACAACACTTATCGTTAACACTGACCATTTTTAAGAATTCATAAGTGATCTGATCTAACACTGTAACAAATGCTGATTTGCGATTTTCTTCTCTTTGCGTTTTCAAGTTGTTGGCAGCATCACTGTCTCTATGCAGTCGATGCTTTGTCACTCTTTTCGTGTTGCTTTTTTTCGTCAGAGTTGCCATGGGACCAGCCCAGTGACAGCTGTCAAGAATATTCAGACTGGCTGCAAAAGATGACATACCTATCTCCTTGGAAGAAAATACAACCAATGCCTCTTAGTAAGTAGGGCTGCTCGATTATGGGGATATATATTGAAAAAAAGATAATTTAACATGATTACTTCTGGAAAGATGTTGCAATTATTAAAGTTAAAAAAACAGTGGAAAAAGTTAATTAAATCAGCAGTAAAAAAAACACATAACTGAAATTTGCCTTAAAGCGTAACTCTCGCCAAAATGCAACCTAGGGTCTTTTTATGAATGTACTCAAGTCAAACTTGTTTAAAAGCATAATTAGGCCTTTTGAATGGGAGAGCTAGGTACCCTTCTATAATAGCACACTAAGAAGGCTCAACACAACATTAAACTTTGCTCAAAGTATCACCAGAGGCTCTACACATTAACGCAAGCATTGAGAACATTGTTTGTGTTAAAATCAAGAGCTACAGTGAGTTGTTAAAACCTTTCAAACTAACAATTGAGTCGGGTACATTCAAAAAACTTAAATTTTTTTTATTCAGTACACGAGAAAATAAGAGTTTACTTGCAAAACATAATTGTTTTTCTTGATTATTCTGTTTTTGTGATCATTGGGAGCCGAAACCATAATCATGATCAAATTTAGATTAATTGCACAGCCCTATTAGTAAGTCCCAAATTAAGACTTTAAATATAGTTTAACAAAAAGAAATTACATTATCACATTTAACTTTTCTTTTCTTTTCAGGTTTGTTGTCCAAATTGCTGCTGCCCAATCCAGATGCACGAATCACTATTGCAGACATACAGAAAGACCGCTGGTTTACTCAAGGCAAGTTTCAATATCAGTATAAGACAACTAAATAACTTCAACTTAAATGTTACTGGACTGATGTTTGTCTGTTTGTCTGCAGGTGTGAAGCAACCACCTCTGGGCTCAGGTGGAAACAAACTTCTTCGAACAGATGTGGGAGTCATAGCCCGGGCCAACAGGTCAGAGCTTTATGTCTTTCTTCTTTCAACTAAAATGTGTTTCTTTTTTTGCAATTAATCCTAAAACTATGTTCCTCCCTGCACAGTGATGACAGGATGCAGTTTTCCAGCTCTCAGCCTGATTTTGCCGCAGGTGGCTGGGAAGCCATGTTGTTAATCGGCCAAAGCGATGGCCAAGTCAGCTTCTCTCAACCGACCAAGCCTGAGCACATGTTGCTGGGTAGTCAGCACTTGGGCACACCGGGAGCAAGTCAGGTAGTTCACATACTCAGGGATGCATCCATTTTTTTAATTTTTTTATATAACATATATATCTCCCAACATATGTGAATTTTCCAGCAACACAGGCTCATGGTCTGTTGTACAAAATAGCAGCCATGATTACTTTTTTCCGTCTGTTTTTCTATACAAGGAACATGTATGTTTTATGAAATCCTACCTTAATGCTGACTTCTTCTTACTTTCTGTGTGTAGTCGCCATGGCAGAGATTAGTGCGGAGAATGACGCGTTTCTTTACCACTGTGAATGCCGATGACTCCTTATCTGCCCTGAAAGACGCCTGTGACGGCCTGTCACTTGGCTTCAAACTCACCTGCACCAAACAGGTACAGCTGTGCTCAAGTATACAGGACTCAAAACCTTACAGAGGTTAAATACACTCTGACCACTGATGGGTAAATAAAACATCTTCTGCATCATGCAGCCAGCCCCCCCCAACACACACACACACACACACACACACACACACACACACACACACACCAGGATAAACAAACCTTTTCCAACTGCTTCAGATTGTAAAACGCTTGAGTTTAATGAACCTCTGTCGGCCTTTTAGGTGATGGTGAGCACACTGGACAAACGCAATAACAAACTCATCTTCAAAGTTCACCTGCTAGAGATGAATCAGAGAGTGCTGCTGGACTTCAGATTGTCTAAGGTCAGTTAAATGGTATATGTAGTGTTTCTAACATGAATAATCAATTACCACATTAAAATTAAGAAGTTAAAGTTTAATAGCCACTAAAATGACGGCAGTGGAGAAAAAGAAAATGAAAAGAGATGAAGCCAGAGTTGCAGCGACTTCTTTATTGTTGCAGGGCACATCACATATTGTTACAGCAGCTCAGTGCTTGTGTTTAGTTTTTTACCTTCATAATGTTTTGTTGCAGAGATAGAGGCAGTGGGGTTTCCTGTTTACAGTAACTTTAACGGGACTCTCTTTTTGCCACGGGCATTAAAAATAAATGGAAAGACTTTTTTTTTGCCAGACTTTGTGACGAGTAAGAACTATCGCAGTGTTTGTGAATGAACGCTCAGCCAGCGCCTCACTAGAGCATCAGTGTTATGAATGGATGCACTATTTTTACCTTTATCAAATCACTTGAAAAAAGGCTGTGACAGTATAAACATACAGACCTCTAAACACATCAGACTGCTTGCTTTTAATTCAACATTTCTCCGTTCTTGGCTGAGATGGATGACATAGCGCTGCATAAATTAGCCAGCAGCTAGCAGATTAATACAGACAAAACCCCACAGTAGCCTATTTATCAGCCTGCATGCATGTTTACATATACACATATATATATATATATATATATAACAATTCTAATCCCAAAATTGAATATCGAAAAAGCTACCTATCCATTGAATGAATATTCAGATCCAGCCCTAATTGAGAGATTATAGAATGGCAACTATTATTACTGTTATTTTGTTGTCTTTTTTATCTATTTTTTTTCATGCTAAAACTGCTGCTGTAATTTTCTCGCGGGAGTCATCCCAAAAGGATCAATAAAGAGAAGTCTAACTAATGCCAAGGGACATGAGGGTTCTTTTAACCAGGAAAAATATACTTTTCTACCATTTTCTTTCTACTGTGGGTCCATGTAGCGCTGAAGATGCTGTAGGACCGTCTCCAAAACTGTTATATCAATGATTTACCCATCAGTTCATATGACTTCATGGTTCATGTGTAAAACTAAAACTGTAAACACTGTAAAACTAGACAAAATGTACCAAAACTAAGAGACAACAATGTATGTATTTTTCCTTTGGTCCAAACCATGTGAAGTAAACTAAACAGTATAAAAAACCTGCACCGGTAGAAGATGGATGTTGATGTGTTTCTGTTTTTCCAGGGTGACGGTCTGGAGTTTAAGCGGCTCTTTGTGAAAATAAAACAGAAGCTCGGTGACATCATCAGCACTCAGAAGATTTTACCCCCCATCACATGAGCAGCCTTTACATAAAATTGCAAACTGCTATGGCCGTTGGAGGGAGAACCTGTATATATTCAGCTGTTCTATTGATATTTAAAATATATCCTGCTGTTCTCTTCGTGTGTGTGTGTGTGTCTCCTTGCTTGAAGTTAGCCAATTAAAGTAGTTAGTTATTCAGATTAGTGTTCAAAAGTCATGATTGTCAAAGTCAGGTACACATAGGGATTAGGCAAGTATGTGTGATTTGTTCTGATTATGTTTGAAATGATACAGTCCAGACTCTTGAATAAATTATTAAAAGACCAACATTGTGAGCTAAATGTTCTGCTAAATGTGGCATATAATGCACTGACTCAAAAAATAATAATTTTGGGGTTTAATATGAGGTGACTCCAATGTTCAGTATCCATGCAAGTCCATTTCTTGTTAAATACCGCTCCTGTTGGCTAAACAGTATACACACATCTCATTAATGTAAAAATCAAAAGATCAAAGTTTTGTAGAAAAGAATATGCTTACAAATGTATTTGAGATGAGATCTGGGTTGCATGCTACATACTGTAATAATTGTCCAAACTGTCAGCAAAACTTAATTCCAGGTTAAATTACAACCAAAGAAGTCTGTGATATAGCCTACATGTATGACTATGAGCCTGTAGCCTTGACGGTGATGTTGACGCTGACAGGTTCATTGTCGTCTCCAGGGGGAGGAGCTTGGCTGGTGGCGGGGGTGGCACTCGTAGGTGAGGTGGTGAGGGGTGACGCTGCCCGGGGTAAAACCATGGTTGGACCTGGAAAAGACCAGAGACAAGGTTCAGTATCAGATAGATGAGCATCAAGAATTTTAGTTGCTGCTGATGGTCAAAACCGATTGCTCATAAAATCTGATAAGCTGACAAGATGACCACATGATTTAAAAAAAAAAACTTTGAAAGCCTTATGTGTTATTTTATTATAACTTGTCAATGTAAGCTGCTACCCTCCCCACATTTCACGGCATACAAAAATACCATGAACTGATTAGACTAATAATTTTAGTCTAATATGGTTTTTCCACAAAAAAGTCGGAATCGGAAGGTTGGCGGTTCAATCCCCTCCACTTGTCAAATTGTCCCCCCCATGCTGCGCCTTCGGAGTGTAAACGTGTGTGAGTATTTATCTGATGACTGCACCTTTTATGGCAGTCTCTGCCACAGTGTATGAATGTGTGTGAATGGTTCCTGGACTATGTAAAAGTGCCTTGAGTAGTTGTTAATACTAGAAAAGCCCTATATAAGAACAGGCCATTTACATTTAAAACAAATCTAAAATTTTAATATTTGTTACAAATTCATTGCCAAACTTCAGACTAATCAACCAGAATCAGAAACACCTGATGTTATGGCATTTTTCCACTGCATGGTACCTACTCGACTCAACTCGCCTCAACTCTACTCGCCTTTTCCGTTTTTTTATTATGAAAAAAAGTCCCTGGTACCTGCTACCAGCTTCTTTCTTTCCAGCTTCTGGAATCTGATAAATTCCAGAAGCTAACTAACTAGACTACAAGCTGACGTTAGCAGGAACAGATGTTTATGTTTTTAAGTTTGATAAAAAGGAGAGCTAATTGTGGTTGTTCAAAGTCTATGGCCACTGTGTTGTGTAGATAGCTGCTGTCTGGCTCAGTCTGACCCTCTGATTATGATAGAACGCTGACTTTACTGCTTTATGCAAGATTTGTTTTGCTGTACAAGTTCTTTATCTACATAGAGAAAAGACTAAATGTATTTTGACAGATACATGTAAAGACGGGGGCGCTATCATGGAACCAAAAAACAAAACCTAATGGGGACGTTTCAGGCTGCTGGTGGGGATGCTATGGACAAAGTACAAATGGTGATACACTGATAGTAGCATATTATGTTTAACCATGTATCCAGTTAATTTAAATATCTCACGATACTTTATTGTGAACAATTAACTTTATTTTTATTTTTTTTATGTGTGTTATTTTTTTATTATTTTTTTTGCGGGGTGCATCCACCAAAACAAGTTTGTCCCTAGAACATTTGCAAAGCCAAATGTTCCACTTTGCCACTTTGCCACCGCCTAAGACGATTGTAATTGGTTTAATGAAATGCAAACACGATGGATAGATAGATAGATAGATAGATAGATAGATAGATAGATAGATAGATAGATAGATAGATGGTCTGTGTCTGCGAAACTAGCAGTGTGGTAACTCTGACATGCAAAGCCCATCTTTAAGCTTGCATGACTATGTGTTTGATGTGGGCACATCTTGCCTGGACTGGATGATCCACCAATCTCCTCCATTCCTCCCTCTGACCTGCCTTCCAATTCATCCTCTGGGAAGTTGATGTTTTCTCTTGACTGGCTATGCTGCCTGCCACATCAAATGGAAAAAAACAGTTTTAATGGCATGCCTGTACACAGAATTGGCCGACAACATCATTAAACTACACATTTTTCTTTGCTGCTATTATACTGTATATAGAGAGTATTACAGATACTCACAAACCAAACAGCATGTCATGTAGTCCTGGGAGAAGAAACACAGAACACATTAATGCATTAATTAAATTAATGCAACATAATGGAACAATGGCTTTTTTTTTCGTCATTAGGAACTTGGTGTTTGTGTTTGGGACTCACGAGGATTGTTGTTGCGGTTGCGGATTATGAACACGAGCAGCAGCGCTGTTAGGAAGGCTGCAAAGAGCATCCCGCCTATAGCTGCTCCAATCACAGCAGGGTACACATTGTAGCGTGGTTCCGCTGCAACACATCACAGTTACACATTGCAAAATAGTACACTTTTAAGAAAACAGTTTCTGACATTGTGCCTCATATTGTTTATTATTGTTTTTGCTTCTTTTAGTGGTTCTCAACCCATGTCAGCATTGTTCTTATTATTGGTAAATGTTAGTTTCACTGGAAAAGCCAGAGTTCAAGAAGTTTGAGTGTTTCTTCATACGTTTTGTTGACAAAATAATTATGTACAACAATACTTACTTTTGAAAGAGGAAATACCATTATTTCATAATTGTAAGTTTAATACACAGTATGGTTTTGCTGCTGCAGCCTTACTTGGTCTGGTATGACTAGTAGCTTATGGTGGCTTATGTTGGCAATCAGTTAGGCAGATTGCTGTTTGCCCTTACTGACATAGTATAAGTATAGTATTTCATTACTTCTTTCTTTACTTTTTTACTTCTGTTCAGCAAAAGTTACCTGGCCTCCCTTTAAAGTCAACCCTGTTAAACTGAGTGTACTATCCCCTGGTTTGGTCAAATCCTGTTATACATGGTACATTAACAAAAATTATTTACAAAAAAAAGCACACAGTGCCAGATAGAGGAATGGTAAGGAGCATGGCTGTTTCACTTAACGCCCCCAGCTGGTGAATATCAAACATTGACTCACTGGCCTGAAATGCAGCGCAGATGCCCCTGGTGGAAATTAGATGTAAGACATCTCTAACTCAAGTCCCTGTCTTTGCTCAATTCCTGTCCATAAATGCGTTATCTGACCACACTTTCCTCACTCCGTTCCCTTACTATACCTGGAGTCTTTGCAGCAGAAGGGTGTCCGACAGTGCGGTGGTTGACAGGTGTGATGCGGAACTGGTAGGTAACGGTTGGTATCAGTCTCCCTACTGTGTAGATCCTGATTTCTGGGTCCTGGATGATAATAGGGTACCAGTCTGGTGGACTGATCCTCTCCTCCGTCTCCTGTTTTGAATCATTGTTGCTGCCTCTCCTTCCTGGTCGCTCTGACACCCATATGTGCTGCAGGATGAAACCTGTCCATCCTCCTCCTCCTTCGTTCTCTACCTGCCACTCCAGCTCCACCTCATTACGCTGTCGGCTGTTGTACATCACTTTGACCAGGGTCACATTGGGTGGCATGGGGTACCCTGTTAAAGAGACAAATACAACCAGTAAATGTGAAACCCCTGTACCTCCGTACTGCTGTCCCTGGGTTCCAGCTCACTGAAGGCTGCAGCTTCATTTTTCCCATACAAATGTAGTCTTCTTATCTGACTCTCAGCAAGTAAGAAATTGTTTTTCCCAAAATGTTTTTTTTAAAACACTCTAGCAGTAAGACAACACATATTGATAAAAACGTACTTTTGATCACTAAAGTGACATTGATTTCAGTTCCTCCCACTGCGTTGGAAGTGGTGCATCTGTACTCGCCGCTGTCTTGAGTCTCATCTGTGTCTCTAACAGTCAGATTGGCCCATGCAGATGTTTGCAGCAGTGCGTACTTTGAGGTGTCTAGGACGCCCACACCCTGATTGTTAAACCAGGTGATTTCACTGGCAGGAAGGTAGTTGGATCTCAGGTTGCAGGTGAGCTGAACGTCACTCCCCTCGTATACAGACACAACTCTGCGCTGTGTCAGCAATACAGGAGCCTCTACAAGGGACAATGAATAAATTAGTTAATTAACAAATCATATTTGCTCTTTTCTTGTCATGTGTGTCTGACAATGTGCACTGACCCAGTGTCAACCTGCAGGTTTTGGTTTGGACCAGAAGTGGATGCTTAGCATGGCAGGTGTAGGGTTTTCCGCTGCGGGCGGTGCCGTAGCGAAGGATCAGGATGTTGGAGTTTTCTTCTCCACCTTTGGCCTGGCCATCTGGGCCCTCCCACCACACCAAGGCTTTTGGGGCCCCTCCATCCCAGGAGCAGGACAGCATCAGATACTGTTTATTGTTAGTCACATAGGCAAAACACTCCGGCTCTGCAGGGGAATATCTAGCGGAAGGAAAGAGGTTTCAGTGAGACGTGAAAATAAGCAAAAAACATGTCCTCTTTCTTTGTTTCTTACATGTGCGTGTGCTGCACTCTGTTGATTGTTTGAGTGCCAGGTGGGAGCCCAGGCAAGTAAACATGCTGTTAGAGTTGAGGCCTTCAGATGGCAGCAAGACGGCAGTGTTGATCATTGGATTTGTTTGCTGCCCTGTGCCAGCCTCGTCTTGGCCCACTTGGTTCCTGAGTCCGGTCCAGTGGAGAGAGGGGGAGGGTAATCCACCAGGCCAAGAGCAGAGGAGTCTCAAGGTGGTATAATTCAGAGCTGCCTCAACAGAACAGGAGGGGGAGCCATCGGGTGGGTCTGCAGGGGATAAGATTCAGCGTAACGAGACAGTTATGTGCAAAATGGGGATTCTGTAAGGTCCAAGAAAGTGCCTGTGGTGCTACAGTGTTCAGGGTGTTTCATAGGCACAGGAAGTGGGTGGCAAAGCTTTAAAACTGCGATGACAATAAAATGTATTTACAGTATTGAATCAGTACTGTAAACACATTTTACTATTTGTTCTCTTTACTTTTTATTTATTGTTTGTTTATCTTTATCTTTTATTTGCCATGCTCGTCTTTCTTTTTCATAAAAAATAATAGTTTATTATTTAAGTATTATTGTATTTGTTTTGTTAAAGCCATTTACATTCAGTAAAGGGATTCCTGTGTACAGTCTTCCCATGCCCCCCCTGCCAAGACCTCTTGCCACCCCTTTGCCACCCAATGTAAATTTTTCTAGATCCGCCACTGTTTGCACGCAACACTCATGTGCGGGTGATATGTCCCCCAAGACCCAACACAAACGTGCATAGTGTGCATGTACACAGCTGTGATGTCATTGAGAGAAAAATACTTTTTCTGGGCTTTGGAAAAGTTTAACAAAGACTAACAACTCATGGCTTAAAATTATACTATAGAAAGAGTCAGAATCGCCCGTGTTTGCAGTTCAAGGTGTCCTGGCAGACATCTCTTTAACAATGGTGGCCTTTGGGGAAAATTGTTTATTGGGTTTCAGGGGATGTTTTTTTCGTTGCAAGACCTTGAGTGGACACAAGACAAAATCAGCAGAAGGGCTGAGCACTGTATGTGGAAGCCCAGTCTACACCACTGCCACACTCTGCTACGGGTGTATGTGGTGGTGTACGGGGGTGGGAGTGTGTGGGAATGTGTGTGAGTGTGCATTTGCAAGCGGTTGGCTCTGTTTTAGTCTTAGTGTGTACAGAAGGCTTGAAAAAGGCGAGATAAATAAGACTGAATGAAGTTTGACTGTTTAAAACAGAATAAACAAATGGGTTTCTGGGTAACACTGAAAACAGGAGTTTAATTGAAAGTGAAAGGATCAGGGAGATGTGTTCAGTGATAACTACAGGTGGGGACTGCAGGTGGAAAATGGCAATCTGCTAGAACCTGGCACAACGCATATTCTGTTGTTGTACAAGACAAACGTTTTATTGTGCGCTGTCCCTGTCTTGAAATAAATAAATTACATTACAAAAATAATGCTGAAAAGACAATAACATCTGTGTTTCTCTTGTCTTGTGCTATAAATATTAAATCTGAATTATCATCTGTCTTTTACACTCCTTGCTATTTGCAGCACCAAGACAGAAAAACACAGGTCAGGACTGGGTGGAGAAGTTCACAGAGGAGCAAGAGGACTGATGGCATGGTGTAAGGTCAGAGGTCACAGATCACACTCACAGTAGACGGTCAGGCTGATGGTTTTTTTGGAGCGGGTGTTGAGGTAATTGTTCTGTGCCAAGCAGGCGTAGTTGCCAGTGTGCATGCGTAGGATCTTAGTGATGGTTAACTGCGGCCCAGTGTAGACCTGGGAGTTGTTGTAGAACCAGACGTACTGACTGGCGGGTTGGACTGGGCTTGACACAGTAAAGAGACAGTCTCTCTCTCCAGGGCTGAATATCCCCGCTCTGTTATACTGTACGGAGTCACGTCTATCTGAGGGATATCCGGGCCAACTGAGGAGAATAGACATGCACACACTCAAGATATTAAGGACACAGACATGTTACGAACACAACTAACAGGAGACACCTGCTGCTTCATTCTCTCTTCTCACATTACCTTTACAGTCTGCCTAAAAGAGATCATGAGCTCAGCGTCCGCAATGGTAGCTACAACACTGTCTCCGTACCTCAAATTTAGACCACTGGAGTTCAAGTATTACCATACACACTGCAAGCAGGTTTGATAATGTTGTTAGGTGATGACTTATCAAAGTTATCATTCAACCCACGGCATATAGTTACATTATTCTCTGAGTGTGGGAAATGCTTTTCTGTAATTTCTGTCATATTTATAATGTTATAATAGAATTTCATGTAAAGGTGGCCTGCCACACAAAACCGTTTTTACTTGCATTTTTTGAAATATGTTAGGTCCATATGTGTTTGTGTTATGTTGTGAATGTGAAAATGAACTGCTACCTCCTCTGTCAGCACTAGCCACTGAAAAGAAATAAGCGGAGAAATCAGGCCAGATACAAAAGCTGGTCAGTCTAACGTCATGTTGCCTGAGCTCATTATTATTCATGAGCGCGCCCAGTTGCGCTGGGTAAAGGATGCTACTAGCTAGGCTCTCATTGGCTAGCTGTTAGCCAATCAGCTTGAATAGTAATGAGAACTGGCACAAATCAAGCTGAGTCTTTCTATACCACACTAGAATGGCTTGAAACAAGGTAACCAAAGCCTTTTTTCCACAAAAAAATGTTAATGAGTCCATGGTAGCAGGACACCTTTAAACATGGCCAGAGCTTTAAATAATGAGGTAAACATATTTCAGAGAAATCCCTGTGAGCATAAACCTCAGATTTCCCAAGAGTTTTTTTTCTACTCTCGGCTTGGTGTCACGTAACACCTATGTTTCAGCCCCGGAGCGCAGCGCAGACGCGCCCGGTGGAAAATAGGGGTGAGGCTGAATACAGGTACAGCAGCAGCCGTTGGCAGTATGAAAAAGAATAAAATGTTTTTGAACATTAAAGCATGTAATCAAACATATTATTGTAGAATCACAAAATACAAGTATTAATCTGAAAACATTATATAATAGGTCTGTTGCCATAATTTTAATTGGTATTTGAAGGTTTGTATTAAACAAAGTAGATATAAATACATTTCTAAAGTCTATGGTTTATTTTTTTTCAATTTGAAAACACCCAAATCTTTACCCAAACCCTCCAAATACTCACAGATGGTGTCCATCCATAACCGGTTAGAGCTCTCACTGTTGACGGTGTTGCTGGCCACACAGCGGTACCAGCCGGTGTGGTTGCGATTGATGTTGGTCATGTTGATAATGTTGGTGTTTCCCTGTGCAAAGGCTGAGATGTTGCCGCTGCGGGTCTCATACTGCCACACATACTGGATGGGTCCAGTGCCATTTTCAAGATCGCAGCGCATCCACATTGTAGATCCCTCCACCGGAGATACATCACTCATCAGTAGGTAAGGCTTACTGACGGGAACTGTCTTCATGACTAGGTCAAAACACATGTAGGTATGTTTTTCAGACTCTGATGAAAATGTTCTTCATCTCCTTTCACAGGAAGACCCCCCCCACTCCACCACCCACACCCACACACACACACACACACACACACCCTTAGCTATGCGGACACCAGCATCGGTAATGTTTGAATAATCACCTAACTCATCTTTTTGTAATGTCAAATGATTCATTGTTTTTCACATGTATTTTCATCATCTGTTTGTTAAGACATGCCTAACTCAAGCTCCTGTCTTAGCTCAATTCTCGTCCATAAATCCCCTAGCTGACCCCTCTTTCCTCACTCCGTTGCTATACCTGGAGTCTTTGCAGCAGAAGGGTGTCCGACGGTGCGGTGGTTGACAGGTGTGATGCGGAACTGGTAGGTAATGGTCGGTGTCAGTCTCCCTACTGTGTAGATCCTGACTTCTGGGTCCTGGATGATAATAGGGTACCAGTCTGGTGGACTGATCCTCTCCTCCGTCTCTTGTTTTGAATCATTGTTGCTGCCACTCCTTCCTGGTCGCTCTGACACCCATATGTGCTGCAGGATGAAACCTGTCCATCCTCCTCCTCCTTCGTTCTCTACCTGCCACTCCAGCTCCACCTCATTACGCTGTTGGCTTTTGTACATCACTTTGACCAGGGTCACATTGGGTGGCATGGGGTACCCTGTTAAAGAACCAAATACAACCAGTAAATACTCATGTGTACCCCTGTTACACCACAACTCTTTTTATATTTTGGTTAGGCACAGGGCCTGCTGCTGTCCCTGGGTTCCAGCTCTCTGAAGGTTGCAGCTTCATTTTTCCCGTACAGATGTTGTATCAATCTTTTTATCTAACTCAGCAAAGTAAATAAGCAATTGTTATTCCCAAACTGTCAAACTAGTCCTTTACAAAGCTCTAGCAGTAAGACAACAGATATAGGTACAAAATGAAACTTACTGTTGATCACTAAAGTGACATTAATTTCAGTTCCTCCCACTGCGTTGGAAGCGAAGCATCTGTACTCGCCGCTGTCTTGTGTGTTTGTGTCTTTCACAGTCATATTGGCCCATGCAGATGTTCTCAGCAGTGCATACTTTGAGGTGTCTAGGACGCCCACACCCTGATTGTTAAACCAGGTGATTTCACTGACAGGAAGGTAGTTGGATCTCAGGTTGCAGGTGAGCTGAACGTCACTCCCCTCGTATACAGACACAACTCTGCGCTGTGTCAGCAATACAGGAGCCTCTACAAGGGACAATAAATAAATTAGTTAATTAACAAATCATATTTGCTGTTTTTTTTGTCATGTGTGTCTGACAATGTGCACTGACCCAGTGTCAGCCTGCAGGTTTTGGTTTGGACCAGAAGTGGATGCTTAGCATGGCAGGTGTAAGGTTTTCCGCTGCGGGCGGTGCCGTAGCGAAGGATCAGGATGTTGGAGTTTTCTTCTCCACCTTTGACCTGGCCATCTGGGTCCTCCCACCACACCAAGGCTTTTGGGGCCCCTCCATCCCAGGAGCAGGACAGTGTCAGATACTGTGTAGTGTTAGTCACATAGGCAAAACACTCCGGCTCTGCAGGGGGAATATCTAGCGGAGGGAAAGAGGTTTAAGTGAGATGTGAAAATGAGCAAAAAACATGTCCTCTTTCTTTGTTTCTTACATGTGCGTGTGCTGCACTCTGTTGATTGTTTTAGTGCCAGGTGGGAGCCCAGGCAAGTAAACAAGCTGTTGGAGTTGAGGCCTTCAGATGGCAGCAAGACGGCAGTGTTGATCATTGGATTTGTTTGCTGCCCTGGGCCAGCCTCGTCTTGGCCCACTTGGTTCCTGAGTCCGGTCCAGTGGAGAGAGGGGGAGGGTAATCCGCCGGGCCAAGAGCAGAGGAGTCTCAAAGCGGTATAATTCAGAGCTGCCTCAACAGAACAGGAGGGGGAGCCGTCGGGTGGGTCTGCAGGGGATAAGATTCAGTGCAACGTGTGTTCAGGGTGTTGGCATTAAAACATCCTAACTAATTCATAGGAAGAAAATGCTTTTCATGAGATATCTATTCACTTCCAACTTTTTCTTAGGATAAAACTAGGTAACACAGATGAATGGCAAGCCCATACAAAGCATGTATTCTCTAATGTGAAAGATGTGTACAAAAGGAAATGCATCAATCTCTCTTGTCTCTCTTGGGGGATGAGTTCTTTTAGGTCAGACACATGATCTGAGTAACAAGTCAAAATGCATAAACTCAGCACAAACAAAACAGGAGAGCCGAATGACAAGCTTGCGTGTGTGCGGGCACGCATTTGCAAGCGCAAGCTTTTTGGCCTGTCTTGAAGTCTTAAGCCCTATTCGCACAGGATTAGTAACATCTAGACACCTTGTGTGATCTGCGTTTCGTGAGGAACATTCAGGGGATAAGCAAATCCTGCTTTTACTTGAATTTACTGAAATATCTGTACCCCATGAGTTGGCTACCCGGAGGCGCTTGGAGGCCGACCAGGGCGAGGCCGCCGCACCACACTTGGGTTGGGTTTACGTATCTTTTTGGGCCAGGCTGGGTAGAGGTTACCAGGGGCACATACTCTATCCCCACCCCGGCAGCACCCACATAGCATCATCGTAAGCCCTTGGACAAAGCCGCAGGGAGCGCATGGACTTGGTGACGGAGGACTCTGGTCGGGCAGTGGTTTGTGAGCGGGATAAAGAGGCGTACAGGAAACAAAAACCTTTAAAAAATGATATACGACCCTGCCAAATCACAGTCGTGTTGATTTGCACAGGAGTAATATTATCACAGTACACGGTACTCTATGTGCATGGGATTAAGATCACAGACAACTTCTGTAATTATAATTAATTAAAACAGAAGAGTCAAAGGAGAGGGTTAATTGAAAGTGAAAAGGAAGTTGTGTTTAGTTTGGTTAGAATGTTCAGTGTTAATGATAAAAAATAAGAGGTCACAGATCACACTCACAGTAGACGGTCAGGCTGATGGTTTTTTTGGAGCGGGTGTTTAGGTAGGTGTTCTCTGCCGAGCAGACGTAGTTGCCAGTGTGCATGCGTAGGATCTTAGTGATGGTTAACTGCGGCCCAGTGTAGACCTGGGAGTTGTTGTAGAACCAGACGTACTGACTGGCCGGGTTGGACTGGGCTTGACACAGTAAAGAGACAGTCTCTCTCTCCAGGGCTGAATATCCCCCGCTCTGTTATACTGTACGGAGTCACGTCTATCTGAGGGATATCCGGGCCAACTGAGGAGAATAGACATGCACACACTCAAGATATTAAGGACACAGACATGTCACGAACACAACTAACAGGAGACACCTGCTGCTTCATTCTCTCTTCTCACATCATCTTTACAGTCTGCCTAAAAGAGATTATGAGCTCAGCGTCCGCAATGGTAGCTACAACAATGTCTCCGTACCTCAAATTTAGACCACTGGAGTTCAAGTCCACCCAATTCTTTCCCCAAATTCCCAAATACTCACAGATGGTGTCCAACCATAACCGGTTAGAGCTCTCACTGTTGACGGCGTTGCTGGCCACACAGCGGTACCAGCCGGTGTGGTTGCGATTGATGTTGGTCACGTTGATAATGTTGGTGTTTCCCTGTGCAAAGGCTGAGATGTTGCTGCTGCGGGTCTCATACTGCCACACATACTGGATGGGTCCAGTGCCATTTTCAAGATTGCAGCTCATCCACATTGTAGATCCCTCCACCCGGAGATACATCACTCATCAGTAGGTAAGGCTTACTGACGGGAACTGTATTCAAGACACGTTCACACAGTTAGGTATGTTTACAATCTCTGAAGAACATCGGTCTTCATCTACTTGTTCTTCATCTACTTTCACCCTTAGCTATGTCCCTGCCTGAAGAAGGTAAGTGTTTCTGAGTGCAAATAGTCTTACCTCGGACAGTGAGGTGCACATAGTAGTAGAAGACTTTGGGCTCCTGTTCTATGTCATAGAAAGCCTGGCAGGTGAACAGGCCCTGTGCAGCCAGAGGCAGGTTCTCGATACTCACAGCTGCACTGTTCGAGATGACCGTGAGCTGTCCAAGTGTCTGGGCCAGCTGCTGGATCCTCTGTCCTTTCCCCAAATCATACACCACAGCTCTTATAGCTTCAGTTCCAGGCATGGTGAAGCTCCATATGTACATATCAGGTAAGGAGGATCCGCATTCCAGGATCACCGCTTTGCCCACCACTCCATACACACTAGTGTCCTGGTACACCACCTCCCATTTGGGATTGATCTCCACCGCTGGAGGAGGGAGAGGATAAACTGACATACAAGCAAACCTGTGTGTGTGTGTGTGTGCGTGTGCGTGCGTGTGCGTGTGCGTGTGTGTGCACGTGTGTGTGTGTGTGTGTGTTTGCAAGTGTGTGTGTGAGAGAAAGAAAAGGAGATGGTGGTGTTGTGTGTCCTGCCAGTGTTCAGTTACAAGATTGATTACCCTATTAAGTTTCAGACACACTTTGATAGTTCAATAAGGGATTCCAAAACAGATAAAGAATTAGTCAAATTATTCTCCCAGCCTCATTCAATTTGTCAACCATGTTTGGCTTTCTTAGGTATTCTCATTCTCTGTTAACTCTAAATTGACAGTTTAGGTGAACTGTGTACCACTGTTATGCATTACATTAGAAGAAAACTCCTCACACACTGTAAAACAAAACATTTCTATTTTAGCTCATAATTAGAGCCTGATAAATTGGCCAGGCCAATATGTCCATCGATATCAGATCACGGTAGACATATTTGTATTAGTGTATGTTTTAAGGACCAACAAGTGCAGAACAGAAACGGTAATGCCACTTTTTTTTTCACTGAAGAGAGCTGACTTTTTATATTTTAAGTGTGAAATAACCCACTCTGTAGAGATCATGGTTACAAATTTGTATAATCCTGTGGTACAATGTTTGTTTTTATATACATTTCTAAAAAAGAATATTGTCAATATATTGTTATGAAACCATAAACCTCCAATAGCAAGTATTTGTTGTGCTATAATTCGAATCTTAAATCTGAACTGAATTACAGACATATAATGATTGATATATAAATAAATTATAAAGAATCTTTGTCTTAATATGTTCAACAAAAATTCAAATCATGTTATATGGAAAACCATTTTCTAACTGCAATTCAGATAAGTGCAAATGAATCTGAAGACATTGGAAACCCCTTACCATATGTGATAAAGGTGAGCAGGTTGGTGGGTAGAAATAAAAAGACCAGCCCTAGCAGTTGGGCCACCATGGTATCATGATGATCCTGAGTCCAAAAACCACTTTACTCCAAAAAATGTAGCAGAGATGATAAAACGGTCAAGCTCGGACTACACCAACTGCTTGTTAAAGGCTTCCCTAAACTGATTTGAGCTAAATTATTATTTCCCTTTCTCTCTATCCCTGTATCCTTTCTTTCTCCTGCAGGGTTAGAATAACATGGTGATACTGTGCTCATCAATTATATAAGACAGACTCATGGTTGGATAGATTAGCCTTCCACATACACACATGCACTTATAACCACACCTGAACAGTGAACATAACATTCCTTCACACAGGTCTATCATGTTTATCTGCACTTAGATCTTTTTTTCATTTTCATTGTGAGCACATTTTTACATTTTCACCCTGTTCAAACTGTGGTGTTCTGTTTTTATCAAAAAATGGGAATGCTTATGATTACTTCATACAATTATAAACAGTCATCTTGTCTTTCAGCATTGCAGTGGGTTCACCCAAGAAATAAGAGGTTTCAAGTGGTTTATATTGTCTAGGATCTTATTTTGTAATGTAAATGTATTTTGCCCTTTGTTTCAGTACAAATTTAGAGACAAAATGATCTGAGAGACTACACAAACAACAAAAGGCTATATTTCCCTCTATTTCTAGTCATCTTGGGTAACTTGTAAATGAAAATGTGAATTAGATTTAGATATCTGGCATCTTCCAGAAGTGTTCTGTGTTTCATCCCAGCAACATGCTCTGACCCTCTGACACGCTGCAGGCCACCATTTAAAGATCTAAAGTTGCTGGACCTGCACATACACAATTTCATCACATTGATCTATTTATATTCAGTGTTTTTAAAGACTTCTAATGTGAGTGATGTGTTTATAAAAGAGAAAAAGAGGAGGAGGAACTGTTAAGTGGAGCCATAAGTATGTAATATGAGGTCTGCGTCATGAATGAAAGCAGGACCGAGATCAGTTTTCCTCACTTTGCAGAGACAGAAATGCAATGAGTCTAAACAGATTCTGAGTCAGCCACATAACAAGAAGGGTTTAGTTTATCAACCATATTCAAAATAGCCGCAATAGAGTGAAATTAAATAAATATGAATATAATAACAGGTTGGAATAGGAGGGTATAGTCAAAATATTTCACAGTTTATCACAGTGGAATGCTGTGTGAAGTCCTTTTTATATTCAGATTTACAGTAATTCACTTTAATGGCACCACAATGCTGTATGCATGCAACTAATATTTTAAATAGGAATGTCATGTTTGTTCTCTGTATTTATATATATATATATATATATATATATATATATATATATATATATATATATATATATATGAGCCGTTTTAAAGTTTTCTGAAGCTCCATGACTTTTGCTCTTTGAGAAATAGCTTAACATAAAAAACCTTTCACTATAGTGATTTTTTTATGTAACTTGCCCTACTTCAGATTTTGCATTCCACTGCAACAGTTTTTGCTTACTAGTTTGTTAGCTCAACATTTTTGAATCAGAGGAGCTGAATTATTTTAAAATAAATACAATTACCTGACACCTGACAACACTGACCATTTTCAGGAATTCATACATGATTTGAGCTTTGTTTGGAGAAAATGTAATTTGCAACTGCAAATTAGCATGTTACTTTTACTTATGGTTCAGAACCACAATAAAATAAACTAATGGAAGAAATAAAGAAACAACATTCCACTTTTATGAAATGTCACCAACAAAACAACTGCAGTGCAGAGATGTACCATCCTGTGTTTTCATTAAGCTAAAATCCATTATACCTCACCCACTCATCATCTTATTTAAATATGCATCTTTTCCTTATAACCCAAGTACAAATATTGGTGGAAGACATGTTGCGTCTTTAAGCAATATTCATCTAAATGACAACGTTTTCAAACTGTGGTTTTGACAGACAGCTCAAGGAGGTTGTTTCCAGTTTCCAAAATGTGAGATTTTTATGCATTTAGTACTTTTACTTTTAATACTTTAAGTACTTTTTCCTGAAGATACTTACTTTTACTTAAGTATTATTTACAATGCAGTATTTTTACTTGTAACAAAGTATTTTATAGTGTGGTATTAGTAATTTTACTATTTTCATGTAGTTATTTGTCTATAAAGTACTTATCTATCAAGAACTGAGTTGAAACATTGGTGATTGAGCATATGATCCACTGATGAAAGCGCTTGTATTCGCTGCTTTGTTAACGCAACACCAAAACACTTTTCCTCTTTGGTCCCCCTACAGGTTGGAAGTGGAATTGTCCATTCAAACTGCAGATCCACTACCCAATCTGGCAAACTTGCATAGTGCGGTTATATCCAATAGAGGGCCGAAAACCGAATGCAGAAGTGGTGTTCACCCTGTTACGAGTTGATGAACCACTGAAACAATTTTGGAAATGTTATTACAAAAGAATCTTTGGTGTTGCTTTAAGTAATACAATCTGAATTTCCCGCCCTAAAAATAAATATATATATATATATATATATATATATATATATATATATATATATATATATATATATATTATTATTATTATTATTATTATTTATTATATATATATTATTATTAGTTTAAAAAAGAGCACCCAAGAAATAAGTGCACTTTTAATGTCTATATGTGCACGTGCCTGGAACATACAGTATGGATTAGGCAAGTATGTGTGATTTGTTCTGATTATGTTTGAAATGATACAGTCCAGACTCTTAAACACATTATTAAAAGACCAACATTGTGAGCTAAATGTTCTGCTATAAATGATGCATATAATGAAGATGAACACTGACTCAAAAAATAACAATTTTAGGGTTTAATATGAGGTGACTCCAATGTTCAGTATCCATGCAAATATAAAAGTGAAATTGTTTGATAAGGAAGCAGCAGGTGCTGTTCAAGCCCTGTAGGTACCTTCTAAAACAAAAAGGGGTTCTTGTATACATACATAGCATTAATGTAAAAATGTATTGTAGCCAAAGATATGCTTGTAACTGTAAATGTAGTTGAGTTGAGATCTAGGTCACATGCTACATACTGTAATAATTGTCCAAACTGTCAGCAAAGCTTAATTCCAGGTTAAATTACAACCAAAGAAGTCTGTGATATAGCCTACATGTATGACTATGAGCCTGTAGCCTTGACGGTGATTGTGACGCTGACAGGTTCATTGTCGTCTCCAGGGGGAGGAGCTTGGCTGGTGGCGGGGGTGGCACTTGTAGGTGAGGTGGTGAGGGGTGAAGCTGCCCGGGGTAAAACCATGGTTGGACCTGGAAAAGACCAGAGACAAGGTTCAGCATCAGATAGATGAGCATCAAGAATTTTAGTTGCTGCTGATGGTCAAAACCAACTGCTCATAAAATGTGATGAGCTAACAATTTAAAATACTTTGAGAGCCTTATGTGTTATTTTATTATAACTTGTCACTGTAAGATTGTACATGAAAGTTACGCTGCTACCCTCCACACATTTCATTGCATACAAAAAATACTTGAATTATATGGTCTAATATGGTTTTTCCACAAAAAAAGTTAAATTGCCTTGTTAAAAAATATTGGAATAAAATCTACTCTCCCAAAACAATCCATAGTCTAATATGTAAATAATTATTTCAAAAGTTTAAGCACTGGATTACTACTACTTAACTTTACCCCTTTAACAGATAAATATGAAAACAACCTTCTTGTGTAAATTGCCAATTTTCAGCCTAATCAACCAAAAATTGGAAACACCTGGGTAAGTGTGCACCTTTAAATGTCCCACAAATTATTCACTAGGAGTTAGATTTTCGAATTTGATAAATTCCTAGATAACTTGCCTACAAACTGACTTTAGCAGTGCACTTTTACCTGATGAATACAGTGTAGGAATAGGTATGTTTATGTGTTTAAAGGGTAATTTCTTTTTTTTTTTAACCTGGCCCCCATTTCCCAATGCATTTGTGTCTAATAGAGTGATGTGAACAAAAATCTTTGAAAGTGGTCCAGTACTGAGCAGGAACACAGTAACAGTCCCTTGCAGGACTGCAATGCAATCATTTCTGTAGCCTACTTTAAAACAACAGACTCCCGGGACACCTTTTGTCCGACTCGTGTTCCTTTCTCCACACCGCTGTCTTCGGACAAAAAGTCACCTCTTAAGATCTATAATATTGTCAGATACTTCTAGAAACAATCTGAGCCTGTCAGTGGCTATTTGGTATTTATGAAATGGACCACCAGAAGAAAATAGGTGAGGGTCATGTCTTTTTGTTCTTTGTTGAGGGGAGGGTCACCCAACGTTTTTTCTTTTAGGGTTGGGTATTTTTCCATGTAGTCTTGGCCGAGTTGGGTATGGCTGCAGCCTGAAGACCTCCCGTCTCATGCCCTTTTTTAACTGTTATACATTTGCAAATAAAGCAGTAATAAAAGAAATTGTACATCTTTGGCAAGCCCAAACCAGTATAGAAAGCATCAATAAATTGTTGGGGAGGGTCATGTCTCTTTTCCCAATCATTTTTTAGGGTCATAGAAAAATGTATTGCTGGCGAAGGGAGGATCAAGTCTATTTTGACTAAAGATCCCAAAACTGTAGCCCCTTAAATAAAAAATAAACAGTCACTTAGTGGAAAAAAAATCAAGGGTGTATGATTGCTACATTAGGTCATATTGCAGCCCCGTCCGCGACGGTCTGTCACTGTATTCTCGCTCAATACTGAACCAATTTCAAATAATTTTGTTCACATTAGTCTATTAGACACACATGCATGGGCAAATGGGGTCCAGGTAAAAGAAATACCCTTTAAGTTAGATAAAGAGGAGAGCTAAGGTGGTTGTTGTTCAAAGTCTGTGACTCTTGTTGTGTAGAAAGCTGCTGTTTTCCTCAGTGTGACTGTCTATACTTCCGTCAATGAACGCTGACTTAACTGGTTTATGCAAGATTTGATTGGCTGTTCTTCATCAAATCAAATCAAAAGAACTTTATTTTTCCTTTGAGGGAACTTTGTTTGTGGTCAGGCACATTCAAACACACCATACAACAACACATAGTCTGTATTAATATACCAGAGAATAAATAAATACTAAATTACTAAATTAAAATAAACTAAAAACCCTGGGGCTACGAGTGGAGGGGTGGGTAGGGAGAATAGGTCAGAGTCTGGATCAACAGTCTGATGGATGCTGGCACAAAAATGGACATGGCTCGTTTGGATTGTAGGGAAAAGGAAAGGAAAACTCCTTCCTGAAGGTAACAGATGGTACTGATTGTTATGGGTGGGGTCCGATATGATGAGTTTACTTCCTGTTTCTCAAATAAAGCTGTAAGAGTGGTCTGGAGTTGTCCAATAATCTTCCCGCTCATTTTTATGATTCTGTTAAGGGGACATTTGTTCAACTCAGTCAGGGAACTAAACCATGCCAGTATGCTGAAGGTGAGGGTGCATTAGATGAAACAGATATGAAATGACTGGAGTAGTGACCTGTTGACTTGCTTGCAGTCCAAAGAAAGTACAGGTGTTGTTGGTATTTCTTGAAGATGTGGTCTGTGTTATTTTTAAAAGTCTGCTTGTGATCAATAATTAGACCAAGGTATACTCTTCCAGCCTCTCTATTGTCTGGCTATCTACCTGAAGAGCAGGGGGGCTGGTGGAATTGATAGAGGAGCGCCTGAAATATGTGACCATCTCCTTGATTTTAGAGATGTTAAGGGTTGGGTGGTTATTCCTGCACCAGAGAGAGAAGTTGTCCACCACAGATTCCAGTCGCTGCCCTGAGCTGGTTGTGTCCACGACCACTGTGTTTCATCAGACACAGGTAGGCCTATATCATGTCTGGATTCTCATTTATGCAGTCATTGGTGTATAGGGTGAACAAAACTGGGGAGATCACAGAGCATTGCCTTCATCTAGGAAGATGGAGAACTTAATGTATTTCCAACAAATCAATGCAAAGATGGGTGCGCCATCAAGGAACAAGAAACATCAAATATAAACTGTTTTGGTTTCCAATTTTTCTATCAAAGAAACATGGATTTGCTATGGGAAACAACAAACTTCGAGCTAGCAAGCCACACGCTGAGCCTGGGTTTGGTGTATTGTTACAGCCCAAGTTGTGACTGGTTTGAAGAAATGCAAACACATTTTTTTTCTCCTATCCCAGAATGTATCTGTGATGTAGCCAGACCTTACTACACAGTGCTGTGGACTTAGGTCTGGCAATCTGAAACTAGCAGTGTGGTAACTCTGACATGCAAAGCCCATCTTTAAGCTTGCATGAATATGTGTTTGATGTGGGCACATCTTGCCTGGACTGGATGATCCACCAATCTCCTCCATTCCTCCCTCTGACCTGCCTTCCAATTCATCCTCTGGGAAGTTGATGTTTTCTCTTGACTGGCTATGCTGCCTGGACACATCAAATGGAAAAAAACTGTATTAATGGCATGCCTGTACACAGAATTGACTGACAACATCATTAAACTACACATTTTTCTTTGCTGCTATTATACTGTATATAGAGAGTATTACAGATACTCACAAACCAAACAGCATGTCATGTAGTCCTGGAGAAGAAACACAGAACACATTAATGCAACATAGTTGGACCCTGTTTTTTTATTCATTTATTAGGATGTTGGTGTTTGTGTTTGGAACTCACGAGGATTGTTGTTGCGGTTGCGGATTATGAACACGAGCAGCAGTGCTGTTAGGAAGGCTGCAAAGAGCATCCCGCCTATAGCTGCTCCAATCACAGCAGGGTACACATTGTAGCGTGGTTCCGCTGCAACACATCACAGTTACACATTGCAAAATAGTACACTTTTAAGAAAAACAGTTTCTGCACTTGATAAGTGCCTCACATCTTTTTCATAGTTTCAGCTACCTTTAGTGATTCTCAACCCATGTCAGCATTGTTCTTGTACTGTGAAATTAACCAAATCCATGATCATTTGTAAATGTTAGCTTCACTGTAAAAGCCAGAATACAAGACATTTGAGTATTTCTTCATTGGATTTGTTAACAAAAGCAATACTGTAGATTTTGAAAGCGGACATAACAAATGATTTCATAATTGTAAGTTTATTCCCCGTGTGGTTTTGCTGCTGCAGCCTTACTTGGTCTGGTATGATTAGTAGCTTACATTTTTTCCACTTGTGAAGCATTTACCATTATCTTGTCACTTCAGCATTACATTATACGTTACATAGGCTCACTCAACCCTGTTAAACTGAGCGTAGGTGTGCATTAACTAATGCGGTACAGGGGTTGAAAAACACTGGCATATCCTACCCTGACACCGTACCTACAAGCCCTAAACAACCCCCAGGCTTGGTTAGAGCACTCAAATCCTGCTATATAAGGTACAATTAACACAAATAAATTACAAGAAAAAGCACACAGGGACAGTTAGAGGAAAGGTAAGGAGGAGGGCAGGAAAGGGAAGGAGGTAAACAGAAAGGGAATGGAAGGTGTGAAGCTGTGAGATGTGTGAAATTGTTTGTCCGTGTTTTTTGTTTGTGTTGTTTCACCTAAGTGGATAACAAAAAAGAAAAAAGAAAAATGTTAGACTGTCATCAAAGTAATCTTAACAGCAATCACAGCAAGACATCAGCATCCGTAATCTTTGAATAATCACCTAACTCACCTGTTACCTTTTCAAAATGTCACATTATAATTGTTTTTCTCTTGCCCGTTTTATTTACCATCTGTTTGTTAAGACATCCCTAACTCAAGTCCCTGCGTTTGCACAGTTCTTGTCCATAAATCCCCTATCTGACCACACTTTCCTCACTTTGTTCACTTACTATACCTGGAGTCTTTGCAGCAGAAGGGTGTCCGACGGTGCGGTGGTTGACAGGTGTGATGCGGAACTGGTAGGTAACGGTCGGTGTCAGTCTCCCTATTGTGTAGATCCTGACTTCTGGGTCCTGGATGATAATAGGGTACCAGTCTGGTGGACTGATCCTCTCCTCCGTCTCTTGTTTTGAATCATTGTTGCTGCCTCTCCTTCCTGGTCGCTCTGACACCCATATGTGCTGCAGGATGAAACCTGTCCATCCTCCTCCTCCTTCGTTCTCTACCTGCCACTCCAGCTCCACCTCATTACGCTGTTGGCTTTTGTACATCACTTTGACCAGGGTCACATTGGGTGGCATGGGGTACCCTGTTAAAGAGACAAACACAATCCGTAAATGTGAAACAGGGAGGTTTTTCCAGCTCTCTGAAGGATGCAGCTTCATTCAAATGTGGTATCAATCTTCTTATCTGACTCAGCAAGTAAGCTATAGTTTTCCCAAAATGTCAAACTATTCCTTTAGCTCTAGCAGTAAGACAACAGATATTGATAAGAACTTACTGTTGATCACTAAAGTGACATTGATTTCAGTTCCTCCCACTGCGTTGGAAGTGGTGCATCTGTACTCGCCGCTGTCTTGAGTCTCATCTGTGTCTCTAACAGTCAGATTGGCCCATGCAGATGTTCGCAGCAGTGCGTACTTTGAGGTGTCTAGGACGCCCACACCCTGATTGTTAAACCAGGTGATTTCACTGACAGGAAGGTAGTTGGATCTCAGGTTGCAGGTGAGCTGAACGTCACTCCCCTCGTATACAGACACAACTCTGCGCTGTGTCAGCAATACAGGAGCCTCTACAGGAACAATGAATAAATTAGTTAATTAACAAATCATATTTGCTCTTTTCTTGTCAGGTGTGTCTGACAATGTGCACTGACCCAGTGTCAGCATGCAGGTTTTGGTTTGGACCAGAAGTGGATGCTTAGCATGGCAGGTGTAGGGTTTTCCGCTGCGGGCGGTGCCGTAGCGAAGGATCAGGATGTTGGAGTTTTCTTCTCCGCCTTTGGCCTGGCCATCTGGGCCCTCCCACCACACCAAGGCTTTTGGGGCCCCTCCATCCCAGGAGCAGGACAGCATCAGATACTGTTTATTGTTAGTCACATAGGCAAAACACTCCGGCTCTGCAGGGGGAATATCTAGCGGAGGAAAGAGGTTTCAGTGAGACGTGAACAATGAGCAAACACACTTCCTCTTTCTTTGTTTCTTACATGTGCGTGTGCTGCACTCTGTTGATTGTTTGAGTGCCAGGTGGGAGCCCAGGCAAGTAAATAAGCTGTTGGAGTTGAGGCCTTCAGATGGCAGCAAGACGGCAGTGTTGGTGTTGGCAGTGTTCCCGAGTCCGGTCCAGTGGAGAGAGGGGGAGGGTAATCCGCCGGGCCAAGAGCAGAGGAGTCTCAGAGAGGTGTAATTCAGAGCTGCCTCAACAGAACAGGAGGGGGAGCCGTCGGGTGGGTCTGCGGGGATAAGATTCAGCGTAACAAGGCAATGATGTGCAACTTGGGGTTTCTGTAAGGTCAGAGAAAGCACCTGGGGTTTTACAGTATTCATGATGTTAGGTATGAAACATATCACCAAAATTATGGGAGAAAAATGCTTTTCATTAAAGATCTATTTACTTACCACCTTTACTTGTAATAAACCTAGGTAACACAGATGAATGTCAAGTCAGTACAAAGCCTGTCTTCTCTAATGTGAAAGATGTGTACATAAAGGAAATGCTCTCTATCTCTCTTGGGGGATGAGTTCTTTTAAGTCAGACACATTATCTAAGTAACAATCAGAAATACATAAACTCAGCACAAACAAAACAGGAGAGCAGCATGACAAGCATCATCGGCCTTGACATCACAGCAAGGTACCTGCCAGAGAGTCCCATCAACTTCTCAGGCGACCTGAACAGGAGAATCTGCAGCAATTCCACATTCTGCTGTGTGTGTGTGTGTGTGTGTGTGTGTGTGTGTGTGTGTGTGTGTGTGTGTGTGTGTGTGTTTGTGTGTGTGTGTGTTTGTGTGCGTGTAGAAGTGCTTGTCTATGTGTAGGAGTGCTTGTGTATGTATGAGTGCAAGTCTTTGTGTGTACAAGAAATGTGAAATATGACAGATGAATAAGACTGAAAGAGGTTTGACTGTTTAAAACAGAAGAAGCAAAGGAAGTTTCTGGGTAACACTGAAAACAGTTCAATTGAAAGTGAAAAGATCAGGGACTTGTGTTCAATGTTAATAATGCTGAAAACCAAAGGTGATACAATTTTTGTATCTTTTTTGTGCTATGAATATTTAATCTGAATTATCATCTTTTACACTCCTTGCTATTTGCAGCACCAAGACAGAAGAACACAGGTCAGGACTGGGTGGAGAAGTTCACAGAGGAGCAAGAGGACTGATGGCATGGTCTAAGGTCAGAGGTCAAAGATCTCACTCACAGTAGACGGTCAGGCTGATGGTTTTTTTGGAGCGGGTGTTTAGGTAGGTGTTCTGTGCCAAGCAGGCGTAGTCACCAGTGTGCATACGTAGGATCTTAGTGATGGTTAACTGCGGCCCAGTGTAGACCTGGGAGTTGTTGTAGAACCAGACGTACTGACTGGCCGGGTTGGACTGGGCTTGACACAGTAAAGAGACAGTCTCTCTCTCCAGGGCTGAATATCCCCGCTCTGTTATACTGTACGGAGTCACGTCTATCTGAGGGATATCGGGGCCAACTGAGGAGACAAGACATGTACACACTCAAGATATGAAGGACACAGACATGTCACGAACACAACTAACAGGAGACACCTGCTGCTTCATTTCTGCACTGCAGCAATTGGAAGTATTCTCACATAATTTTGACAGTTTGCCTATAAGGGATCATGACCTCAGCGTCTGCAATGCAACATATCAATGCATGGTTTTACAGGTTTGCAAGTTTGACAATGTAATGGTAGGTTGGAATTTTGTAAGTTATCATTTAACGCATGGCACATGGTGACATTTTCAGCCGACAAATGCCAAAGCTGCACGTCTTTGCAATTTATTGATTACTACACACATCAAATGCCAAAGATGGAAAGTAAAAGTAAATAAAAATGGTTTTAAATGGCATTTGACGTTTTTATCATAAACCCCCTATATGTCAATTAAATCCATTGGCATTTGAGGCTTATATTTATATCTTTAAATTTGACAAGACCCAAATCCTTCCCCAAACTCCCAAATACTCACAGATGGTGTCCAGCCATAACCGGTTAGAGCTCTCACTGTTGACGGCGTTGCTGGCCACACAGCGGTACCAGCCGGTGTGGTTGCGATTTATGTTGGTCACGTTGATAATGTTGGTGTTTCCCTGTGCAAAGGCTGAGATGTTGCCGCTGCGGGTCTCATACTGCCACACATACTGGATGGGTCCAGTGCCATTTTCAAGATTGCAGCGCATCCACATTGTAGATCCCTCCACCGGAGATACATCACTCATCAGTAGGTAAGGCTTACTGACAGGAACTGTATTCAAGACACGTTCACACAGTTAGGTATGTTTACAATCTCTGAAGAACATCGGTCTTCATCTACTTGTTCTTCATCTACTTTCACCCTTAGCTATGTCCCTGCCTGAAGAAGGTAAGTGTTTCTGAGTGCAAATAGTCTTACCTCGGACAGTGAGGTGCACATAGTAGTAGAAGACTTTGGGCTCCTTTTCCATGTCATAGAAAGCCTGGCAGGTGAACAGGCCCTGTGCAGCCAGAGGCAGGTTCTCGATACTCACAGCTGCACTATTCGAGATGACCGTGAGCTGTCCAAGCGTCTGGGCCAGCTGCTGGATCCTCTGTCCTTTCCCCAAATCATACACCACAGCCTTATAGCTTCAGTTCCAGGCATGGTGAAGCTCCATATGTACATGTCAGGTAAGGAGGATCCGCATTCCAGGATCACCGCTTTGCCCACCACTCCATACACACTAGTGTCCTGGTACACCACCTCCCATTTGGGATTGATCTCCACCGCTGGAGGAGGGAGAGGATAAACTGACATACAAGCAAGTGTGTGTATGTGTGTGTGTGTGTGTGTGTGTGTCTGTGTGAGTCTGTGTGTGTGTGTGTGTGTGTCTGTGTGCCCTGCCAGTGTTCAGTTACAGGATTGATTACACTGTTAAGTTTCAGACGCACTTCAATAGCTTTATAGGGATTCCAAAACTGGATTAGTCAAATTATTCTTCCTGTCTGTGTTCAATTTATCAACTATCTTTAGTTTTTTTTTGCTATGCTCATTATCTGTTATTCCAAATTGACTTTCAATACACTGTTCCGCTGTTACGAAATACATCAGACAAAACTTCTCACATCTGCAAAATATAGTGTGACTATTTTTTCCAGTTTTTGTTTACTTTTTCTTAGAATTAGAACCTGACTGATAAATTGGCCAGGCCGATATATCCATCCATATAAGCTCATGGCAGATACATTGGGATCAGTGAATGTTTTAAGTACCAATAAGTGACATCAAATTGCAGTACAGAAATTTCAAAATATTTTATATTTAGAAACTGTAATGCCACTGTATTTTTTCACCAATGAACATGACAATGTTTGTATTTTAACTGTAAAATGTCACACTCACATTATGGTCACAAATTTGTGTGATCCTTATCAAACAATTCTGTTGTTTTTTATTTATATTATAAAAAAGAATATTGTCAATATGTTGTTATGGAATTATCAGCCTCCCAATATCAAGAATCTGCTGTGCCATACTTCCAATCCTAAATTTGAATTGCAACAGATTCTACTGAAAGTCTATAAATAATAAAGGTTTTTGTCTTAACATGTTCATCAAACATTCAAATCATGTTATGTGGAAAACCAATTTCTAACTGCTACTCAGGTAAGGGCAATTGAATGTAAAGCTATTGAAAACCCCTTACCATATGTGATAAAGGTGAGCAGGTTGGTGGGTAGAAATAAAAAGACCAGCCCTAGCAGTTGGGCCACCATGGTATCATGATGATCCTGAGTCCAAAAACCACTTTACTCCAAAAAATGTAGCAGAGATGATAAAAGGGTCAAGCTCGGACTACACCAACTGCTTGTTAAAGGCTTCCCTGAGGTGCCCCGGTTGTGTCTTTTCTTTCTCTGACCAGAAGTTTCTTGGAGAATGTAGTTGCATGCACTGACTGATTAGACTGAGAGTAGGAAGGGACGTAGGGTAACTAAACTGATTTGGGCTAAATTATTCATGTGTTGTTCTTTTCTCTCTATCCCTCTAGCCTTCTTTCTTTCTCTTGCGGGGTTAGAATAACACGGTGATACTGTGCTCATCAATTATACAAGACAGACATATAGATGGACAGGTTACCCTCCACACACACACATGCACTTATGCACACACCTGAACACTGAACATGGGCATTCCTCCACACAGGTCTTTCATGTTTATCTGCACTTAAAGCACATTTTCACCCTATTCTGTGGTGTGTGTGATAAAAAGTGGGAATGCTGATGATTACTAAATGCAGATATAAACAGTCATCTTTAAAATAGGGGGATTAAAAAGGGTTTATATTGTCTAAGATCTATTTTTGCCCTTTGTTTCAGTACAAGTTTACCAAAATGGTTTTATAGACTACACAAACAACAAAAACCTATATTTCCCTCTATTTCTAGTGATCTTTGGCAACGTCAATGGACGCTCCAGACTTTAATTTAAGAGTCACGTAAGGACCAGAGGGCAGCGTAAACGCTACTGATGGGATTAGGATTAAATAGATTTAGAAATCTGGCATCTTTCAGCAGTGGTCTGTATTTCCTCACAGCGACATGCTCTGACCACAACGCTGACTGACCACCATTTAAAGATCTAAAGTTGCCGACAAAGACATGCTGGACCTGCACATACACAATCTCATCCCCTGAACTACTTTTCTAAGGCAGTGTTATTAAAGAATCCTAATGTGAGTGATGTGTTTAGAAAAGAGGACAAGAGAAGGAGGAACTGTTAAGTGGTGCCATAAGCATGTAATATGAGGCGTGCATCATGAATGAATGCAGGACAGAGATCAGTTTTCCTCACTTTCCAAAGACAGAAATGCAGCAGAGTCTAAACAGATACTGAGTCAGCCACATATCACAAAGGGCTTAGTTTATCAACCATATATTCAAAAAACAATAACAGCAATAGCTTGAAATTGTATAAAGATGAATACTGGTACATCATAGGTTGGAATAGGAGGAATTAGTCTAAAATATTTTTCTTCACACTAAAATGCAGTGTTAAATCCTTTTTTAATTCATTTTTAGGCCATAGCATGCCTTTATATGTAGGCTAATGTCTTTATATTTTAAAAAAATATATTCACTTTAAAATGAAAGGTATATGCACATAATAAATCATGAATGCCTCTTTGAGTTTCCTAGGTCTCTTCTGAGATTCAAATGGCAGCAGTTATTAGAAATACATTGTTTGGTGTAGAGTGTTATAGGAAATCTGATTGGTTTCATGCACAAATAATGTGAAAGCAAGACAGAACAAGCAGCCTTATGATATTGAACTGATTGCTCTCCGAGGTTTCGACTATAAAGCTCACTGTGCAATGGAAAGATGCAGCTAAAGAGAAAAGGATATGTAAAGAGAGAAGCTCAACTTGTGCATACTGAGCTAGCCGCTGAAGCTAAAGCTGAACATAAAGGCTGGACAGTCTGTAAATGCCCCATGAGAACTGGAAGCAGTTGATCTGTAGCTACTAGTTTGCTAAATATCATTTATACAGAGTCACAGACTCACTCCAAACATAACATCTTTTTAGTATAGTGTTTTTCTATGTAACCTGCACTACTTTAGATCCTCTTTAGTAAGAAGTAACTATGAACAGTAAACAGAAGTTAACAGGATGGTGCAGGCTGCATTGCAGAGAGGGAAGTTCACCTCAGGCCATGTACATTGATGATTAAAAAAAATCAATGAAAGATCCCTGTAGTGGACTGTGTAATGTGATGCCATAACTAAGTCAGGGCGTAACAGATTATGTTTAATAGGATTAGTATTCTTAATGCAAATGGTAACTATAGTACTGAATAGTTAGTGGAACAAGATTATGAGTCTCCAGAAAGGCTAGCAGCTCTGTGAAGCTGTAGGCACAGCAGTGCTTAAGCTCAATGCTAACGTTAGCAAGCTAGCAATGACAATTAGCATACGTTTAGATATTTAGCATAGGGTGACCAGACATTTCCGGGGACAGTCCCCGATTTTGGTGACCTGTCCCCGGCTGGATCTGTCCCCGGAAATGTCCCCGGTTTTCACTGTGACTGACAGACCCAAAATTGGAATGGAAGAAAGAAAACTCTGACCAAACTTTGCTCAGAGCTCAGAGATGTTTTAGAAAGTCATATTTTACCATGCTAAAATCACTGATTATTTACATGGAGTCTGGTGGGTTTAGCGACCACAATTTCGTGGACTTTTATGTTTTAAAAAATGATCTTAATCTTTAACAGAAAGGTCAGCCTCCTTAGAAATCCTTTCCATAATGTTGTCAGACACTTAGAATATTAATCTGAGTCTGTAAGCGGCAAAACAAGCACTTTATGAACGTAAATACAAGCTGTCCAGCTTATTTACGTTCATAAAGTTAATTATCTTATTAACTTCCATTGTTGCTTGTTTCATACTGCATCAATGTCAAAGGAAAATCTTTCCTCAATAGTTTATATTGTATCCGATACTCATCTCTAGGTCTAGTGTCCCCGTTTTAAGTTTTACAAAAATTAAAAACATGACGTGTTTTGGAGGTATATACGCTTCTGAGCTGAAAATGTCCCCGGATTTTGTCTAAGAAATCTGGTCACCTTAATTTAGCATGTATAATATTTACCATATTCACCATTTTAGTTTAGTGTGTTACCATGCAAACGTTAGCTTTTTAGCACAAGATGAATAAAAACATGTCATAGCAATCTATGAAATAGTTCCAAAATTTCAATCTGGACCAAAATGGTGGACTGACCAACTGACCACCATGCCATCCATCGAGCCCTGCTACCATGAAATCACACCAGATTAGAAATACCTTTAATGAAATGGCCAACAGAAATGCTCTAAAAGATTATTAAGAAAAAAGTGTAAGTAGACTTTTAAATGTTGGTGAATATTACATAAAGAACATTCCAATGCCAGCCCTGAGAAAGAGTATATTCAGAGTAAAGAAGGAGAAGAGTTGGTATGGTTTTGTGGTTTTCAGTCACTGTTGATACAAGTTTACATGAATAATTTTTATTTAAATGTGAAAAATTGAAGGCTCATCCAACAACCAGTGTTAATGAATACTATAATCCACAGATGCCACAAATAAAAACATAAATTTCATATACCAACAAAATTGTTCAGTAAATAAAAATGTTTTTAAGATTTTTTTTTCTTTGCAAGAAAAACATAAACGATACAAAATACCAACACAGTAAATAAGAACAGGAGGTTAAAACCAAAAGGTGAGGTCTGCTGTTTCTCACTAAAGGTCAGTGAGTATGACACAGGATAAAGAGAGTGGGCATTAGAGATAAAATAGGAAATTATAATCTTTTTTTCTGTATTTCAATTTTTTTTTTACAAAATAATACCATAGAGGATTAGGTAAGAGGTCAACCACATTGGACATCAAGACATAATCCAATGAAATGTAATACATCCATGCAATATACATTTTTCAAATGACAGTCAAATCATCTTAAACTTGATCTTCTATTCTCAACACCTAAAACATGGTTCAACAGTCTTCGCTTTTCAAATAATAGATAACACAATAAATGAGAAAATGCTTCAAAACTGGACTTAATTTTAAGTCCAACAATAAAAGCTGCATTGTTCTTTGATCTCCAGTGCTATCCACAATGATGCAAGGTTAACCAAATTTTTCCAGCCTTCTCTTAGGAAAAGTTAGAGTTTATATTGGGTCATTTCATCTGAGCTCACTTTACAGGTTTTAGTTTTTGACGAAAAGTTGGTTCAGACATACTGCTCTTTGGGAAAAGTGTACGCCACCACTCCCGGGGGAGGAGAAGCCAGGCCTGGTACCGAGGGGTACTTAAAAATGGCTGTGGTGTGTGAAGGAGGAAGAGGAGGAGAGGAAGTGTTTTTTGGCGTGTTGGTGCAGCTGCTGCTGGTTGCAATAGTCGGTTGTGAGGAGTTGTAGGGGTGTTGGGGCAGAAATGAGAGAGGAGGCTTGATGGGAGGGGAGTAGGGCTCTGGGTAGTCCTCTTTGTTGCAGGCCAGTCTGTAGCTTACATAATCTGCTGTGTTTGGAAGCTCTTCATAAAACCGCCCTGGGTGCTGTGGAGAAATGAGAGACACATTAAAAATGTATCAAAATTAGAAACAATACACATACTCCCTACCAGATATACTGATCGTGCACAGTGTATAGTATGTACTTAACAGTACCCTGTAAAGTTACTGACCTCCTAGTAGTGCTAGTATGGACTGTCTCTGTTCCCTTAAAGATCAGCACTGTTCAGACGGTTTGGAACTGGCCAACACGGCAAGTTCACATTCATGCAAAGCACTCCCTGAGCAAATCCTCTGATCACACAGATTCCTCTAAAATGAAGTGATTTTAGCAAACATTTTGCAGTTATAAATGCTGTTATGACCAAGCCTTTACATACATTCATATACATAACGAAGTACAGAGCTTCCACTATGTTCCACATAAAGAACAGTGTAACAATAGTTAAAGAGTACAGTGCATATATTCTAACATCTAAATCTGAATCACAGCTGATCTCTTGTAAGAGTTGCATAGAATCTTGGTGCAAATGCCATGATAATAAACAAGTTCATGCACTTAAGCCCACTAGCAACTCTTTGAACATCTGATTACAAACACAACACAAAGGTTACCTGGATATCATCAGCTGGTCTTTTCCTTAATGGCTGGGACAGTTTTCTGGACGGAGAGTCATTTCTGATCACAGAGAAAAAAAGTTAGATGATTAGGATGGTAATAGAGGATACAAAGCATGTTGGGACCTTAGAGGGGTAATGACCGTTTACTTACGAGGAGTCGCCTTTTCTACTTCTTATTTTGAGCACCAGGACTGTGACGGTAATGCCCATAAGCACTCCAGCAGCCAGTAATAAGGCGACTACGCTGATGACATCACCCGCTGCTATCTGCGGTAGAGGCTTTTCTACAGAAAAAAAACACACAAACATCAATAAAAAAATCAAACAGACACATTTGTTGTTCACAGTAGTCAAGTGTCAAATCAAATGACCCCAGACTCCGGGTTAACGTACCTGTAATGCTGACCTCCACAGAGCCCGATCGTGTCCCGATGCTGTTAGTTGCATCACACACATAGGTGCCTTTCAGGTCATACGTGACCGGTCCTTTAAGGGTAAGGATGTTGTCTCGGATCTCAGCATTGCTCGGTAAGGAGCCATTACTCCTGCAAAAAATACAGAAAGGTTGTGAAACTAAGAGTCTCGTCAATCAACATAACTTTCATTTAAACACGCAGTGCCCTATACATTTGCAACCTCTGCTTGTTTGTTTTGGGATCTACTCAATCAAATAAGAGGCACAATTTTTACATAAAAATGTGTACTTTGGGGAAATTCTGTGAATTATCTAATTTCAACGACACAGTATTAACAAAACGGAACAGACAAAAGCAAAGGAAAGCAGATGGTGTGTTGTTTGGCTACATTTGTTGTCAATAGAAACGAAAATTAAATATATACATATTTGCATGAAGAATGAGCAAACAAATGTTGCTGGGAAGGATAGACCACAACCTCCTTGATCCATTGTAATAAGGTGATCACTTTAAATTGTAAATTTGAGTGAAACACAAACAAACAGAGTTATACTCACAGTCTCCACTGATACAGAGAGACAGCCGGGTTGGCATCAGCTTGGCAGCTGAGCTGGACATTCTCTCGGTTCAGGTACCAGTTTCCATCAAACCCCTCCACCGAAACGTCTGGCTCATCTGGTACAAAAACGAACACAAACAAATAACATAATTGAGCTTGTAATAGTGTTTATATTTTACCTGCATAGTTATGAGCTTGAAAAAGACTTACACTGAATATCGAGGGTAACGCTGTCAGTGAAGACCTCCTCGTTGTAGGTGGTGACGCAGGTGAGCGTCTCCTTGTGTGTTTCTCTGCTGGGCACCAAAATGTAGTCACTCTGGACAGTGAACGTACCGTCTGAGTTCCTGTACTCCCGGGTGGTCACTTCTCCTGGCACCCTTGTCTCCCACCTACTCAGGTCAACGTGGAATCAGGGTCACACAGAGATACATTGATGTAGGCTGACTTGTAGTTAAGTGGGAGTTAAACAACTAAGGCAAAAAAGGTCAGTACACATGCTGTAATAAAACTTTAAAATGGGAGGGTGAAAAGAGACGAAACATCTGTCTTCCACTAAAAAGCACATACACACACACACACACACACCTGATAGTACTGGGTGGTTTTCCATTGGCAGAGATGCAGGTGGCCACCGGAGTTTTCACATTGGATGAACGAGCAACCAGCGTCGGGGTGGACAGAGTCATCTGAGTTGTTGGGCGAACTGAGTGAGTAAAAATAAACACAAGCATAGAGTTAATATAGCATTAGCAGGTTTTTAAAGCATGATAATATTGTATATTGATTAACTTTTGGCAGCCTATTCAAAGGGCAGACAGGTAAAAGCTATAACCTGACTATACAAAAAATATGAACAGCAGTCACCTCATTAACAACTTATTGTTGAAGTTAATTCTTGACCATGGAAAGAGTAGTTTGATATAAAAAAAAGTCAACAACAATTTCCTCAAAACAGAACATTGCTAAATCAATGAGTGGGACTATCTTATGTCATTTAACACCTTAAAATAAGAGTTAGGCATTTTGGGAATAAGCCACTCTTGTGTGCGTAGATTCAGTATGCGATTTAAGCGGGGATGCCATCCACCTTGTTAGCAAAATGACGCATGGCCACTATGTACAGTATGTCATTTTCTGCCACTAGGGGTCTTTGTACAGGTCTCTTAATCAAAACAGACTTTTTGATGACGTGCATTCAGATGTATGGGATCATAGGAGTTGTTGTCTTCACAACCACAATTGCTGATGAAAATGTATCTGTTTACCGACTAGTTAAGGTATTAAAGTTGTTTTCACGTTACATTTAGTAATGTCTATTAATGTTATGTCATTCTAATGAAATAGCTGCAGTGTTCCCACATAACTTAATTACTTAGATTGTATTTGGGGTGGTTGCTGACAGGTTAGCAAGCAAGCAATCTAACATTAGCCAGCTAAAACCCCTATATCACAATATATTTACACGTCGCTGTTATCTCTCCAATGTTTCTGCAATAGGGGGGAAGGGGTTTGTTGTACCCCCATTGCTGGGAGACTTAGTTCGCCAGTGGGGGTTAAGATAATGTACAAATAAACAAAATACATAACATGTGTGTAGTCATTTTTATACATTTTAATGAAGAACTTTACATATTATATATTTCTCTGACTGAGGGTTTGTGCACATTAGAATCTATGGCCGTGACCATGGCTCTGAAATAGCAGTAGCCTTACTGGGCTGTGTATTTATAAATGCTTGGCGCTGTCCGTGGTGCTGAAGTAGCAGACCAATTTGCAATTGCGGCTTCCTGTCTTTCTGTCAGTTTCGTCTTGGTTCTTTTATGTTCTCTTAAGTAGCTATATAGTTAGGTGGGTGGTTTTCTTAGCTTATCATAAAGACTGGAAACAAAGGGAAACTGCTGAGGTGTATGTGCCTTTACATTCAACATCTCCATCATATGTACTGTATTTCACTTGAGGATAAGATCATCACAAATTTGCCTTACCATAGACAGTGAGGTTTACAGTGTTTTCTCGGTTCCCTGCAGGGAACGTGGTGTATTCACAAATGTAGGTGAACTCATCAGAAAGGCGGAGCGAGGAGAAAGTGATGGTGGTGTCTTCCAGAGTTGGAGTCCGCCGCCTCACTGCTGCATTCTTGAAGGTGACACGGTCTCTGTAGGGCGGGGCCACAGACACACCCAGGGAGGGATTTGCGATTGCCACGTTCTGCTTAGTGCCATTCACCAGTTTCTGCCATGTTACCTTGATAGAGAAGGATGAATTAAAATTGAAGAAGTAAATGATGAGGGAAAGTGTAAAAGAGCTCTGATATGAACCATGAAACTGTTATATTAGTTATGTAATTTTGAGTGGGCAGTGGTTTTGGCTAATTAACTAAGGCATATTGCATATTTATGTTTTTCATTATTAATGTCCATTTTAAAAAAACAAACCACAAGTTTAGCAGCTAGTGATTTACGTTATTGCATTATGGGATTCATTATTCTTAAGTGGTAATGCAGTTCAGATCAGGGACTTTTCTTAATTGTAATGCCTTACTGAATTGAAAGTGACTTCCTTGATGAGTTTGGAAATTGTAGCCGACAATAAGTTAATTGGCTTACACAGGCAAAATGGTTGTAATGGTCCCTTAAAGTAATTATGACAGAAAAAAGTATTGTTTTAAAATATCTGTTCACATGTTCAAATCTAAAATTTGGGCATTTTGTTTTGTACGTGTATTCTAAATTAGCAAGAATCTACGAGGCACGTGAAATCTAGCCTCTGATTTTCTTTCTGTGACATGTCTAGTGTTTTCTAATGTGGTCTCCTTTCACAGAGACTGGCTGATAAGATTTTGTAGATAAGCAGAACATGTTTACATGCACTGAAGTAAACTGGTCATTGTCGAATATTTGAATCATGATTTGAATAAATGATAATGATAGAACCTGAAAAGTTTCTTTGGCCAAATAGGGGCAAATGAAACAAGTTGTCATCACAACAGTGACATACCATAAACTTTTAAGTCGATATGGCAAAACTTGTTAATAAAACAAGTCTCCACCTAATGAATGTAAGTATTCACTAGCTCTGTTTTTGGTCTCTACCAACTCCTAAGGTAAATATCTCTTTTGCTGCTAAATGTATCCTGGGTATGAATTATAATATTTGTATTTTATGTTTCAATCTGCATACATGTGGGTGTAATCCACAGGTGGATTTTACACATTATATATTATAATACCTGTGAGATTTTGACAGGCGGAGAGCTGTTGATGAACCGACAACGAAGATCCACCTTTGAGCCAACATACCCCCACTTCCCATCATCCATTTCCACAGTCTGGCCATTCTTTCCTGGATGCAAAACACAAGCGGTAAAGACATAAACACACTTTCACCCGTGCACACACAAATACACACAAAATGGCAGCATCAGACTGACATGCTCTTAGCGTTTCACTGTCAGCATCATGATGGGCTGAGCTCAGCTGTCAAAGGTAATCCATTTCAGCAGCGTGAGAGGTCAAAGGTTATGGATTAGAGTGAGGTATAAATAAGCACGATTTGTTGGGTTACGGTTCCCATTGACTTTTTTAACACCTCCAACAACTCCACAGCATGTAAACCAGTTCACTATGTGAGACATGTGTCTTTACTTGTGTTTGTCAGATAACTTTAAATGACGTCCTGTTTAATCAGGTCGTTTGATAAAGAATAAATGTTACAGTTTGTTATTCATGATGCAGGATGAGGAACAAAGATGGTACACTGAATAAAACAGCTCAGAACAATGGCTGCTCTCATTCTCACACACACATGGTTACACAGTATACACACACACACAAACACACACACACAGAAATCTTTCATGCTAAATGTCCATCATTTTACCTCACTCACCAGCCATCTTTGATTAAAATATCAAAAGTCTTACCATAGATATTTTTAACCATTACTAACTAATTTATTTACTTTTATAGTTAATCCATTAAAAATCCCCTCTTCCTCCCCATTAAAAGTAGGCCTGTATATAATATAAACATACTGTATAAAATAAAAGATAAGTGCTCAAGAGATGGAAATGCAGCTAGACATGCCAACCACTGCAAATTTACTTATCGAATTTACTTGAATAACCTTGTCTTAAAGTTCTAAAAATATGAATTAATTTACCCCAAAGTATCTCAACAAATGTGTATTTGAAATGTAATCAGTTTCAATTACTTTGTGTGTTTCTTACCTTTTTGGGGACAAAACAACACCTTACCTCTTTCATCAAAATTAAGCTTGAAACGTTTACTTTAAAAATACAGACTCCTAATAACAAAACAAAATGTTGCAACATATAACCAACATACATTGGCTTCCTAAGGATGATCATGTCATATTTTTTACCTACCAAAGATCTATTTGGCTTCCTCCTTTAAAAAAGACAATAATGTCACCCTAAAGTAGGCATCTTATCTCACAACAGAATATAAAAGACAATTGGTTGCAAATAGAGTAGGTTAATGTAATGTGTAATGTGTGTGTCACTCTATAAATTTAATTATGGAAACAGCAATTTCTGGCATTACTGTAAAGCAAGTGCTACTCTAGCTGGTTACTTTTAACTTTCTCAAACATGTAATGCCACAAACCTGATGACTGGAAATTTTACATGATTACAATGCTGAATTAGACATTTTGAATGTAACCCATACCTAGGGGTGATTTCTATGTTTGAAGTATTGTATTTTTTTAAACATATAACATAACGATGGGCCATTGTTCATGGTTCAATATGTAATCCAATATTTCCATGTTATTAATGGATGAATATTGATCGTTCCATCAGTTTTCTGGTCTAGTCTCTATCACAAAGGCTAACAATCACACCAGGCTGCCAGCGCTAAGGTCCTCTTGTTAACCAGGAAGTAATGCTTTAACACATTCACAGTATTTTGGTATCCTACAGTAATATTTCTGTCAGAGCTGTGTAAGAGCTTCATTAATAGCACATGCATTATTTATTTATAAGACCTAAGAATAACGATTTGTTTTTTACATACCAATGTTATTTTGTGGTGATTTTCTAGAGGTTTGTTGAACTTAATGTGCACAGACTGAAATCAAGCAGGAGTCAAAGCTTCTTTTGCACTGACATGTTATCATATTTTGTTTTCCTATAGTTAAGAATAAACTGTAATAAAGTATTTTCCTTGTTCTCTTTTCCAACTGGACACAACATTTGAAGTAGGCTAAAAGTTACATGCAACATACAACATAGTTGAAAAGTTTTGAGACTGCACTCTTAAATTGCCCACAACGACGTTATGTTTACATTTAAGTAACTGCCAGCTGTTGGGATGCATTTTGGGTAATGTAGGCACCAGGTTTTCTTCTGCTGCATCAATTTTTTTCTCTTTTATTTTTTAATTGTCCATCCTGAGTCCAACAATGTTATAGACGGAGCGTGAATGGCGCTCAGCAATAGGTCTGCTCTGTTGCCACCTAAGACCGGCTTGAAATAATGTTGATGATTTCACTGGTTTCATAGGTTACACTGAGCTATAAAACCAGCATCTCATTCATAACGACAATAATTCAAATTCAACTGATGGCAAACTGAATTATGAGATTTAGTTAAAATTGATTAATGGAATAAAAGATTTACAAATTCCCAGAAAAAGGGCACAGCATGTTTGTGTGCTTATGTAGTTTCCCATCACCTAAATGATGAAAACACGATTAGAATATAATGATTAGAGTGTATTAATTACCTACTTTATTAGATTTGTTTTGGCTCGTCTCATAATATAAATCTGCAGAAAAAGCATTTAATATGCAAACATGTATTTGGTAAATGGTTCATTCGTGCATGTTCTATGCATGCAAACACGCTCGCAAAACCTTCAAAATACAGCTAAATCTCTGTACTGCTTACAATCATCAGAAATATGACCAACATCATCACATGAAGTGAAGTCAAACCTAAGCCACATTTTATTTTTATTATATTAATAAGTTTAATAGTTTTGTATTAGAGAAGGAGTTCACTGCATCTCACGTGCCCACTTTTCAAACTATTGTGTGTGTTTGTGTGGGTCATTGGGAGGGATGAAGGCCAGCAGTGGGAGTAGATTACAGCATTTAGGATATTAAAGTGCATCTGCACCATAGTCCATTTGTTGCTCTACATGAGGCTTACAATTATAATGTTTTTGTGGAAGTATTTTATAGATTAGGTTCTAATAAATCTGTTTATGCAGGTTTTTAAACCTACATACCTATAAGAAAGACATTCAGTGGTTTAACGTTTTTCCACCAGTAAAAATGTTGTCAAGATAAACATTTAAAATGTGTTTTTCTAAAATGTATCAAATGCTTCATAGAAGTATCTTGTTTGTGTCTGATTCTGACTATGCCATGCTACAACAATACGCTTATGTGATTCATGTTTAACTGAGGATTTTATTTAAGAGAAGAGTTGCTGTTTCAAGGATATTTCTGTGATAATTTGTGGCAGGATTGTATGATGAAATCTATTAAAGGACTAATTTTCTTCCCCCACATTTTGTGAAAAACGCTGAAAAGACTGACACCACTCTCACGTCAGTAGGATAAATTTGTAGTTACAGCCAGCATATGTTAGGTTAGCTTAGCACAAAGGCTGGAAACAGGTCACCTGGTTCTTTCCAACATTAACAACATTTGCATATTAGCAAGAGTGGTATTAACCCCTCATCCATCTTCTATCCTTAGTCAATGTGGGAAAAAACATAAAAAAACATGCTCAGTAAATACAGAACAGCCACAAGTCAGTTTGTAATTTCTTCTCTAATACTATTTATTTTTCATCGCTTTGGTACTATAATCACATGGTTGTACAAAAGTAATAAAAAATCGTCAAATGTATCAAAATACATACATATACATACTTGTGTATAAACCCTATCCTTTACACACACACACACACACACACACATCCCACTGGGTGTCCCCCCTGAGTTCTGTGGCTGAGCTGATTAGGGGCTTTACGTTAGGGCAGAATAGACAGACCTTTTAGACACAAACCCCCCCACCCCCACCCCCACCCTACTACACACACACACACACACACGCACAGACACTTTCATATCTTGTTGGTCCCACATCTCTTTCACCTTCCTCTTTTCTGCTGTGTCTATTCCAAGTCCATTCACATTCTTCTATTGTTTACACAATAGGAAATTATCTCACTAACCCACTGACAACCATGGGAACGTAACAGAACAATAGCGATATTGTTTCATAGTTGAATGGGCAACATGCAAAAAACGCAAGAGCATCACAGTGTGGTGTTGAGCTTTTCTTTTTCATATCCTGTGTGGATATCCTCCATCATTCTCATAATGTGACGAGCCATTTGTAAGCTTTTCTTGTATTGTGTGAGAGTTTAACAGAGGGACAGTGAAAGGTTTTGCTGTAGGCTTTTTGGTAAACAACAAGATTTGGGCAAACAAAAAAAGGTTTGATACTTTTTTACCTTTATTTAAACAGAAAAGCCTCAATGTGATGAAGAAGAGTGCTGGTCACTCTGCTACAAGATTTCACCCTAGAAACAACCTAAATTAGGGGCCACAATGGAAATAAGTTTTTGGGCTTTATTGTGTCATCCCTGACTATTTATGTATTTTAATGCATGACACAGAGTACTAATTTTTTTATATTTAAGTGGTTTAATAAAATCAATAAATCAATTAAAATGGCACTAACAACTCCAGATCTGTTACAATAATAAAGATCTTCACATTCAACTGCAAACTACATCTACATTTAGCAACATGATCTAACTAGGACTTTGTTGGGGATTGCTATGGACGAAGTACACACGGCGATACACTGGTAAAATAAAATTAAATTTAACCATGTATCCAGCTAATTCAAATAACATGGGTTACTGTTCTTTTTCAAATGTTCCACTTTAACAAATTCCTTCCCCAGACAATTGTGCAGAACCACCGTCGCTGCATCCGGAGCTGAAGTGGATTATGATTGGTTAAAAGAAATGCAAACAACCCAGAGCGTTTTCTACTATTGCAGAATGTACACTGTAACAAATCCCTAACAGTTTATTACCATTATACTCATATTCCAGTGTTCATGTGTCCATTATCACCATATTACTTTAAAATGCATTTTAAAAGTAGCCTACCATTGAATGTGATATTCACAGTATAACACGGCTAAAGCTTATGATTTAAAATGTGTATGTTTCAAAATGAAAACGCTTTGAAAAATGCTTAGTATAAAAATGATTGCAAGAAATGGCCTTTGGCTGTATTAGCCATTTATTCAAGCCAATGAACAATCAAACACAACTCATAGTGACATTTGGGAAAGATCCATTAAAACCTTACTCAGGCTTATAATGCCATATGAAAATACTGTACATTTGCTTAAAAAAGCACATTTCGATCAACCATTTCATTTAATAGAACAACACATCAACAACTGACTAATAACTGCACAATTTGACTGAACAGAACTTAACGGAAGACCATAAACATCTTGTGTGGCGATGGTTTGTCGACTACATGAATCCCTACTCAAAGTCCAAGACATTTTTGATGGGGTTGCCACATGGGGAGGCACACTAGCTGCCTTTTTATGGCCTAGCCTCCCATCCGCTTTGACATCACCTTCCCTTAAGTTGACTTTGTTCTGGGTTGATTTCAAGGAAGCGCCTAAAATGTAATAACAGAGAAAGATTGTAAGATATCAGGTTTGAAATGTTAGGGTTATTTGCACTTAATACAGAACCACATAATATTCACTAAATAAAAATACTAAAAGTATATAACTTGTAGAAATTATTTTATAATAATGAGCAACTAAATATAATTACAACAAATGAGTTGTTAACATTATGACATAGTTTTTGAGTTGTTTACTTCAAATTTTTTGAAGTAGGCTAAAGGATAACTTTGCAAGCAGTGTTTAGCAGACAGACTTTTAGGACTTTGGTCATACTAGACTACAAATATAAAATACCAACAACAATGCTATCCTTAAATTATTTTAGAACAATATTTTGCATCTAAAATAAATATAATAAAAATAATGTTCTGACATCAATTGAAAATGTATCGATTCATCCCAATTTGTCACAACAAATGAAGAATATAAAAGCAAATTAAACAACTGGTACGACACTGGTAGCACAGTTTAGCTAGCCTACTAGCTAGCTAGCTAGCTAACAATAACTTGCCTTCAAAACATTAGGGTGCATGCTTGCAAAAAACAGTTAATACAATGCAAATTCCATCCACAATGACAAAATAGGGTACAGCTGAATTAGATAAAAACACAATTACCTTATTAAATTACCTTTAGCAGCAGGATGGCTGAGGATGTGCGATGTGTAGTATGTGAGCCAAGTAGGTGATTCGAGCAATCAACCTCTGTGCTGGCCAAGCAGAGTCACTCACAATTCTCTCATTTCTCTCTTTCTCTTCTTCTCATTTGTTGTACTAATTTGTATTACATCTCTGGTGTAACATTATATTTTTTGATTACTCTCCCCATGAAGTGGTGAGGACTTGATGCCAATGCCAAATGATTTTAAAAGAGTTGTGGGTGGATTCAATCTGGCTGCTGAAAAAGAAGAAAATACTGTAGTATACCGTTAAATTGTACAGCAGCTTGCTGTTAATATTTTGCTCCTCAAATGCCTTTTAAACTACATTTTCATTTTACACTATTTACATTTTTCCACTTTTACACTATTCTGTATTTAGGAAGAACGGCCAATTACTGTAAAAAAAAGAAATTTACAGTAATTTGTTACAGTATCTGTGGCATAGCCAGACCTTACTCCACAGTGCTGTGGAGATAGGTCCGGCAATGCGAGATTACCAAAAAACTGACCTCATGCGACAGACGAGAAAATGAAAAAACTCAGAGAGAGAAAGATTAACTGTTTAATCTTAAAGCCATGAAATCTGTGATTGATCGGGGATTACACACTGGGTTTGTGTCTTTGGCCTTGTGATTTACAATGTAGGGAAACCTGAAGCACAGTAAACTGACACACAGGCACACACAAATACACAATGCTTGGACTAAAACCTCACTGTTGCATTGTCCTCACTGTTGCATTTTAGGAAGCACGTAGTGCTTCCTAAAAGTGACAGAGGTTTAACAGGTACACTACTACCTGTTAAACTGCTATTTTCCTTGTTTTTTGTTGTTGCTCTAAACCAATATGAAAGCAAAGAACAGCTTTACCAACAATGAAAACTGACTCTTGGCCAAATTATGTATGTCGCTCTCAATTTTTGTTGCCTGATTGAAAAAACACTTCTTCTCTCTTCATTTTTGGCTAAATCGATTATAAGCTCTCATTATGTTTGATTGTTATCTGTGTGCACACGCATAGATACATGTGCATGTTTGTGTGGATGTATAATCTCTGTGGTAGTGTAGGAACGTGAAGTGTGTAGTTGGCTGGTGTTCAGCAGGCAGCTCACAGGATTATGATGACTGTTGCTGCTGCGTCTGTGTTTTGGGACATGAGAGGAGAATACAAACCTAAGAGAGAGAGAGGAGATAGAGAGAAATATAGAATATCTCAACTGATTGAGTGACAATAAAGGGGAAAAAATACTTTTAATTGGCTGAATTTGGAGAGGGAGGTGGAGAATTAAGAGACAAACAAAAGAGGAAATGGACAGAAGGTCTGAGTGCTTGTGCTAGATTATTTCTGTGGGGTAGCGTCTGTGTGTTCCAGCTGCGGACAGTGGATTATGCAAAAAATTATGAGGATGCCTGTCTGTCATTCTTAGTCTTTTCTGTGTCTTTCTGTAGTGGAGGACTGCAAACTTACATGTGAAAACATACCAGTGTTTGCCTGTCACAGCACTCGCATCAACATACTAGGACACCCAACAGATCCTGACGGGCTCTGAGTCTGAAGTGTTCTGAGCCTGCACCAGCCAGTATAAGACACACACACTGCAGCAACAGTGAGCAGGCTAGGCATCTATCATGTTGTTATACCCTTCCTGCTCCCTGTGCAGCTCTAATCCACTGCTATGTCCTTCAACCCAACAATCCCACACATGGCGTGGCCTCACACTCAGTAAAAACACATACACACATGTATGCACACCAGCAAATTACTGCTCAACTACAGCACATAGGGGGTTGCACTAACTTAGTGAAAAAAAGCAATCACAGCATCTAAACGCACCCATATGCTGCCACAATGACTTTTGTAATTACGTAATATATATATACCATCACCCCCCTTTTATTACACAGCCACAAGTCAACTGCCAGCTATATGGCCCCAGCTTAGTCTGGTTACACAGAGGCAACTGTTACAATGAGGCAAAAGTTGGTCTATCCATTCATTCATTCATTAATTCATTTATTAACACGATTTGACTTCTGTACTGATCAGGAGTAGATGACTAAATGATAAAAGTAATATAGTTGCAGAAAATAAAACAGATTATACTGTCAGAGCTGCATATGTCAATTCAAATGAAAATGAATTAATCTACAGCCTACAGTATATTAAGAAATAACTTAATTTTTAAAATCACAAGCAGGCACTCCTTACACTGAGTTTACAAATTGTAACTAATGGCATATAAAATAGTTGGGAAATTGAGAAACTAGTAACATTACTGATACTTAGATTAGTCATAAAAACTCTGTTGTGGTTGTGAAAAATCTTACTAACATCACAACTTGGCAGCCCAAACGTTGTTCATATTAATGGCTTATAGAGCTATAAAACAATAGTAAATGTTTTATTAATACAATGAATCAATTAAAATACATTAACCCTTTATCAAGTGTGACTACCGTACTAGTTTTTCATTTTACTACCTGTAGCCTATACTATACCGGGTGATGATAAGTCTTTAAATGATAAAATGATATCTAACACTAATGTAAAATAGACAATACACACAGTGAATATATTAATACAAAATGATTTATCAAAATAAATGCATAAATTAAAAATGTTTTAAACGTCCAAGTTCATAACAGGATACAGAAGGTTATGAAGCAACCACCAATTTAAAATACAATAATTACGTTTAATTGCCTAACTATTCGACTCCTCGCTGTGTCTGTACCTCCTTCTTTGTGTTTGGTAGGCTACAGATTTGAAGCAGAGAAATCGTGTATTTTAGCAGGACCAGTCACATCACTAATATCTATTTAAGAGGTGCTGATAAAAGCAGAGCAGCCTACCTGGAATAACACAAGTTGTTATCAGGAATATCCAAAGTCCAGTGCTGTCCATGCCCAAACCACCGTTGCCAGCTTCTCGCTGTGGTTAAATTCCCAGGGTGCAATTGTTTTACGCCTCCTGCCTCGGAGGCTGAACACACGGCAGCGGGTTCAGCTTCAGGTTTGTCTGTCGGCGTCCAGTCAGGATTCCATGTATGCGACAAACACACTCCTCTAATTTACAAAACAAAGATTTGTCAAACTTAATTCCGCACCCTGTGCCACTTTTTCTTTCTCCCACTATAATTCCAATTTCCCTGTGGGAGGTAGCAGAGCAGTCTCTGTCCTGCTGAGGCTTGGCGGGGATAAAGCAGCTTAACGCGTGGGCAGATTATTTCCGAGATAGCCTTCCATCACCCCCCAGTCCCGACCGGCAACTATCTGTCAGTGTGACAGGGCTGAGCTGAGTGAGCAGACAGCCGGCCGGCTAGTGTGCTCATTTAGTTAAAAAAATAAAAAGCCGCAGTCAGGCTGTTTTAAATCAGAAGACTCAATGGATGCAATTAGAAGCCCAGACAGGGACGTAGCCTACATGTACATGGTATTAGGCTACCTCCCAGTCCCTCCAACCGTTTAAGGGATCTCAAAGATAATACACCGTTATGTTTACCAGCCCATAGCAGTGTATTCACATAAGGCTGAAATCAAAATAATACCATGTTGAGTAAGCGATTGTGAGAGTTTGTGTAAGACCATACTAATGGCACAAAGGTGAGTTTTGTTATATAATTCACTAATTATTCTTTCAAGAGCACAATTAAATAAAGTGGCTATATGTAACTTTCAGTTCGTGTTGATTCTAGCAGCCACTTCGGACAAAATGGGTAGTGTATTTATCACACCTGCTGGATAGATTTTACCTGGCTGGATACTAAAACATAGGCTTTTCCGATGTTGCGCCAAAATCTGTGATCTATCATAATGTGTGTCTGTGAGATGCTGTAGAGTCAGTCTGCCTGCCGTAAATCATGTTGTGGAAAAATCGGACCAGGGCAAAGGCATTGATAAAAACTATAAAAAAATAGCGTTAGTGACGTAGAAAGCCGTGCAGATTTTGAACAGCTCACCCAGAGACTGAAGGCAGAGGACATTCAGATACCTGTATCTCACTCACAACAGCATGGATAGTTTTTTCCAAGTTTGTATGTGTATGGAAGCACTAGTGACACAAAATAGCACCCCAAATTTCCCAAAAGGGTTTTTTTCATAATATGGGCACTTTAATATAAAAAAGTTATGCACTTAAGCTTTAACTTAATATGCTTATTTTAGACAACAAAAAATTATTTATGCTTACTAATGATTTTCAGTAATGACTATTTGTCTAGTGCACCAACTTACCGCTCTGTATCACTATTTTGATAATTGATTTCAGTCTTTTTTTTTGAAAATTAAATATGAATATTATTTCACAAAACTGGTTTCTTTCTTTTCTGACATTTTATAGACCTAACAACTAATTGATTAATCGAAGAACATAATTGTAAGTTGCAGCCCTAGACACAAATTATACATATTTTTTCACTAAGACACCTCCCGGGCACTAAACATAACAAATTAATTAATGGAAAATAACATGCAAGATCAATGGTAAAGCTGACACTTTGGCCTTCGTAGACTAAAGGACATTTACGAATATGCGTTAAAGCGTTTTTCGCAGCGTTTTTTGTGTTCACACCAAGCGATTTTCGCTGACGATGAGCGAATGAACATGCAAATTCATTATCTGTCACTAGATGGCGCTTAATGTAAAACAGAAATACCCCCGTACATAGGGTGGCGCTGCGCAACTTTGCGCTTCTGATACTCGCTTGCAACTCAGAAGAAGAGCAGAGAAGAAGAGAGCAAGTATTTAGAACATTTCTTCTAAATCAGATATAGCTCTTTATGTTCCGAAACCAAGGAGACCAGCAGCTCAACATTTATTTTGGACATCATGCTTTGCCTCTTCCTCGTCTTGTGGCAGTGATGACGGTGGCGTATATATGTCTTCTTCGTTGGTGTGCTCGGTAAGACCGTTTTGTGCTTGAGCGCCGCCAAGTTGTGTTTTAGTGTAACTTCAGAAGCACAAGACACGTGAGCAAAAGGGCCGATTTCATTGGTCGGATAGTTTTTGACGCGGCGCGTCAAACCAAAAAACGAACCCGAGGCGTTTTTAAAAATGACGCTTTACGCGTGGCGATTTTCGCGTCGGTGTGCACACTCTCATTGACGCCCTTTGTTTAGTCACGACGCGTTAAACGTCGGCGAATATCGCGCGCGAAATTCGTCCCGGTGTGAACAGGCCTTAATGGACATTTAGAATATGCTAAAATATCCAGCAATGTTGCATGCAAACTGACATGCATTGAACTGTGTAAATGTAATGGCAACATCAAGTGTATAGACTATGAGAGTTTGACGTTCACATGCGCTGAAAACTACTGGTGAAAGGACATTTGAATGCTAGATAGTTAGGCCTGTGAGTCAGAGGCAACCTCTTCAGACAGGTGAGAAATGACAGAAACTGAAACTGGAAAATGGCAAAACACACTGGGAGTAAAAGGGAAGAGTTTGATGCTTTGTCTGAATGTGCCTGAAGCTAAAAGAGAAAAAGATTTTATAGGCATCACCATGGCACATCTGTCTGATAAGCTAAAGTGAAATCCAGGAATTCATTTTCCATCAAAACATGTTGCTAATGCAAAATAGTTGCATGTGGATCAACAAAATTCATATAAAATATGGTTGTTATATCATTGGGGGATCAGGAAGAGAAATACCACACAAAATGTCTTTATATTTACTTTTTTTTTATTATTTAGCTGCATTTTGTACATACATTGTCAAGAGGAATGGATTACATTAATAGGCCTTTTGTCAATTTTCACTAACATAAACCCTTGTAAATCCTTGTACATTTAAATTTAAATTTCTTTCAGACAAACTCCAAACTTTCAGCTCATGCAGCCAAAACATTTTGTTTATATGTTCTTCCTTTTTGTGTAGGTTTTCTTTGGGTTTACCAAGTCACTCATTAGAGCCAATCACATGTAAGTCAGACTAACTGTTGGTATGAATGAGAGCAATTTCTGTTATCCTCAAGGTACCTGTCCAGATGTTGTCTTGCCTCCTGCATGGAGCATGCTGGTAACGGCACAGTTAGTATTAGTTTACCTACAAAATGTTTCACTTTATTTAGACTACTTATTATTTTTTCCACACATACTTTTGTTATGTACACTGTCTCACTCTCAAAAAAATTTAACCTTAATTGGATGGTTTTGGTCATATCCATTGACATATCGGAACCACTAAACTTCACATGGCGTACTGTACCACTGGCACCTTGTCATGCAGGCTATGAATCTGCTCCCAAATTATTTCATGAAATTCCTATTATTGGCCTTAGGGTGGAGACACTGAGCCATTTTACATGAGTCATTTGGTATGACAGTGCTAGAAATTTCTAGTGGGTCACAAATTCACCCTCTGGTACCATGCATTCATACTGTGCAAACAGGAAGTCAGTAAAATGACATATCTCTTTATACTTTCTTAAACCATATTACCAGGTGGGCAATCTTTTCACCATAGTAAGTGCAGAGTTATGTGCTTGCTAGACAGAGCACATTACAATATCCACTCTAATCTCTGTGGAAGTCATTTATAATGTATAAGAGCAGCTTTAAAAGTGGAAACGTGAGGGAGACTACCACATAGAGAGACATGAAGGGGACATCAGGACAGAAGTAGAGCTCCGGACATGAGACAAAGGTGAGGAGAGGACCACGGTAACAAGGCCATAACAAGCTGCTGGTGAAAATGATGATGCTGACAGAGTTTTACAGTCCTCCTGGTGTCCTCCACCAGGCACTGCAGAGGACACAGACAAATCAGCGCTCTCTGGTCCACCCTTATCCCTCCCACTCTCTCTCCACCTCCCTGTATCGCTCCCACCTCGTCTCAGAAGTGTGATGCTCTGCAGTGCTGTACACTGCAGTCACCAGCTGTTTATCCCCCAGCCGGATAAGAGCACGCAGGCAGGAGTTGCTCCATCATCCTGCCCTGATAGGAGGTAAGACTGCTCAAAGATGTTCAGCTGCAGCTTTGGGAACAGATAAGAGCACTAGTGTCAAATCAGGGACACAAAGAATATGCTAGAACATTAGATACGCAGGGCATAATAAAAGAAACTAAGTGTGTGCAGAGATGTGTAAACATTAGTCTATACCTTAACATTAAAAACTTGTGTAAAATTGGATTTTGGATACTGACAAATGCAAAACTATGTTGAATTAGAGAAATATGAGAAAAAGTGCAGCATCTCAACCTTGTCGGCTTGTGACCCATAAGTCATGTTTGGTAAACCAAAATGTTTTGTATTTCTTAATTAATTACCCTTAGCATCTTGTTCTATTTTTGTCTCTGTACATGACCTCACCCAGAATGACCTCACAACCGTCTCGAGCGCACAACCTGCTGGTTGAGAAGCACTGATTTAAAGGGATCATAACTCAATTTGGTGTTTCACTGCAAAACAAAAGAGTGTTTACATTTCATTTTATTTGATGCTTTGTAATTTGCTTTTTTCTTCTTTTTTTTCAAAGTTGGATGGCTTTTCATCATGCTCAAGTCTTTGTTTGTATTTGGAGTGCTGGGAGGTAAGAATTAAGAATTGTTACTAAATATTTTTTTTCTTTTATCTGGCGACATTTGTGAAATAGGCTTATAATAAAGTTTGCAGTTAAATATATCTTTACACATGCGCTTATCCACTCTGTTTCTCATAATGCTCATCTTTGTTTTTCCCCAGTGTTGCTGATTCCAGCAAAATGTGATCTGATATCCGTGTGTGTTGAAGATGACAACGACCTGAGAGTAGACTGTCTGATCGAGCCCAAGCCAAACAAGATCAACAGCTATGAGTTCTCTTGGTCGTCTGGAACCAAAGAGTCCCTTATTAACACCAATGTGTCTGGTTCATCAGCAGAGGGCCAGTTCAAAGAAAAAAGCTATGTGGTGGAGCTGGAGCCTCATGGCTACAGAATGACCCTGAGCGAGTTTACAGACAAACTCCCACACAACACCACCTACATGTGCAAAATATCTGGGGAGGCTGCCAGCATCAATGTGGAGAGAGGTAGGTGGATTGACTGCGTGTGGGTGCGTGCGTGCGTGTGGCTCTGAGGATTTTGTCAACTGTTGCATCCCACTTTTCTTTTCTTCCTCTGCAGAACAACTTGTCCCATGTTCAGCTGTGAGCATGTTTCTGATGAGCTCCTGCTCCTTGATCGTTTGTCTGCTTCTCTTCTCCTATCAAACACACAGCTAAAAAAAAACATGCAGGATTGTGCTGGAACACCCACATCTAACCATGCAGTGTCAGTAACACCACCTTGTTGATACAGTAAGATGTCAATAGCTTGCAACTTTGTCTCTCCTTCTTTTGTTTTTTCTCCCATGAGCACTAAAATAGTATTAAAATGTTTTCATAACTCTCTTTGACCAGAAAGAAGGAAGATTCAGACTCAACAGAAATGTTTGGAGATGTGCTTTTTGTTGCAAAAGCACACATAGATGTATGTGTATGTAACTTGTCATGTGAATATGACTTTGGGAACTGCAGCATTTGTTTTCAATAAAGGGATGCTATTTAGAATGAGACATTAATTTGTTGTGAATTCAGTGTTCATAATAGTGGGACAGAACTGTGACACAGATGGAAATAACAGGATATTTCACACGACACAGCTTTTTAAAGCTGTGTCATGCACACAAGCTCCATTGTTTTGGATAAAAGTGTTCATAATGTTAATGATGACAACATGATTAGAATTACAACTTATGCATTTATGTTTTAATGTAGGGTGGTAAGTGTATGGGTTAGACCTACAACATAAAAAGTATGCAAACCCCATGGAAATGATGAATTTCTTTTTGTTTCACATTGTTAAATCAAAGAAGATGTCATGTGTTATTGTGTTATTGTTCCTAATACTTAAGTTATTGTTCATGAAAATATCTACAAAGGGATTTGAATTCATTCCAAAAATAGAATACATAATACTAACCTGCATATTATGTAAGTAATGACCACCTTTAATAAGACACCTAAATCATAGGCTGGGTGTAGCCAATTGGTTTTAGTAGTCACTAGATACACTGTGATCACTTGTGTGTTGGCATGGGAGATTCATTTAATAAATATATGCCTGTATCTTTAAGTAAGTAGTGTGACAAAAACCTCCACTGTGAAGCTAAAGTTACACCCAAGGCAACTTTAAAAGAAAAGAAAAAAAAGAGGTGACTGAAAAGCACACGGCTGGGGATTTCCAAGTCTCATCCCTTGGAGTGTAATCAAATAAACCATTAAGAACTGGAAAGAGTATTACACAGCTGTAAAACAAGTGAACATGCAAGTTAGTTAGGTTATATATTATTATTATATATTATATTATTACATTGTAATTTTTCCCATTGACACTTTAAATTCATAATCACACTTTTCATGTGGAGCTGCCTACGGCCACTTTATTACAAAAATCAGATGTAGTTCAATGTTCAGTTTCAGATCAGTGGTCATGAATCTCTTACTCACACGCGCACACATACACTTACTTTTGCCGGTTACATCTACAATCCAAAGAGGCAAAAATAGTGTTATCTAATCTGAAATTACAAAACATAAACCCTTAACATAACTGGTATTCTCGTCTATAAACTGGGTAGTTTACCGAGCCGGCTAAAATTTGCGTTCTTGACTCGGACCTCTGTGCTTTCCGTAGTTTCCGATAGCATGATAATGATGGCCGCTTCATATGGCAGCAGTGGACCAGAGCTATCTAAAGCTGAGTACCTAAAACGTTATTTATCCGGCGACCAAGATGTAAAGAAGTCAAAGGGGAAGCTAAAAACGAAACGACGTAAGGTTCCTGAAAAAGGGTGAGTCGTCGGAAATGTTTTAAATAAGCTGTTGCCAGGCTGGTTGTGTGTGTTTAGCTAGCTAACGTTAGCTGAGGTCGCTGTTGCTGTTAAGCGCCGTTCGTTGTAATAAACTTTTTTTTGAGGGAAACGTTTGTGTACTTAACTCACTTTTACTTCTTATCAAAGACTTAAAATAGTAGACGATGACATAGACTGGAAACAGATGGCCATAGAGGAGAAGGAGATTGAAGAGGACGAAGAGGAAGCTCCAGTGGTAAGAACTTTACGTTAGCTATCTCCATCTAGCTGGCTAGCCTGTGCCCATTCATTCAAATGGATATAACGTAATATTATTCGTTATCGTGCAGTGATTAGCCCGCTGACTTTTTCATGTGCCCCTGATAAATCATCAGCGTGTACTATCATTGTATACGCGTATTTCTGTAATTTTCCAAGGGGAATTATGGGGTAATACAAGAAATGTCATATCTTAGATAGGAAAGGGCTATATAGATAAAGAAAACCCTGTCATGTAATTTTAAATTAACTTTCAACACTGTTGACGACAATGCTCTTACTCAAGTATACAGTGAGGAAAATAAGTATTTTAACACCCTGCTATTTTGCCATTTCTCCCACTTAGAAATCATGGAGGGGTCTGAAATTGTCATCGTAGGTGCATGTCCACTGCGAGAGACATAATCTAAAATAAATCAACGTATGATTTTTTTAACTATTTATTTGTATTATACAGCTGCACATAAATATTTGAACACCTGTCTATCATCTAGAATTCTGACCCTCAAAGACCTGTTAGTCTGCCTTCAAAATGTCCACCTCCACTCCATTTATTATCCTAAATTAGATGCGCACCTGTTTGAGGTTGTTAGCTGCATAAAGACACCTGTCCACCCCATACAATCAGTAAGAATCCAACTACTAACATGGCCAAGACCAAAGAGCTGTCCAAAGACACTAGAGACAAAATTGTACACCTCCACAAGGCTGGAAAGGGCTACGGGGAAATTGCCAAGCAGCTTGGTGAAAAGAGGTCCACTGTTGGAGCAATCATTAGAAAATGGAAGAAGCTAAACATGACTGTCAATCTCCCTCGGACTGGGGCTCCATGCAAGATCTCACCTCGTGGGGTCTTAATAATCCTAAGAAAGGTGAGAAATCAGCCTAGAACTACACGGGAGGAGCTGGTCAATGACCTGAAAAGACCTGGGACCATCGTTTCCAAGGTTACTGTTACTGTAATACACTAAGACGTCATGGTTTGAAATCATGCATGGCACGGAAGGTTCCCCTGCTTAAACCAGCACATGTCAAGGCCCTTCTTAAGTTTGCCAATGACCATTTGGATGATCCAGAGGAGTTATGGGAGAAAGTCATGTGGTCAGATGAGACCAAAATAGAACTTTTTGGTTATAATTCCACTAACCGTGTTTGGAGGAAGAAGAATGATGAGTACCATCCCAAGAACACCATCCCTACTGTGAAGCATGGGGGTGGTAGCATCATGCTTTGGGTGTGTTTTTCTGCACATGGGACAGGGCGACTGAACTGTATTAAGGAGAGGATGACTGGGGCCATGTATTGTGAGATTTTGGGGAACAACCTCCTTCCCTCAGTTAGAGCATTGAAGATGGGTCGAGGCTGGGTCTTCCAACATGACAATGACCCGAAGCACACAGCCAGGAGAACCAAGGAGTGGCTCTGGAAGAAGCGTGGCCTAGCCAGCCTCCAGACCTAAACCCAATAGAGAATATTTGGAGGGAGCTCAAACTCCGTGTTTCTCAGCAATAGCCCAGAAACCTGACTGATCTAGAGAAGATCTGTGTGGAGGAGTGGGCCAAAATCCCTTCTGCAGTGTGTGCGAACCTGGTGAAAAACTACAAGAAACGTTTGACTTCTGGAATTGCAAACAAAGGCTACTGTACCAAATATTAACATTGGTTTTCTCACAGTGGACATGCACCTACGATGACAATTTCAGACCCCTCCATGATTTCTAAGTGGGAGAACTTGCAAAATAGCAGGGTGTTCAAATACTTATTTCCATCACTGTATGTATAAAGAGATAGATGGCATGGAAAAATCTACCATGGTTGTCAAATGTTCATATTGCCGAACACTCTTCAAACTTCATTTCTTGTGTTTGTCTACTCAGATTGCTGAGATGATTGACGATCGACCAGAGGAAGTGAAACAGCTGGAAGCCTTCAGAACCAGCAAAAGATGGAAAGTGATTGGAGGTAATTCATAATTGTGAATGAAATAAAGATAATTTTTTTTCTCTAGGCTAAACAAGCTTATTTACTTTAAGTCTCCTCTACAAATAGCTGATGAAAATGAAGACAAAGAAGAGGGTGAAGGTGGAGAGTATCAACATCTAGAGCCTGTGGCATCAAACAGTAGTCGTCATGACTCTCCAGACATATCCCCTCCCAGAAGAGGTCGCCATGACTCCCCAGACACATCCCCCCCGAGGAGGGGTCGTCATGACTCTCCAGAGATGTCTCCTCCCAGAATTGGTCGCCGTGACTCTCCAGGCTTATCGCCTTCTAGGCAACGGTCAGGGAAATCGGGAAAGTCACAAAGTAAAGGTGAGAAAGGTGATTAAGTGATTTTTGAGGGCTCTTTCTGCATAGGGCATACTAGCAACGACAAACACATCACAACAACCAGAAAACCTTCCAGTATTGGTATACAGTATATCACAATATTATTTTAATGGATATACATATTTAAATGCCTATTAAGTAGTTAATGGACATTACATTTGATTGCTTAATAGTGGAAGGTCAAACTGAAACATCTTTTTCAATTTGCTGGAACTCTAAATATTTCAGAAGTCACTATGAGAAGACTCTTAGTAATTTTTATGAGGTCTTAATCTAGAAAATAATATTGTACATTGGGATTCATAGTGTTAAAATCCAATAAAATTGTTAATGAAATGATAAATCAAAAATATCAATATATTGGCCAATGTTTTTACTGCCATCCCCTCCCAGTCCAGCTGGTCCAACAACCTCTTCCATATTAGAAAAGTAATTTTGATGTTTAGTTATATAACAACTACACTTACTACACCTTATTTCTTTGTCAGAGTCATCCCCCGGCAAAAGGAAGCCCAATTCATCATTATCAAGTAAAAAACTTTCTGAACCTGATCCTCATCGGTCACCATTGGCAAAGAGGGCTCAGAACAAGCACGATTCAGACTCCGACCAGTCTCCTCCTCGAAAAAAGCCACTAAAAGGAGAAGCTTCAGACTCCGACCAATCCCCTCCAAGGAGGCACTCAAAAGCAAAACGAGGCTCTGATTCTGATCAGTTGCCACCAAGGAGGCGGCCACGGAGTGGAAAGGACTCGGATGAAGATCTGTCACCACCTCGTAGGCCTGGGCAGTCACAGGTGAGCAAAGAGAAGTTCAAAGAGTGATATGAAATCTTAATTGCGCAAACAATTTTTTGTATGAAATGCCTTTTTGCTCTTTTCTTCTCAGGGTCCAAGGATGCTTTCTGGTGGGAAGGCAGGTCTGGTTTCTGTAGATGTTTTAAGGAAGGAGCAGGAGGAGAACCGGCGCAGAGAAAAAATCAACCAGCCACTGGAAGGTTGGCTCAGCTTTCCTTTTTAAGATGCGTTTCCTTTACAGCTGTTGATGGCAGAAGTCACAGGACTTTCTATCTCATATGATCTACATGACCCATGCATAGTCTTTGGTCATAATTATCAGTTCGTGGGAAGGTGAATGATACAGTCTTCTGTCAGATGACATTTCATACCTATTTTCTTGTTATGACTAGATGAATCCCGCAATGCCCAGACGGTGTTCCGAGACAAGAGTGGTAAAAGGAGAGATTTGGATACAGAGAGGGAAGAACAGAAGAGGAAAGCTGGGGAAAAAGCAGCAAAGGATGAGAAATATGCACAGTGGGGGAAAGGGTGAGTCTGCATAAGATTTTCACACATGAGAAGGCAGTGTGATTGTGACCACATACAGATTTGAAATGTGTTATCTGCTGACTTGTTTCCATGGTTAAAGTCAACATGTGTTTATAGATTGGCCCAGGGCCAGATGCATCAGCAAAAACTTGAAGATGCAGTGCATGAAGCCCAGAAGCCGCTGGCACGTCACCGCGATGACGAGGATCTTGACCGCATGTTGAGAGAGCAGGAAAGGGATGGAGATCCGATGGCTGCGATGCTGAGACGGAAGAAAGACCGCAATACAAAGACACAAGGTTAAATATGTGTACCTTATTCCCTAAATTGACTGATGGAAAATGGTTGTTACCACTTACATTATATGTTGTAAATCATCATATTTTTTATTTGCAGACAAACCTCGATATAAAGGCCCACCACCACCTCCAAACCGCTTTAATATTCTACCAGGCCATCGCTGGGATGGAGTTGACAGGTACAGTGTGTGCGTCAGTCTGTGATTGAGTGACTAAAAGGAAATCGTTTGTAATATTATTAATGTTACCTTGTGTCCCTTTTAACTTTTACACCATTTCTTACATCTCATGTGTGCACAATAACCTTGATCACAATGTTGGCCTCTACTAGGGATGCCACGGTGAGGAAATAGTACCACCGGTTAATAAACTTGTGACTGTGTTACCGACTACACTGGCCATTTTTACAAGAAAATATATTTGTCAATGACACTCAATATCTGTAGAGCGCTTACTTTGATCTCTGGCCTCTCTTAGCCAAATGTTGCCTCCAGATGGTGCAACCTTTAAAGTTTACAGATTGCCTTATTAACATTATCAGGTTCCCTATTAGCATTGGGTTTAAATCAGAAATATTGCCAAATAGGCACTTTTGCTTTGAACCAAATTGCCTGACACTCTCCTTACTCATGATGTGATAAGTGAACTTCTGCTACTCTGTGCTGCATCTCTGCTTCTGCACGGAGCAGACACTTCCAGTTTATAATTGTAGCTTTGTTGTCTGACTAGTATTGTTAAACACACTTACTATTTTAAAAATTGCTGCTGTGATGCAAATTGAACTAAATGGTTTTTATTTGTATAATTCAAATAAAGCCAAACGACAGTTTGCTAATTATGTAACTGTGTATGCTTGAACACTGTTTAACATTGACTACCACAGCAAGCTTAGCCCCTACATTAAATGTAACCAGATGGGGAGGTTTTCTCTGGTAAATCAAAGAGGGAGTTGACTGTCTGTTTGCAGAATTAACAGTGGAACTTGATTTTTGTGTGTCTCGCAGGTCAAATGGTTTTGAACAGAAACGCTACTCACGAATGGCGGATAAAAAAGCCGTCCAGGAGGAAGCGTATAAATGGAGTGTGGAGGACATGTAATGGCAATCGGAAACTGCTAGATAAGGAGCGGAGCTGAAGAGCAGGACAACTCCTCCATAGAGGAACTGACATTTTGAAAATAGACTGAGAAAAATTTGTTCTCTTCTCAAAGCTGTTTTATAATGTACAATGGGCATTGGATTATAACAAAGCGATAAACTAAAAAAAATAGTTGTACATAGCAGTGAAGTGAAAGCATCTTTATTATTTTGTAATAATTAAGTCCATGTGAAGCCAAAAACCAGTGTGTTTTTCACCGCTTTATTAAATAATGTTTTTGTAATATGTTGTGCCCTGGGTGACAAATGTTCACATACAGCGATGCAATTTACATGAATAGAGTTTACATTTAGGGATTTCATATTATAGAGCTGTAGTGTACTAAACAAAATCTAAAATAGTTTTAATATTTTGTTATTTTAGGTATTGGATAGCATTACTCAGTAGAAACTGAGGACATTTAAACATTTTACATTTTTAATGGTAAATGGATCTTTAGTGGGGATTGTTTTGTCAAACTACTTTTTTTTTCCAAGATCAAAAACGAACTTCCATGCTTGACTGTAAAGCAAATATGAACAAGCCCTAAACACTAAAAAACAAAGTAAGTCAGCAATAAGAACAGTTTATTTATATAGCACACAGTCCCAAAGTGTTTTTTTAAATCCATAAAAACAAATCAAAAACAGCTTCTGAGCTCACGTCTCGGCAGATCCATTTCCACAACATCTGAGCGAATGCCATCTGCTAAAGAAGATTATGATAAAATGATTGAATACTCAGAAAAAAATTGCTAGTAAGCCTTGAGTTGACTGTTGAGTAAAATTATTAATGTATTTCAAATCAACCTATTTTTTTTTTTTATTAAGTAAAGCCTTGCACATTACATTAAGATGTAATATTTTTATTAAGCCAATATATATTTTAAGATACAGAAATGACAGTAAATGTGCTTGTACAACGTAAAAGAGCTGAGTTTGACCAACCACCCTACCTGATAAATGTAGGACACTGAAAATTTGGGGTGGTTTAAGCTAATTCTACATACTTATCAAGAAAACATGTAAATACGTGTACATCTGCATTTACACATAGTTATGAATAAGGACAATTATTTATAATCTACAACATTGCCTATTTAGAAAGTATCTAAACCATAGACCGTTATATACAGTCTATGATCTAAACCCTAATCGAGTAAGTAGGAACCTTTTATAAACGTGACAGACTAGAACTCGTTTCACTACGGAATGTTTTTGAAGGGGACAACTATTACATTCAACGTATATGGGGATGTCACTCAAAAACTAGTTGTCGATTAATGTAAGGAAATAAGCGCCTGAAATTGTCGTTGAAACTCATGTATTGAAGAAAGAGACCTTTGTAACTTAATTTTGGGTAACAATGGTTGACTGGAGTCCGATAGCGAAGGTGTACGACCCGCTGAAAGCTGGGAGCATCGACGGCACGGACGTGGAGCCTCATGACCGGGCGGTATGGAGAGCTATGGGTGCCCGCTATAAGCCCAACAAAGGCGTTGTTGGAGACCCACTGCTCACCCTGTTTGTGTACCGTTTGAATCCCCAAACAACAGAGGACAAACTGCATCAAGTGTTCTCCAAGTACGGAGACATTCAGCGTCTCCGGCTGGTCCGGGACATCGTCACGGGCTTCTCCAAAAGATACGCCTTCATTGAATACAAGGAGGAGCGGTCTGTTGTTCGGGCACGCCGGGACGCCAACAAGCTGGTGGTTGACCAGCACGAAGTGGCGGTGGATTTTGAACAAGAGAGGGCTCTCAAGGGATGGGTCCCCCGGCGGCTCGGCGGCGGTCAGGGAGGGAAGAAAGAGTCCGGACAGCTGCGGTTCGGCGGCAGGGACAGGCCTTTCCGTAAACCCATTAACCTCGGGGTTGGTTCCGTGCAGGAACGGGGAGGCGGTGCAGGAGGAGGGAGGGAGTGGGATAGACCAGGGGCGAGGGACAGGGAGGACCGGGACCGACACAGAGAGACCGATTGGGGCAGCAGAGGTAGGAGAGATGACCGGGACAGAGCCAGGGAGAGGGATGACCGCAGACAGGGAGACAGGAACAGGCCTCGGGACAGAAGATGAAGCCCATATTTACAACACTGGAGATAACTCAAAAGTACTGATCTTATACCGGGTTCAGAGAAAGATTTGATCCACAGTCCTGCAGCCTGCCTCAAATGGAGATTTTTTTAAGGTGTGCACTAAAGGAAAGTGGGACTGGTGATTGATTTGCAAACATGGGGCTGGACAATGAAAAGATGAAGCATTTCAATTGCAGATGACTTTCTTGTGTTATTAGTTCGGTTTGAGTGTGGAATGACAAGTTTCCTGGTTGGTCTTTGTCAGGTCTCGAGTACCATTTTCAGCTAGTACTCGAGTATTTAATTCTCAGGGAAATCGGACATAGTACATGCTTTTGTAGTGTACATTAAGCAGTGAAAAAAGAGTAATAATTCACCTGTTTGCACTGTACATTACAATTATAGACTGAGTGGTTCATAATTTTTATGTTGTCCAGCAACGATAGCCTAATGTTGAGGTATTACCAGAAGTAAATAACCAAGAATTTAAAAAGCATAATCTGCAACTAAAAGGGCAAAATGGCATTATTTTTTATTATACATCTTCAAAGTACCTGTAAATCCAATTTAATCTGTTAACGCATTTTCTCTTCATATGTATGACGATTCAGTTTCTGTTTTGAAATCTGAGGTGTTAACTGTAAGATTGCCTAAGGCGGTATAACAATGTAGTGCCTCTCTATGTCATACAAGTTTTTTGCAGCATCATACTTGGTATAAAGCCACTGATGAGGGTTTGTGCAACACCGACTATACAAAAGGAAAGAAAACCAAATAAACCAAATATTGGTTTAACATAAAGTTGTCACTTTCCTTTTTCAAAAACTTTTCAAAAGCACTAATTTATGATTGAACTTGTCAAGCTCTGTTTACAAGCAAAACAGTACAAGAAATACATACAAGAATAAGCAGAGAAGCTGATTTTTGAATGTAGTTTCGATTTAAAAGGCATCTGTTGCTGTGACCTGCACTGAAGTCTCAGCTTGTTTGATCCCTGGTCCTGCCTATTTAAGCAGATCATGTTTCAGCTATGACTCACTGGGTGGATTGTTTTCTCTCAAGCTGACCACAAGTTGGTCTGAAGTCATCAGTATGAAATGTTAAAGGTCTGGTTTTACCATTAGTTCATTAGGTCTTATCCAAGAACTCCATGCACTGGACACATCATCAGTCCATTAGCTCATCAGATTGACCTGCTGCTGGGAAATTCATCACTTGTTACCTGAGAAGAAACTGAACCTGAGAAAAGAGTTTGTGCTGAAAAGAGTTGAGTCCTTAGTAACTGATGTAACAAAGTAAACAAAAGCAACTAAAGAATCTGATTGCACCTTAGCGCATTATGAAGAAAGTATATATTTCCGGAGAACTCAACACCTCTGACTTTGATTTCACAAAAAAGTAATAAACTGGAGTTAGTTTTAAAAAGTTATAGTGTTATTTAGAAGAAGACTGTATAAGTGATTCAAAGACTCACACACAACACAGAAAGCCCACAAAACTGTCACTTTCACACAAAACTTTCACTGGTTTATAAAATCATGTTTATTACTGTGTGCATTATGATTGTAACAAACTAGGATAAATAGGGATTCATAGCCATTTGATGGAATTAGATATTTGCTTCAGTTGGTAAAAAAATATGAACATGACTTATTTTTGACATTCTTTTGTTTTTTTTTTCATGTTTGGTTTCCCAGACGAGGCCGCTCTCAGCCTCCCAGCACACATAGGACTCTTGATGGGCCAACCAAGGTAATTCTCTCTTTGCACTGTGTTAAAATCAATCCTGTGAACCAAAACACAAAGATACTGATGAGCTGCTCTCTACATTCAACTAGATTGATGTCGACAAACTCAATTCACCTAAAGGCAGGGTTGATGCCGATGTTGTCTGGCTGTGGGAGGGCAGGTGTTCTCCTTCTGCAGCAGGAGGACGGAGGAGGGAAATCCTTCTGATACTGAGACTGCATCTTTGTGGTATCTTGTTCTTTTGTCCCTGCTGTCTGATCATGGTTGCCTTCTTCGTCCTCCCCTGGTGTCCAGCCCTTCCTGCTCTTTTCTCTTCCTGTTTGTCTAGAGGATGTGGGATGAGAATGGAGGGACTCCTGCTGTGTGTTCAGGGCGATATGGTCTCCTGAAGGGTAACCATAATGTTGCTAAGTGTTTAATGTCATACACACCCCATGAAACATGCCATCTTTCTGTCTATAGAGGCAACTTCCGGAAAAAATATTAAGACTTTGCTAAAACCTCTTTTAACTGTTACTGTTGTCCCAAAAGATTCAGTGGCAGACTTTTCCACCTCTACAAGTCTTCTACTTTTTTAATCAAAGGCTTATAATTAAGGCTAAATGATTTCCCTTTATTATATCTTTTGTCTTATGTTATTTTATGTAAATTTAGTTATGCCTGGGGCGAGTCATCTTCTCCCAGTGTCATTCAGTGACACCATATGATATAGTCTTTTATTTCAATAATTGCTCTGTTTTTGACTATTAAATTGGCATACAATTTTAATTAAGACCCTATAATATCACATCCTACGAGCAATTTGGACTTACATTTACATTAAGACTGAAGGCTACACACTCATTATTTCAGCTAGTACTTTGCTGGCAATGCTTATCAATAATAATAAAAAAAATTTATGTCCCATTTTTGTATGGGTTATATTACTTTGCTTCAGTAACAACATTTTTACATTTAACCTTATAAGTTGATGTTTTCTTTTATATTTGAAGTATGAATGGCTTTTTTATTATGATTATGACATTATAATGATGGTATGACTTGTTAAACCTTTAAATAAAAGAACCCAGAAAATAACATTTCTACTCTCTGCCCTCACACACAGAGTCCTTTTTCCAAAACACACATATATCTGCTAAACACAACACACTGCTTGGCATAACTATTTTCAGCGCTGTATGGCTCATATGTCCATGCATACACAACTCACTCACTGCTTATCTTAAAACAAATAAAATGAGTTCACTCTCAAGGTTGAGATAAGACTGCAGACCTTTGCCTCTGTCATGTTGTGAGACGGGTCTGAAGCAGAAAGCATCTTGTGATGTGGTCTCCATCTTAGCAGGAGTGTCCGGGTAGAGGAGAAATCCTGGGGAAGTCAGGAAATACCAGAGAGGGTAAAAAAGGGTGCTTTAAAAGTGGCTGATTATAGGAAATCATTAGGCACTTAAGTTTAGTTTAGGTATTGTTTTCAAATTCCTTTCTTTTTAACAAAATGTGGAGTAATTCAAGTTATTTTTGTCTATGATAGTGACTTAAAGTTGAAGCAAAACTACATAAATACGGTAGCGGTACTTTTGGGTGTTTATAGTATGAACCTACATACAAACCTTTCAGTGTTCCAGTTGTTTTTCTTCTTCTTGTCATTAAGGCTATCATTTTTCAAATCCATTCAGTAAACCACAAAACATTATGAGTGCACGTATTCTACTTGAACTACAATATATTTGAGCAACAAAATCACATTAAAACATAATAATGTTGGTCTTTTAAAGTTGAGGATGAGTCATCTCAGAACATCACTAACTCTGATGTTTGATGCTGAGACAGAGGAGCAGTAAGTCTTTACCTGCCACAGTTGGCAGTTCCCCCCTGAAGGGTCGACTAGGCAGAAATAATTCGTGGTGGTGACGAGGGTTTCGTAAGTCGCCATTTTTGATGAACATTTTGTCTGCTGGCTCCTGGCTGTGGTCTTGGCACCACCAGCTGCTCTGAATCTTTTGGTGTCTGCTACAACAAAAATATCACACTTTGTATTTCAAATAACAAATCGTATAACACCTTTGAAACAGCTGTGAGGAAAGTAATTTAATGTAATTTCTTACCTTAATAGAAAAACACAAGTTGTGTTACAATTCTGCAGTGTTCCCCTATGCTGTCTGCATTGCTCTGTACTGTGTATATGTGTGTAAGACTATACACAGAGATACTTAAAGCTTGTTTACTGAAGTAGTCATGGTGTTTAATTCTTCTCCAATGAGTGACAGATACAGTAGTCCCCAACTGAGTCAATAAAGCAGCTGGGCCACCAACAGAGAGCTGAAACATTGTCCAGAAACCTGTGCATGAAAGGTTTTGAAGTAGGGCTAATTTGAGGGGGGGGAAAATGGAGATACTTCTGCTGAGACAAGCCTTTTTTTCCAAGGTAAAATGTTGTGTCTTGCATCAATCTCTCATACTCAAGTAAGATGTACTGTAGCAAGTAAATGATGATTAAATACATTTACAGTTGTGCTTAGTCACTCACATCACACTGTCAAAAAAGAAAACATGTTGTCTATTCAGGGGTTGCCCTGGAGCATTTGGCCAGCACTCAGCAATGTGCTGTGCCTCCCAGTGCTAAGCTGGCATACACCCCAATGATATTTCTTCACAATAGAGGGCCTGTTTTAGCCTGAAACTTTTCTGTAGGATACCTTATGATTGTATACTCGTACATGAATCATTTAACCTAATATATTCCAAGGTATTCTGTGATTATTATTCCTGAAAACCAACAAGTCACTTTAGTCTACTAGACATCTAATGTAGGTCTATGTGTGTGGGGTTAAGGAGGTAAGACATAGTTTTAACTTCATCCGTCATTTACTTTCAGGATTTTCAGTGCATATTTTCACCAGAGTATGTGAGTCGTTTTGAATTATATCCTACTGTATAGCAACAGCTAATTATTAGATAAAAGGTACATTTTTATATATATATTTTTTTAAACAAATCTCATTCATGATTTAGGTATCCATTTAAAAAAAACGCACAGAAAAACTGCACAGAGTTTAAAACAAAAACAATCAGTAACCAATTTTAAAAACATTGAAAAAGGATCTAAACTTGAATTAGACGGCTCAATGTTTTCTTTGTCTTTATTTTTATGAAATTGAATAGCCTATTGTCACATCATAGAATCTTTTATATCTCATATCTTTATTATTCATCTCCTAGAATTTTTTTTTGACATGCTTCAACTTATACTTTCTAAAAGAAACTTCATCAAAATGGTCTGCTTCTATAGGTGATATGTGCTTCTATTCAACTATTATACTTTAAGATGTTAAAAAAAATCATCACTTCAGTCAACATTTCAACTGACAACTGCAAGCAGAGGGCCTCCTGCACCGCCGGCTGTTTTGCCCCGATGGAGAAGAAGTGGTTCACCAATTGCTGTTACCAGAGAGCCTCAAGGAGGAAGTCCTGACGCACATCCACCAAAACCACGGCCATCAAGGTGTAGAACGGACCACTGAGCTGGTTTGGCGGAAATGCTATTGGCCAGGGATGGACCAAGAAATAAAACAGTGATGTCAAAAGTCAACGTACCTACAGATCCGAGCGCCTATGGGTTACCTACTCGTTGCATGACCAAACCAGATTCTGGCAATTGACTTCACCTTATTGGAACCATCCAGAGATGGCAGGGAACAGGTGTTGGTAATGATTGACGTTTTCCCAAATTCACCCAGGCTGTACCAACTAGAGACCAGAGAGCATCTACCGTGGCAAGAGTATTGGTGCAAGAGTGGTTCTGTCGCTATGGAGTCCCAGCCCGTCTGCACTCCAGTCAAGGACGTAATTTTGAGAGTGCACTAGTCCAACAGCTGTGTGAACTAAACGGCATTCAGAAGACGCGTACTACTCCCTACCATCCTCAGGGAAATGGTCAGTGCGAGAGGTTCAACTGGACACTGCACAACCTGCTGCACACACTCCCACCTACTCTAAAGAGTCACTGGCCAGAACACCTTCCCCAGCTTGTGTTCAACACCACCATCCACCAGTCGACTGGTGAGTCCCCCCACATTATTAACTTATGTTTTGGCCAGGAACCCCACTTACCTTCTGGGCCACCCATTACGACAAACAACAGGACATGTGTGTGAGTGGGTGGTGGAACATCCACGGCGCCTGCAGGTGGCTTTTGACTGTGCCAAGGATCAGATGGAGGCTGCAGCCAGGCAGAGGAAGGAGAGACATGACCAAGTGACACTGAGTAAACCATTGGAGATGGACCAGCAGGTCTATGCGTGATCATATGACTCGGGGTCAGAATAAAATTCAGGATGCCTGGAGGTCCACAGTCTTCAAATTGGTAAGAGTACCTGAGCCTGGTGGAGTAGTCTATTCCATAGCACTATTGCATTACCCAAAACACATTACACAAGTGCACCGAACCATGCTCAAACCAACCTACATTCCCATACACTCGCAGCTTGGCCCATGGGATCCCCTTCCGGTAAGCGTTGTAGAGAGTAAGGCAGAAAAAGATCAATATGACCAGGGAGTAAGGATACTACCGGAGACACATGTACTGAACCAACTTACCATTGCTCAGCCAAGGTCACACATAACAGCACATAAGTGATCCACAAGTGGAAAGTCCAGTCTCTGGTTCCCCTCGCCCACGGGAGGAGGCCTGCACTTTAATGATGTTGCCATTGTTAATATTAATGATACATATTATAAATAATGTTATTATATATGGCAGTATTATGTTATTATTGTTATGATTAATCTGGGAAACGGCACTGTTTTCAGCATGCGCCAGCAGGAGTCTCCTGTTCCCATAGTAACAAGCCTTCAGTTAGAGCTGTATGTAGACGGAGTTAGCAACTCAGTCTTTGCCGACCGCTTCAATACTTCCAACAGTAAGCTCTAGCTAGCTAGTCTACTCTTTGATTCCGCGACTGGTGGTGTTTTTTGTATCGACTCAAAGGCCATAACGAAGTCAAAGCGACGTTATATCTCAACATATTGATTTTAAAAGGCGAGAGAAGCAGCAGTAGAGCTCGTCGTGCAGCTCAGCCAAACTCTCTCTGTCAGGGACTCTGGTGTGTTTCAGTGTCCGGAAGTTCTGAGGGGGAAAAGTAAGAAAGGCATGGAAAAAAAAGGAGCTGGTAGAAACTTCTGACCAATTTTCTCCGAACCCATTGAAAACACTGTTTTCGCTCTTAAATCGCACTGAGGAAACGGTTAACGAGTCTTACTTTAGTTAGCTAACAAATAGCTGTGTGCATCAATTTATCGATGGGTCTGCCGACGCTTGAGTTTAGTGATTCTTTTCTGGACAGTCCGGAGTTCAGAGAGCGACTGCACTGCCATGAGATAGAGCTGGAGCGCACCAACAGGTTTATAAAAGACCTCATCAAAGATGGAAACATGCTCGTATCTGCCCTCAGAAGTAAGTTCACCATGATTCTGGATTTCGGGGTAAAAGTAAGTGTTAATTTACGCTACTGCTGGTTAGTGTTAGTACTCAAGCAGTTGCACGGTCTGCTGCTCATAACGGCAATGCGAGGCCATCCAGATTTAAACAGAGCCAGTTTAGCGCATACAGTGCAAATAAAGAGGTTTAGCCTGCATTAGACTTTAATAGCTTAATACATTAATTGGGTGGTATGCCCTGCACAATAAGATAGATAGTTAGTTACAGTGTTATGTATTGGATACAGTTTCAAAATTGTCATACAAGAGTAGATGTTTTACATTAGGCCGCCTAGGGCTGGGCGATATGGAGAAAAATCTAATATCATATTATTAGATTAGATTATTATAGATTATTCGACATTATTGACCAAATACCTTGATAGCGACACCGCAGCGATATTGTAGTATTGACTATTGGTGCTTTCACAAAATATTTACACAATGATATTTTTGATAAATAATCATCAGTAATGTGGATATAATGACTATAAGTGGGTAAAGGCAAATAATAGAACAGTTACAACAGTATGGTAAATTCAGAAAATGACATCACTTTATTGTAATGCAGCCTTTAAAAGCTGAAGAAGACAACACTTATGCCATATTACAGTATTACGATATCCAAAATCTAAGACAACATCTAGTCTCATATCACGATATCAATATAATATCAATATTGCTCAGCTCTAGCCTACTACTACTACTACTAGCCTACTTACATTTCCTTGACTGGTTTTATATCCTTTTTACGATTTGAAGATACAGTTTTTAACCTAGAGATGAGTTAAATCAAGAATGAATGTTTCTGTTTGCTTGACCATCATCATAGCTTTCTATGGCCATGGCCTTTCAGGGACCGCAAAACCTGTAGATTTATTGTGTCAACTGGTTTGTGCTTGTTTATTTAAAATGTATTAAAAGCACAGTATCCACAAGGCCTGCAACTCACAGTCATTTTCATTATCATATTCATCTGTAGGTTATTTTGTGCGTAATCAAATCAATTTGTCTATAAACTTTCAGAAAATAGTGAAAAATGCCTTCACCTTAGAGGCCAAAGTGACATATTCAGATTGATTGTTTTGTCTTACTAATAGTACAAAACCCTAATATAGTCAATACAATTATTAAGGGTGCACAAATCAGAAAATGTCACGATTCTGTATCGATTTTTAGGCTCAAGATTCGATTCAAAATCGACTTTTGATTCAAAAATTCACAGCATGTAAATGTAGTTACCATGTGGTAGTATACACACCATTATAAAACAAAAACAAAAATCTGTAGAATCTGTGGAGGTTGAATCTCGATACAAATGTGAATTGATTTTTTTGCACACCCTTAACTATTATGTGAAACAGCTCACATTTTCAGAGGCATGAAATAGCATATGATAAGCATTTTTTTTAAATTCGTAAATCACTTAAATTTAAACCGATCTTAAAACTGTTGACGATTCCTTTTCTCTACATCAACTGATGTACTTGATGAGACCTTAAAGAAGATGCTGCTTATTACCTGATCGCGAGTCCCTGTCTTGATCTGCCTCTTATTTTTAGTTAGTTTGGGTACATCTATAACTGTTGCACAGTTTAATGGTGGCTGTCATATTAAAATATAATCAGCTAATGAAGACTTTCAAAAAGCAGGCACCTCCCATTTGTTTGTAGCTTCTTTTGATCATCTCCAGTTTAAGCTCTGACACGCCTATGCTTTGTTGCTCCCTGCAGTTCCTTTGGCATGTCTCACTGTACAGAACACTGGCACATCAAACACCGGAGCCACCACAATATGATATTACCAGGATACAATGCTGTTGCTATTTGTCATAAACTGACATTAATTACCTTTACTGACTGTAAAGCCTTAAAAAATCATATATAAATAAAATCTGGGAGTTTTTATGTGTTCATCTCACATCAGTGTTTTTAGTGCAGCAAGTGGGATGGATAGATAGATAGATAGATAGATAGATAGATAGATAGATAGATAGATAGATAGATACTACACTCACCTAAAGGATTATTAGGAACACCTGTTCAATTTCTCATTAATGCAATTATCTAATCAACCAATCACATGGCAGTTGCTTCAATGCATTTAGGGGTGTGGTCCTGGTCAAGACAATCTCCTGAACTCCAAACTGAATGTCAGAATGGGAAAGAAAGGGGATTTAAGCAATTTTGATCGTGGCATGGTTGTTGGTGCCAGACGGGCCGGTCTGAGTATTTCACAATCTGCTCCCTTACTGGGATTTTCACGTACAGTCATTTCTAGGGTTTACAAAGAATGGTGTGAAAAGGGTAAAACATCCAGTATGCGGCAGTCCTGTGGGCAAAAATGCCTTGTTGATGCTAGAGATCAGAGGAGAATGGGCCGACTGATTCAAGCTGATAGAAGAGCAACTTTGACTGAAATAACCACTCGTTACAACCGAGGTATGCAGCAAAGCATTTGTGAAGCCACAACACGCACAACCTTGAGGCGGATGGGCTACAACAGTAGAAGACCCCACCGGGTACCACTCATCTCTACTACAAATAGGAAAAAGAGGCTACAATTTGCAAGAGCTCACTTCAAAACAGTTGAATACTGGAAAAATGTTGCCTGGTCTGATGAGTCTTGATTTCTGTTGAGACATTCAGATGGTAGAGTCAGAATTTGGCGTAAACAGAATGAGAACATGGATCTGGGGGATGTTTTCTTGGCACACTTTAGGCCCCTTAGTGCCAATTGGGCATCGTTTAAATGCCACGGCCTACCTGAGCATTGTTTCTGACCATGTCCATCCATTTATGGCCACCATGTACCCATCCTCTGATGGCTACTTCCAGCAGGATAATACACCATGTCACAAAGCTCGAATCATTTCAAATTGGTTTCTTGAACATGACAATGAGTTCACTGTACTAAAATGGCCCCCACAGTCACCAGGTCTCAACCCAATAGAGCATCTTTGGGATGTGGTGGAACGGGAGCTTCGTGCCCTGGATGTGCATCCCACAAATCTCCATCAACTGCAAGATGCTATCCTATCAATATGGGCCAACATTTCTAAAGAATGCTTTCAGCACCTTGTTGAATCAATGCCACATAGAATTAAGGCAGTTCTGAAGGCGAAAGGGGGTCAAACACAGTATTAGTATGGTGTTCCTAATAATCCTATAGGTGAGTGTATAAAATCATACAACCAGCATATATAGTATGAAAATATTGAAAATGTAGTCTAAGTAAACATGAGTGTGCAATTTGTACTACAGAGTTATCTCACACTCAGTGGTGAAATGTTGAATAGTTTTATGTCTTGTGGTATTGATTTTTCCTGTAGCGGTCCACGCGACTCTGAAGCTGTCGGAATCCCAGAAATCCCAGAAACTTGCAGAGTGCAGTAGGTAGACTGCTGTACTATTTGAACACATTTTATATGTTAAGAATTTAAGGACCAGTTCTTTTTTTACCCTATAAATGTCAAGTGTATTTCCATGAATAATTGAGGTGCTTGACTAACTTCTACTACTACTCCTCAAACATGATGTAAACAAACCTTTTACATAATTTAAAGACATTAATAATACTTTGGTCCACATCTTGTGCTTTTAGATAACAATATGGAAACAACTTAAATTAAGTTTCCAGCATAGGCTAAAGCTGTTTACAGTGCTTTGGTGTTTCATGCATTGAACTTTACCCTGGTTTTATCTATGACTTTACCACCGTTCTTTTTCCTGATCTCCAGAGAGGAATCTGCTAAGAACTGCTACTAAATGACATGTTAACAGTTTTATTATCAGTGTGTAATGCAATGGTGTAATTGAAATAGTGCCTTACAGTGGCTGTCATGCAGACCGGTGTTATAAGTGTTTTAGTGAGAAAATGCAGCCTTGTGGTGCCAAGTGTTCATGCACCTCAAAGAATAAAATGTGATATAAAACTTTATTGCTGGAGTGTTGTTTGGATACATAAACACTATGGCTGTGGAGTACTTTGTTGTGTGTGGTGTGGGTGTGGCCGTTTGTTAAATCAGACTTTGACACCTCATGTCTTGGCAGTGGATTATACGCAAGAGGCTCGTAGGAAATACATTAATAGTTTATTACAGGAAGGAATAAGTGCTGCTGGTTGTAGCCTGTAGGGCTATGGGAGCTTTACATTGTGTTGGACCAATGATGGCAGCATGCTCATGCCAAGAGCATTCTTGTGCATAATGTGGAAATAGCTAGCTTTAAATGACTAAAAGATCTTCTTTCTGTTTTTTTCAGGTCTTTCTCTTGCTGTTCAAAGGTTCTCTCAGTCTCTGCAGGAGTTTCAGTTTGAATGTATTGGAGACGCTGAGACTGATGATGAGATCAGTATAGGTAAGATGAAAATGTCACCAATGATCTAGAAAACAAGATCTTGAGACGGCAAAATATATCAAATATAAAAGTGTAAAATTCATTTTGCAGCTCAGTCTTTAAAGGAGTTCTCTCAGCTCTTGAGCACAGTGGAAGAGGAGAGAAAACGACTGGTAAGAATACGTGTCTTTGTTTGTTTGTGTGTGTGTGTTAAAGAGAGAATAGAAAATTGAGGACATTCTGATGTTTGGGACCTTGAAGTCATGGCCTCCTCATTGCAAATTTTGTGCTCATCATTTTCAGTGGGGTACTGGCTTACCTGCTGCTCAGAAGCTACAAAAATAATTAAGAGGTCATTTTACTGCATACACAGATCAAGCTTGACAATTGTTATAAATATTTGCATACTATTTGCATACTATTTGCAGTCTTAAAGTCTATGAATCACCATATATTAGAAAAAGATTAATATTTTAATATTTTGCTTGCTAATAGGTTGACAATGCTACAACGATATTAGCCGAATAATTACGTTTCTAATGCTAATCATTAGGCCTAGGTTATATCTCTCTTTACCAGTTGCCACTTGTGTTTGTCCTCTTGAAAATAAATCGGTATGCTTGGCACATTTGGCAGCATCCTCCTCCAACGCCTTTTTTTTCAACCTGGCTTTTTAGGCCCCTCCTGGTCTCTTCCTCCCATCCATCCTCCCTGACGCGAATCGTTATGATAGGGCCGGCCCAGCTATCGGTAGCCTATCTCAGAAAACCTTTGGAAAAAGACTATGGAGTCACCCAACTAACTGTATTTGGGAGGGGAGAACTCACTCACACGGTACAACCCATGCAGAGGCTGCAGATTCAGAATGCGGAATGTGTGTAGCCTTCTTTTAGAAAAGATAGACTAACGTGACAAATGTCAACAAAAACAAATCCGCAACCAGCCCAAAAGTGAAGAGGCCCACCGGGAATCCTCCCGATTCACTTGATTAACCAGCCCGGGCCTAGGGCTAATGGTATAGTAAATAGGTTAACAAACTAATATATGAGTTAGCATTGTATTTTACACAATGTAAAGCTTTGTTCTTATTCAGTATTGAGATTTAGCAGTGTAAACGTTTTCTGTAGATGTTTATGTCTATTTAAAAAAATGTCTACCAGCAATTTTATTTGTCTCTGTACACCATCCATCTCTATATAATAAACATCAATAAAATGGTTGTGATTTATATTAATTCTATCAGGAATAGAAACCAAAAACATCTGAAGGGCTTAAAAAATAAATTATACAGAAGCAATTGTCCGTGTTCAAAACATCTTGCTCTGATCTGAATACACGACAGACCAAAAGTCCATCCAAACCAAATTGTTATTATCAATGTCTGAACCAATAGTTTTTAGGATTTCAGTTTGGAAGAGTTTCAGTTTTGGTTAGTCTTTGTCAGGAACATTCACTGTCTGATCTTGTTTTCCCACATGTCTGATTGACACATTTGTTGTGAACTTCGTGCTAGCGGTAGTTTGTGCTACATAGCGATTCCAATAAATGTCTTTGACTTACAGAGCCTCCATCAGCCTTTGTGTGGGAGTGATTGGAGTGTGTCACAGTGTGTGTGTAGGCACACCTCTGCTCATGTGCAATTTATATGCATAGTATGCTACCTTATGCATAGCTGTGTGTGTGTGTGTGTGTGTGTGTGTGTGTGTGTGTGTGTGTGTGTGTGTTTGGGTACGTGATGCGTGCTTGTGTGTGTGTGTGTCTGTTTCTGTGGCTGTGTGTATGGTCTGGTTACAGAGGAACCATGTGGAACCTATTCTGCCAATTCCCCTGTGAGACTGTGAGCAGAGGCCTGACTGCCTGGGAAAGTCCATGAAAGCGTCCTGTGTGTGTGTGTGTGTGTGTGTCTGTGTCTGTGTCTGCTCTCTCTTTTTCTTTCTCTGTGTGTGTTAGTGTTAGTGTGTTCCAGCTGCTCTCTCCCTTTCTTTCTCTGTGTGTGTGTGTGTGTGTTTTAATTGTATGCTTTTCCCCTGCAACGCTGCAGATAGGTCTGAACCTCCACTAATACCGTCATTGTTGAGTTAAAGGGCAATTTCAGAAAATGGGTTCTTCTGTAATACATACCTTTTCAACCTTGACAATGGCCTTCAGTCTCTTAGTGTTCAGTTTCATCTTGCATATTGTAATGTGATGAAAATAACACATACAAAGGAGACCTTTTTTCGGGTACTGGCGTGGTACTAAACCTAAGTGAAGTGAAAGTAAAGTCACAATGCAGTGCTGGGAAGCTATTTAGAGTCTAATTCTTAAATCAGCTAGACAGAACAAAGCAATCCAATCCAATCCACTTTATTTATATAGCACGATTTTAACAAACACAAGGTTTCCAAAGTGCTGCACAAAAAGATAATACAGAATAAATAAATAGATAACACAATAAAAGCACAATAATTAAATATATACAGTATACGCACATATATAAGGTACAATAAAATAAATACAATAAAATGCACTGCCGGCATATGGTCGGCAAGACGTGATTGAGACTTGCATCATTTAGACTCATGACTAAATAGGGCCGAGACCTTGTAGAGCTCTTATAACTGTTCTGTAGCCTTCCTTACTGCTTGACTCAAGTCTCAACATCAACAGCAAGCTTCTCATACATAGTATAAGACCAGCCGCAAAAATATCACCAGATTTGTATCATGATTGATTATTTTAAGTTTGAAAGGTTTTGAGTAAATATTTGCTCAAATGATGATATCCAGTGATATCCATGATGATGTGTTTACTGCTAATCAGCAAATGTTAGCATGCTAACACATTCATAAGATATGAACATGGTAAACATTATTCCTGCTTTGCATCAGTATGTTATCTGTAAACTATTGTGTCATTGTGAGCATGTTTGCTTGCTAATGTTAGCATTTAGCTCAAAGCACCACATTGTGCCTAAATGCAGCCTAACTGAGCCGTTAGCATGGCTATGAACACTTATTTTTTGACTTGGATAACCATGAGCAAAGTCCAAAAAAGCTCAATGATTATGCTCATAATGTTGGATAATAATTAAGCAGGTCCTTGACTTGGTCATAAAGTGACTCTAACTGAGGTTTGTACAGGTCTTTACCATAGACTGTATATGCAACTAAAAAATATATGTACAGTATAGGGGTGTTACTATGATCTTTTTGGTATTCAACTAGAAAATAAATAAACCACAGGTACAATATATCAATTCAGAGATATTTAATTCTTGAAATCGGCTGTTTTATTGAATCCTTTTACCTAGCACAAATGTTCACAAACAACAAATGTGTGAAGTTGGCAAAAGATTAACATAACTTGAAACATTTTAAAATCCCCTAAATGCAGGAGATTCTAGATGAAGGATTGAATTTTACCTATTTGTCAGTGTTTAATGTCAATATCTACTCTAAAATATAGCAGCGATTTAAAGAATTTTTTCTCTTTGGCACACAATTTCACACAAAGACAAAAGAAAACATTTATTGAGTAATCTGATTTGACAAAAACAATTTTAAGTAAAAAAAAAACTGAAGCTACTACTGCAGCCTTAATGGAAAAATGACTGAGTTGTCTGTCTTAGGATTTACTGTTATGAAAAACTAACTTTGTTTTTTCCTCTCTCAGATCCAGAATGCAGATGATATGTTGATCTCACCGCTCGAGAGGTTTCGTAAGGAGCAGATCGGAGCTGTTAAGGTACTGTACATCTGCAGCTGTTAGAATCATAGCTTAACACAAGCTGATTAGATTATTAACACAGTAACCGAACCAGTAACCTTTTTTGCTTTGAGTCAAAAGTGATATTTAAAACATCAAACTGCTGAGGTTTCAACAAGGCTAATATTTGATGTCTGTATGCGTTAATTAATGTGTTAATCTAACACAGTAGGTGGGGATCAGACAGATCATCCTGCTCTGATCTAGTTTCAGTTAGTCTCCCAGTCAGTGGTCAGACAATCCAATTTGTTCTGATAAACGATGGATCACAGTCAAGTGTCAGTAAGAAGGTCATGGGAACGGACGCTGTGACGGAAGACAGGGAGTGCGTCACAGACATAGAGACAGTTGAACTTACTGAGGCAGTATAAATACAAAGTGAGTCTGGTGTCTGGTTTCCACAGTTGTCTCAAGTCTTATAATTCAGTTTATCTTATTTTTTCTCTTTGTTCTCTCTCAGACCAAAAGAAAAGCAGTGGCATGCAGGTTTCTAAAAATAGAGCTGGTCACAGCTATGACGAACCCTGAAAATGAAAGCACAGCTCATTTCTGGGTGTTGATTGAAGTGACTCCTCAGCCTGTAGAATGTGGCAGGAGTGTGTGACCAGCACATCCTCACACTGATGTTGTTGAGCAAGAAAGAGTGGTTGGACATGTGGAGTTTGCAGCTGCAGCTGTTCTGGAAAATAGCTGTTGTTAAATATTTTAGCAGTGTCTCTTCATTAAGATTATTAATGGTCTCTCTTTAGCAACTTCACTGTGGCCTGTGACCATGACTGTGGGCCAGATGTTAGAATGCAATGAGGCTTAATTAAGGTTGTGAACATAGCAAACACTATACCCACTTAACATCAGCATGTTAGCATTATCATTGGGAGTATGTTAGCACGCTGATCTTTGCGTTAAGAGAAGTACATGGCTGAAGACTGTTAGTCTTGTTGTTTATTTATTTAATAATTAGGTCGTTGGACTTTGAAGTAGGAGGTATTGTAATTGCACTGGTATTAAAAAAAACAAGCTCCAGTGATTGAGACGTAAATGACTGGGGAAAGGGAGATATACTCGAGCATGACATTCTCTCTGTTTTATGTAAACAAAATATGTGAATTTAAAGACCTTTATAAGCAGATGTGAAAAGTCCCAAGTTTGCTTTTATTTATTGGTAATGTCCTCTCTATATACATCTCTGTCTTCTTCAGGAGGAAAAAAAGCAGTTTGACAAGGAGACAGAAAGGTACTATTCTGTTCTGGAGAAACACCTCAGCCTGTCCTCCAAAAAGAAGGAATCACAGCTACACGAGGTAAATCATTAGATTCTTAAAAACGTACACCAAGTTCCTCACACATGTGTTAGATAAGAAAACGTACTGGATGGGTGTTGTTTCTGTATTTGTTGCAGGCTGATTCCCAGATGAGTAAGGACAGGCAGGTGTTTTATGATGCATCGCTGCAGTATGTCTTTAAGATCCAAGAAGTGCAAGAGAGAAAGAAGTTTGAGTTTGTTGAGCCGGTGAGTTCATCATTTTAAATGCAACTTTAGCACAATTTAACTGAGCTGCTGGGCCTTCACAGCTCTGACCAGGAGACACTTTTGAAAATTTTGCTGACTAGTCTATTTTGTGCTACATGTAAACAATGAAGTAAACATTAAGTCATAATTGCAGCCAAGCCAATAAGGATTGTGAGTGTATGCATACTAACATAATCATGAAAAAACAGAAAAGTAAGGTTCTGGAAAAATACACATTACACACACAACGTTTTAATGATAGATATCAGTAAAGCCCACTTCCTGTTGCTGTAGAAGCACTTCCTGCATGGACAGAGGGAAACTCTTTGTTGTAAAGTAAATAAGGGCAGCAAATGAAACAACAGGCACAGTTTGGGGGTTTATTTTACCATAGAGGCCATTTTGATTGATTGCACAGATGACAGACACTCATTCTTTTGTAATCCTCTCATAATAGTCTACACTCCCAATCCCCCAGCTAACATTTTTCCTGCGGATTTCTCCCTCTGATCTTCAGTTATTAGCCTTCCTGCAGGGTTTGTTTACATTCTACCATGAGGGCTACGAGCTGGCCAGTGAGTTTGAACCCTACAAGCAGCAGCTTCAATTCAACCTGCAGAATGTAAGTATGTACAGTATGTGTGCAAGCCTCTAGACCAAATGTGGACCTGATATCAACGAAAGTATTATAAGTATTATTAGTAGAGAAAGAATTATGAGTAGAGAAAGTATTTTATAGTTAGTTGTGATGTATCTGGAAAAATCTGTCCCAGAGCGGTAACCTTACACACCTGAGACTCCTTGCATGTTGAAACACACAATGTGAACTATTTTCAGCCACAGTAGAAGAAGGCCTGGTCTAGTACAGGCTTGCATATTTTATATAGCCGTTCACACTTTTTGACGGATGAGTCAAAGTTAAACTGAAGCTTAATCTGATCTCCATTTGGTTCAGACTGCAAAAATTCACCAGGCACTTCCAATCCTTTCAAAGTTTGGGGTCTCAGATGTTTTTTTGATAAAAGCAAGCACTTTTTAAATGCAAATGAGAAATCAGTGTACTGCTTGGATAAACAATTTAGATAAGAATATAATTACAAAAAAAAGACTTTTAGTCTTACTCAGCTGGACTCAGTAACCATTCCCTGATTGACTTTTTCATATAAATATGGACTCCTTTCAGTGCAGTTTCTTTTGTATGTTGATAAGGCTCGCAATAACTTTGAAAGTACACGTGCCGAGGTTGAGAGGCTGATGAAGAGGATCCGGTCTGCAGAAGAAGACTTCAAAGCTCCGAGCTGCTTTACCATGGAGGGATATCTGTATATACAGGAGAAACGTGAGCTACACAAATCTTATTCTCTCTCTTTCTCTCTCTCTCTCTCTCTCTCTCTCTCTCTCTCTCTCTCTCTCTCTCTTTTACTCACTCACTCACTCTCTCTCTCACTGTCTCTCTCATGCTTTCTCTCTCTGTCTCTTTCTCTCTCTCTTTCACTTAATGCATAAAAAGCAAATTCCAGAGTTACCAAATCAGACTTTATTTTGTTAAAATATATTCACACTCAAAAGCACCTGCATGAATGTGTGTCATGTATTATAGGTCCATTGGGCAGTGTGTGGACCAGATACTATTGTACTTTTGAAAAAGGCTCCAAGATGTTTACCATGAGCAACACAGAGGCCAGACCAGCCAGCAGACAGGTGAGCTGGTAGCACATATGAATAACCACACTTTAATTGTTTTAGCCCATTTAATAAAAATTGATACGCATTAAAATCTACTATGAAAATCAGATTATACAAGTCTGAGTTACATTATTGTCATATGGTGATGTAGTTTTAACCACAAAACACAATTCTCTGTAGCAACTTCCCACAAGCACTTGAATTCCAGAGCAAGAAAGCTTTCAAAACAGTCTCTACTAACTGCAGTATCATGTTAAATAGCTGTAATTCAAGTTCGACAAAAACAAAAAGACATAGATTAGTTTTTGCGAGTAAATACTTATGGTGTGTTTAGGTAAGTATAAAGTTGACCAAAATGGTCCTAAATGTAGTCACTTTGTGAGAGTCCTTACAAGACTTTAATACCACACGTCAAGTGCATTTTGCAAACACATCTCTCTGTTAACAGAACGGCGTGGTGAATGGCACACCTGAGATGTTCAAGCTGCGCTCATGTGTTAGAAGGAAGACGGATTCAATCGACAAGCGCTTCTGCTTCGACATCGAGGTGGTGGAGAGGTGAGAGGGGAAAGATAACTGAGAAAATGTGTTTCCATAACGCATGACTATCTGTAAAATAAATACATTGAGAAATGGCTACTGTTGGATTGTGCTCGGGTAAAATTATCTCTTTCTCTGCAGACATGGCGTCATCACCCTGCAAGCGCTCTCTGAGGCCAACCGGCGGCTGTGGATGGAAGCAATGGATGGAAAAGAACCTGTATGAATATATCTACCATTAAATAAATGTGTCAATGATAAAGTAACATCAACTAAAATGCCATACTTGTCATACTAACACTATTTTTCTGTCTTTGTTCAGATATACACTTTGCCTTCTTTGCTCAGTAAAAAGGAGGAGAGTAAGTATCCTAACTTATACTATTCTTTGGTTTAATTTGAAAATATTCTATTACTTAACATCTATCATGTCATGTGTATCAGATACTGAGGTAAAAATGTGTCGTTTTTTAACAGCATTTCTCAATGAGGCAGGCTTCAACTTTGTTAAGAAGTGTATTGAGTTGGTTGAAACAAGAGGTATTCCTACTCCTTAAAATGTTCATATGAGAAAAATAATTCTAATTAGTATTTATCTTACACGTTGATGATTTATCAAGTATGTTAAAACATGTCTGTGCATGTTATGTGTGTGTAGGCCTAACCACTCTGGGACTGTACAGGACTGGAGGAGTCAACTCCAAAGTGCAGCGGTTGATGACAAGTGTGTTTGGTAAGAAACGCCCCGCTTGTCTTTGTACAATAGCATTTTTCTGCATTGGAGATCTAAATTCCATCACAATGAGTAGCAGGTGCATTCAAATACATCATTACATATTCATCAGTTATGATCTACTTTCCTGTAGCCTCCACAGCTCCCTTTGACATGCAGCTGGATACAGACACCTGGGACAACAAGACTATAACCAGTGGCCTAAAGAATTATTTCAGGTGAAATACAGAACAGAGCAGTTTTTGAGTAACACTTCTCATAAATTATGAATTCATAATTTTAATGTGTGTGCAGGTGTCTGGCAGAACCAGTACTGACCTACAGACTGCATAAAGAATTCATCAAGGCTGCAAGTAAGATCCCTTACTGCTTTTTCAAAATTACAAAGAGTATGATAGACACAATGGTTATTTCAACAGTGTTTGGATTGAATTTGCTACCTCATACATTGTATGTCATGCACAATATGTCACCACTGAATCATATCTCTCGCTTTCCTTGTTTCACAGAATATGATGACCAGAAGTATAGAGTGAGAGCGATTCATGCTCTTGTATACAAACTACCAGAAAAAAACAGAGCAATGTTGGACGTCTTGACCAACCACCTACTCAAGTATGTACATATTTAAACATACTGTAATTATGTGCAGTGCCTTAAAAAAAAGTCCTTTCGACTGAGAACATGTTATTTTGAAAATGCTATAACTAGTGATCTTTTTCTAGTTTTATGTAAACACTCATTTCTTATTTACTTCCTATTTCCAATATTTTGTTAGACAATTAGACAACAACGTCAGCCTCACACCATGGAACACAACTGTGTGTGTGTGTGCGTGTGTGTGTGCGTGTGCGCGTGTGCGTGTGCAGGGTGTCCTCTCACAGTGACCAGAACATGATGACTGTGTCCAACCTCGGAATGATCTTCGGCCCCACGTTATTGAGGTCACAGGAGGAGACGGTGGCCGCCATGATGAACATCAAGTTTCAGAACATCGTGGTGGAGATTCTCATTGAAAACCACCACAAGGTACGCTTACAAATACCCACACACATACATGCACACACGCATGAACATACACACACCTAACAGACATGTATGTTCCTGCCAGATTTTTGGCGAGGCCCCAGACCTGTCGCTGCCGTTACCTCAGGCTCCGTCCTCTCGGTCGACTCCTCGGAGAAACAAGGCCATCTGTCTGTCATCTGGAAAGAGGAAGGCCCGTCTATACCCTCCTGCTCTCTGCTTGGCAGACAACGACAGTGAGTCTCTCTATAGCTTACAGCTCCTTTACTTTTGTCACTCATGAATACCTTTTTACTGCTCAACATTGATTTGCCACTTGTAGCTGTGAGTTCATTTTCAGATATATGATAAACTTTTGAAATACAATCCATTATAAGGATTTAACCAGCGGTGTTCAAGCTTTTTGGCTTTTAAAACTTTACATACTAGCTGTCTGTAAAAAAAAGAGCAGTTCCACCAAAGACTGATTTCCCATCAGATGGCTTAATTTAGATAACTGTTTAGGCCCAAATAAAAGAAAAAGATTAGAGAACAGTAAAATTCTCACAATAATTTCATAACCCCTCTGATTTGACTGCTTGATTGTAATATATCCACAAATAAGTTAATGGCCTATTAAAATAGAGGTGGGATGGACTAACCTCGATGATGTTATTCAGTCTTTTTATTATGTGTCTTGTTTCCATTTCTCCCTCCAGGTGACACCTTTAGTAGCAGCCCCAGCACGACTCCAATGGGCAGCCAGGAGTCTCTGTCCTCACACTCCTCTGAGAAGAACGGATTGTCTCAGACCTCTCCCCCGTCCTCTCCTCTTGCTGAGCCCGGCCCATCTTCCGCAGCACCAGCATCTGCTCCTGCAGCTTCCTCCTGCTCCCCGTCCCACAACTCCTCAAGCAGAAAGGATCGTAAACACTCGACAGACAGCACCACCTCCCTTCAACTTACGCCTTCCTCTTCCTGGACTTCCTCCCAGCTCACTCCGGCCCAGCAGACTTCGTCTGTGTCCTCCTCCCGGTCGTCTTTACTCTCCACAGGAAGGAGTCTGTCTGTCAAAGGAAATTCGACTGCCTCCTTATCATCTGTAAAAGAGTCAAGATCTCCTTCTATTGCCTCCAAGTCCACCACCTCAATCCAGCACTCTTCAGTGGAGCGGTCCTCCTCCCTCAGGCAGGGTCGACCTGTTCAGAGATTGTCGTCGGTCTCCTCTCTGCAGAGCACTTATTCAGTTGATAAAAGACATGCATCCAGCACCTCCTCCACTGTCACAGAAACCAGAGTGACAGACACTACCTCTCCTTCTCGGCAGCAGAAAAAACCTTACAGGACTGTCTCCTCCTCCTCTTCCTCCTCCTCTTCATTATTCCCCTACCAGCGTTCCACATCTTCCTCTCTCACTTCCCTACACATTTCCGAAGGTGCGTACATCTCTGTAGGATTGAAGTGTGATGACAGAATGAAACGTTGTAGTCACTTCCTTGTTTTATGTTCAGTTCTAAACTCTTGTGTCTCTATCGCAGATTACAAAAGCTGTCATGGATCGGTACAGAGTCTCATGTCACTGGACCCACACGAGGCAACACACAAACGTAAACCTTCACACATTCGCTGTGGCTCCGATCTGACCTCAATACACTCTGTAGCTGCCACATCCAGCAACGGTTACCAGAGGCCTGGATCAGTGTGAGTGTCTGCAAAATTGATTTTGTATCTCAGACATAAAGGTGTTCTAGTCAATCGGCACTTTATCTTGTGCTCTAGCCTTTGATATGTGCTCTCAGAGAAGGAAAATACACGTAGATCTCAGTTTATGCCCAGGCAAAAACTACTACTAGCCGTATGCTCCACTCGTTCGGTTTTGCTAAAATCTTGTGGTATTTTTCTCCATGACTTTTAACTGTTGTTTTTCATTGGTCTGATTCATTGGTCAGTGATTTACTCTCATGGTAACAACTGGAGATTATCTCAGGAAATGTATTCAGAGCTAACATTTGTGATTGTGTGTTACAGATTATCAGTCAGACTACCACAGCGTGAGAGTTCAGTATTCTCCTCAGCATTAGACATATGTTCCTCAGGAAGGTATGTTGATTTTAAGGTTTGTTTGAGAATACACCTTTTTAGTCTTGAAAGCTATTACTTGTCAGTACTTCAAATCAAGTCATTGAAGTCTGAAGTCTATACAAGCAAAACATACATATATACTGTATGTATATATATATATATATATATATATATATATATATATATATATATAATCCTCCTTACTTCTAAATCTTAAATCTCTTTTCACTGATTCCATTTTTTCTACTAGGGATGCAAAAGCTCTTTACTCCTGTGAAGCAGAGCACAGCCATGAGCTAAGTTTTCCACAGGGGGCGCTGTTCTCAAATGGTAAGATTACACTTTTTATTTGCCTGAGGGAGCTTTGGCTCCATTTACACCTGGTAATAATGTGATCTGTGTCTGCTTCGTTACCTGGATAGTGACATCTGATATCTGATACACGGGTCTCCACAGTTACACCTGGTATTTAAATAGAACGCATTTAAATACCAGGTTTAAATGGGATACTTGTTGTTCGGGAGCCACATTTTTAAGAGTGTGTTTTGATTTATTTTTCAAATTTGAAGATCATTTTCCATGTAGTCTATATCCACAATGTCTCACTTGTGTGTTACCTTCCTCTTTCTTTGTGTTGGCATTTTAAACTCCGCTGGATATATGAGGACTATTGTTAACTGCTCCTCAGATCTCTTCAGAGTGAATCAAGACAGCTACAGTAGCTAGACTATCTGTCCAATCTGAGACGATTGTGATTGTTTTTTTATCAGTCAGTGTTTCTCTCAAAATCTTAAGTTACTTAGATAGAACAATTTTACCCGCTTCTAATAATATACAGTGCCTTGCGAAAGTATTCGGCCCCCTTGAAGTTTTCAACCTTTTGACACATTTCAGGCTTCAAACATAAAGATAACATTTTTATTTTTTGTGAAGAATCACCAACAAGTGGGACACAATTGTGAAGTGGAACGAAATCTATTGGATATTTTAAACTTTTTTAGCAAATAAAAAACTGAAAAGTGGTGCGTGCAAAATTATTCGGCCCCCTTGCGTTAATACTTTGTAGAGCCACCTTTTGCTGCGATTACAGCTGCAAGTCGCTTGGGGTATGTCTCTATCAGTTTTGCACATCGAGAGACTGACATTCTTGCCCATTCTTCCTTGCAAAACAGCTCGAGCTCAGTGAGGTTGGATGGAGAGCGTTTGTGAACAGCGGTTTTCAGCTCTTTCCACAGATTCTTGATTGGATTCAGGTCTGGACTTTGACTTGGCCATTCTAACACCTGGATACGTTTATTTGTGAACCATTCCTTTGTGGATTTTGCTGTATGTTTGGGATCATTGTCTTGTTGGAAGATAAATCTCCGTCCCAGTTTCAGGTCTTTTGCAGACTCCAACAGGTTTTCATCCAGAATGGTCCTGTATTTGGCTGCATCCATCTTCCCCTCAATTTTAACCATCTTCCCTGTCCCTGCTGAAGAAAAGCAGGCCCAAACCATGATGCTGCCACCACCATGTTTGACAGTGGGGATGGTGTGTTGAGGGTGATGAGCTGTGTTGCTTTTACGCCAAACATATCGTTTTGCATTGTGGGCAAAAAGTTTGATTTTGGTTTCATCTGACCAGAGCACCTTCTTCCACATGTTTGGTGTGTCTCCCACGTGGCTTGTGGCAAACTTTAGACGAGACTTTTTATGGATATCTTTGAGAAATGGCTTTCTTCTTGCCACTCTTCCATAAAGGCCAGATGTGTGCAGTGTACGACTGATTGTTGTCCTATGGACAGACTCTCCCACCTCAGCTGTAGTTCTCTGCAGTTCATCCAGAGTGATCATGGGTCTCTTGGCTGCATCTCTGATCAGTCTTCTCCTTGTCTGAGCTGAAAGTTTAGAGGGACGGCCAGGTCTTGGTAGATTTGCAGTGGTCTGATACTCCTTCCATTTCAAAATGATCGCTTGCACAGTGCTCCTTGAGATGTTTAAAGCTTGGGAAATCTTTTTGTATCCAAATCCGGCTTTAAACTTCTCCACAACAGTATTACGGACCTGCCTGGTGTGTTCCTTGGTCTTCATGATGCTCTCTGCACTTTCAACAGAACCCTGAGACTATCACAGAGCAGGTGCATTTATACAGAGACTTGATCACACACAGGTGGATTCTATTTATTACCATCAGTCATTTAGGACAACATTGGATCATTCAGAGATCCTCGCTGAAGTTCTGGAGTGAGTTTGCTGCACTGAAAGTAAAGGGGCCGAATAATTTTGCACGCACCACTTTTCAGTTTTTTATTTGCTAAAAAAGTTTAAAATATCCAATAGATTTCGTTCCACTTCACAATTGTGTCCCACTTGTTGGTGATTATTCACAAAAATAAATTTTTTATATATTTATGTTTGAAGCCTGAAATGTGTCAAAAGGTTGAAAAGTTCAAGGGGGCCGAATACTTTCGCAAGGCACTGTAACACAGATGTTAATCGACTTGTTCTAAAAATTAACAGAACTAATGAATACTCTTCTTTGTGAGTTAATTTTCATGTTTTGAAGCACCGTGATCTAAACTAGAACTTGTAAATGTATATGGCTCTGAATGATGCTTGGCTGCCCAACATGTCTTTATTTTAATGATGCAGCAGTGGGACACTTGCAGTTTACTGTTAAAGTAGATTGTTTATTTTGGTAGTGTACATATCACTGTACATCTGCGCTAGGCGAACACAACCAGCAGCAAACTCAATTAAGTCTAAGATTTGTTTGGAGGTTGTGTATGGGTTTGGATTATGACTATGGGTGCCTATGTGAGTCATTGTGTAAGGTAAAAAAAGATTGTTTTATACCTAAAACTTGCTGACTTCAGTTGCTTGTGTCTGCAGTGTACCCGTCTGTAGAACCAGGTTGGCTTCAGGCGACGTACAACGGCAGAACAGGCCTCATACCTGACAACTACATCACATACATGTGACAGACCTGATGATGTCATCCCCACATCACCCAATAACACAAATATCTAACTTAGACTTTAGGTACAGTGCATTAATACTCTGTGCTGCTAAGCAAAGATATAATATATTCATCATGTAACTGTGACTGTTATCATTGAACTACTGGGGCTTGATATGACTGATGCACGTACTGTATGTATATCTGACTACTATATGTGAACCATGTTAGTTATTATTAACCAGTTTATAATATTGTAGATGTTAAAATATATATGTATTGTCTGATTTTTCCTCCATTCATACATGACGCCGTCACTTAATCTGCGTTATCAGCTCGTCTTTTCTGTTAGGTTCGACGCTAAACACATATGAAATGTGTTTGTAAGTTACACAGAAACAGTATTTTTCAATCAATTTTGGTAATTTATGTGTAAATTATCATATTAATGTAATAACTGTGTTTCTAAAGATGAAATGTTCACTCCTCTGTGCTTGAAACACAATGATCTAGGATTAAGACTCAAGCCTGCAATAACACCTTCCTTAATAAAAGACAAATACTTGTATTTGTAGATTCAGTTAATGTTCTTATTATTTTGTGTTTTTATTATGCATATTATGCATTTTCCTCCAAACAAAGTTTTTTTTTAGTTCCCCACAGTTTTCACCAGGATATCCTTGTTCTACTATATGCCACTGTGCAAGACAAATCATTATTTATATTACAAATATGATGGTAAGCACTGTATATTATTTTTGGCAAGGTACAGGCTTTTGCTTGTACTTTCAATTGCAGGAAAAATTAAAGAAATCTGCAAATTCTACTGTATGTACTCATAGCACTAAATGTTTTAACATGTGCATCCATGTGTGTCAATGTTGTTTTCTTCAAACTTCTGTAGTGATGGTCTGTATTTTTGGTAAGTGAAGGAGAACAAAATGGTCCTGTTGTCTTCTCTTTAAAAGATCTGCTCCCTACAACTGTACTTTGTTTCCATATAAACATAACAACAACACAATCATGCAATCAGCAAGCTACATTTTAATTTTATATTCACATACATACATTCCTATGTTTTGTCACTATCATAGTGTATCTACCTTCAATGATAGAGAAGAGGCACTTTAAACTCTTTGAGCTGTGCAGTTTTATGTATAAGTCGGGGCGACTGGCAGTGCTACTGAAGCTGCTGAAGGTGTGCTGATCTCTCCCAGCCTCCTCAGCAGTCCGTCCAGTGTCTCTAAGTTCTGTGATTTCTCCTCCAGCAGCTCATATCGCAGACTGGAGATGTCCTGCTTTATCTCTTTTAGCTCACCTGAAGAAAAACACACACAAAGGCATGAATGTAAATTTTTAATTTCAAAATGGAAAATCAAAAATTCTGAGAAAAAAAATGTGACAAGAGAAGCTTTATTTCCAAATTGAATATAACAATTTAAACAAGTTAAGTTCAGTTTGAGCCTCATTGTGTTGATTTTACCTTCAGTGATCTCGTCACTCTCTTTGTCTGCTTGGGCTTTGATGATGTAGCGCTTTATCAGACGCTTCATGATCATCTGCAACCAGAGATGGCACAAGTGTTCAAAATCTTTGAACGGGTAGAATTAACAATACTATAACTGGACAAAGCTCGATGTAAAATAGTCCCACATTCAAATATTTCATATTTAAAAATATATATTTTTTTTTATATAAAAGGTTTAAGATCCAGAAGTACCAATTCTTTCAGAAAATTATTGTATTACTGTAGTAACGTGAGAAGTATTTCTGTAAATGCAACAGTGTAGTTTACTGCTGGGTAGTTAGCAATGTATCCTACTTTATGAGCTTTTCCTTTGTTTTGTATTTAAAATGTAGTTCTAAACAAGAAACTAGAAACTACTTGCATATATGTGGCGTAAAAAGTATGTTTTTGTCTGAAATTGAAACACAAAAGTGCATACCTGATATCTGGATGAGCTGATGGAAGCAACAAATCCTGAATGTTTGCCTACTCCAAGCTGGAAAATTACACTGAAATTAACTTTTTTGAACAGAATTGTGAGATATACAGTATATAAATACTGTGTACAGTATATTTAAATAAACTTGTCTACAGGTCTGAGGTGGCGCCTGTGGTGCAGCAGTAAAACCACTAGGAGGTGCTCAGGCTCTGCCCTTACTTGTGTCCATATTGTGTGGTACCTGGTTGAGCTGTGTCTCAGTCTTCTCCTCACTGTGTCTTGCCACATACTGTAGGAGCAGGGACTTGATGGCTGTAGCCAGTCCCAGCATAGATTTCGGACTGGGGACCAGGTTAAAGGGCACAGGGAGCGTCCTTCCCTCCTCAAAGTAGGAGAACCAAAGTTTTGCCCGAGCAAACTTCCACTCAACATCAGCATCATCCTAAAGAAAAGGGGGAAGCAAAATGACTAAAGGAAGGAAACAGGTTGTAAAAGCTAATCAGCTGCTTGCTGTAGCTTCATATTTAGCATACAGACTTGTGCTATTAATCTTCCTATTTAACTCTCAAAACAAAAAAGTGAATATGCGTATTTCACAAAAGTTCAAAAGAATTCTTCAACAGAGGCTATAAAAAGAAAGAAAAAAGAAAAAATTGATATGCAATTTAAAATGCATACGGTTGTTGTTGTTTTTTAAACATGTTTTAGGTGAGATTGTGTACATAGAATAGGGTCCATGTTTGCTTGTGATTCAAAATTAAAATATATACCTTAACCTACATCTGAAGTTTTCAATTTTAATGCAGACCTACTGAACAAGCCTAAACTAATGTGCCAAATATGTACACTGTAAATATGTATGTATGTATATATGGAAACTTTTTAGTGGTCACTACTTATTCTTCCGTTTTGTTTTGTTAAGAAACAAATTCATTGCTAACTCACATTAGTTATTTGTAATAATCAGCTCGGATGTTAAGTTTCTTTATGGACATTTGAATTGTTCTGCGCTAAAGCAATACAAAGGCTCATAGGAAAGAAATATATCTGTTCTAGTTAATGTGTGTTTTAATAATGTTCTGTTAATGATTTGGTTGTGCATTTGTGTTGTCTGGGTTTTAGTTTTGTGTGATTTAGTGTTCATGTTTATCTACATGTATTGTTCACCATGCAATATGAACTATTACAAGTATTTTAATGTTATATGTTTGTTTTTTCTTTGCATGATCAAAGCTATATTGTGTAGTTTCTGTCTCCCCCATGAGGAATTCTTCAATAGAATTTCTTCAAAACATTCAAAACGGTCAGCACATCCACATGATTCAAGCCTTCCCTGATTTCACACCACCCCCACCCCTCCTCCACGCAGTTGCTAGTAGCCAGGTAGGACAAGGAGGATTAAAACAACATGATGGACTCTTCAGAAGAGGTCATTATCTTCACTCTATTTTCTGCACGTGAAAGTCACAGGATGACACCAGTTTCTGAACAGAGAGAGTTGTGTGGAGCTGATAGTCTGAATTCACTTTGTATCAACTTATTTGGCAATGGCTTGAATGTAACGGATGTTCATTATTATAAAAACGTTATGCACTAAAGCTTTAACATATTTATCTTTACTAATGCTTTTTAGTAATGACTACTTATGTAAACTTGATTTGTCTAGTGCATCAACTTAATACCGCTCAGTGTTAATACAAATTGACCCGTTAAAGGTGCAATATGTAACACTTACTGCTGTTTAAAATAGTTACTGTAGTACAAATTCAAAATACTGGAGAAAGTTGGCTCCCCCGCCCCCTCTTTCCCAGACTCAAAAGTTCATGGAGGTTGCCAGGCTGACTCCAGCATCCACAACAATGTTGCTAGACAGGCGGTAAATATATTACATATTGGACCTTTAAGTTGTACCAATTGTGTAAAAACTTTTTAACTTAAACGATTTAAGGCAACGGGTTTCTACACAAATTTCTAGTCAACTAGTTTGGGATAACAGTGCACTGTCAGTATTTGTGAGCTTGTATCTGAAGTAAATGGTGATTACATTACAACGAACCTCAATCTCCTGGAAGGAACTATTAATCATGGCGATGAGCATGTTGAGCAGCACTATCACCATGGTAACGTTGTAAACCCCGTACAGCACGTAACCAACGTTCTCAATGAATTTGTGTCCGTTATTGATTACGACAGACTTGACCTCAGACAATCCAAATATAGCCCAGAACAACGTCTTGAAGCTCTCCTCCAGGCTAGATTCATGCACAGAGAAGGAAGGAGGGAGATGAGAAAAAAGTTATTTCAACAAACCATTAATCATCTGAATGAAGATATAAAAAAATTCTCTCTGTGAAAGGCAACAGAAAAAGAGAAGGTTTCTAGGTCATTTTCCTACAGTGTGTACAAGAATAAAAGCATATCATATTTATTTTCCTTTATTATAACTGTGAAAATTCAGTGGCAAGTATTTGTAAAGAAGTGATTTACAACCCCAAGATAAATCTGAAGGGTCACAATCTAGTTAAAGGCATAAGAAATAAAAATAAAAATCAGACAATCTCTATTTTTATTGATTTATTCCTGACTTTTCTGTAGTTTTGTTTTTATTTTGAAATACAATACATATTTCTTCCTCTTCCAGCTTCTAAAAATGCTATAAATAAATAATCTGAAAAGGAAAATAATTTTTTGGTTTCACTGCTGATATCTTGTGTCCACACTAAAGCCCTAACCTGCGATAAGGAGTCCCATAGACGTTTTAAAGGGTGACAAGCCAGAAAATGTTGGGCACTCTTTTGAAGTATCTTTGTCAGAGGATTTAATTAGCGATGCTCTATTATTATAAGTGATAATTAGAATGTGAATTATGCTTTTATAACATCCATATTTTCAAAAAAACTAGCCTTAATCAAGATTCTTCAAATAATAGAAAGGAAGATAGGAAATTCTAAAAGCATGTTCAAAAAAATGTTGGTGTCTCTCACGTGGTGAATGCGTCATTCTGCTTCGCCCCCAGGTAATAAGAGTACAGGTTGAACATGCCAATCATGAACGCCAGAAAGACCAAAATAAAGATGACCATGAACTTGAAGATGTCCTTGACAGTCCTCCCTAGAGAGATCTGCAGTGGCCCGAAGCTCTCATTGGCTGGTAGGATGTACGCGATCCGAGAGAAGCTCAGCACCACTGCCACCGCGTAGAGGCCCTCCGATACCAGCTGGGGATCTGACGGCAACCAGTAGATACGTGCTGCAAAAACAGAGTGAGGACATTAGGACACCACAGTAGCCATTTCACAGAGAATGTATGCAACAAAACCCATGGAAAACAACTTATTATGAATATAGGAATGAAAAAGTCTTTTGGGGGACATTTCTCAAATCTTTGCTTGTATTGTGAAATGTTGGCTAGTTATACCTCTTCTAACCATTATTAAATACACATGTGCAACCTGCAACTGAGAGATTACAAGTCTACACAAGACTATGTGTATTTTAAGGAGTCACACGCCAACAATGTTGGAAACCAATGAACTAAGCAACTGTTTGACATTAAACTATATCTATTATTGGGAAATTAGGCAGACTACTGTTGTCCAAAACCAACAGGCGTCATCTCAGCGGAATATATGCTCTTGTACCACCTCATGCTAATTTACTGGAACTGTTTATACATTATGGTATTTAAAGTGTGGCCATGTGTTGTGTGCAGGTGTGTGAGGTTGCTCACCTAGTGTGAAGTAGTGTATCTCAGGAGGAAGTGTGACATTAATCAGTGTTGTGTAGTGTGTGTGTACATAGGTCTGGGCAAAGTCAGCATGTCTTAGAGTGGAGAAGCGGCAGCTGAAGGAGGCAAGGAAGATCGCCAGCATCCCAAAGTCCAGGAAGTTCCACGGTTCCACAAGGTACTCCCCAGGCCCAAGACTCCAGATTTCCTTCACCTCAGCCCAGATCATACCTGCAGGGCCACAGGTTGCATAAATTAATACACAGGCACATGTCACAACTTTCATCTATCGTGATTGTTTAATGCTCACCTATGACCCATGAAATGATGAGGTACTCCATCCATGTGAAGGGTGTTGTGGTCATGCGGTAGAGCAGCAGCGGGTCAGGGTTTCGGTTGACGCCTTCTAGGAGATTATGGTGGGTCATGTTTGGCAAGAGGATGGTGCCTGCGAAACGGTCGGCAGCATTCAGGATCAGAAGACCCAGAAAAATTGTAAAGGACGAGGCATGAGCGACAAACTTCATGAAGGGGCTACGCATCACTTTCCCCACCTGAGTGAGAGAGATAAACCGACAACAGGATAAAAGAAAATGCCCTGCAGAGAATAAAATTTCTAGTACTTGGGAAGTCATGTGAGTGACATTTATAAGCATAAAGGTTACATACTCTGCTGCACGGAGCAATCCAGTAGGCTACAGCCAGTCCAGGCAATCCTATAGCCACCGCCAGCACCACCAGCAGTTTGAAAGCAGTGGTTTGTTGTCTCAGGCCGGGCATATTCTCATACCAGATGCTCAGCAGCTGCTGCTGGCAGTTCGGATGAGCCACAAACTAAAGGGAAAATACATTACAGGAATATAAAGGGTGGTGAGAGGATGAGAGAACAGGACAGTGGTTTCAGGCCACTCTCAAGTCTCAATCTCCTCTCTCTCTTTTTTGAAGCTTTTTTTCCTACCTGCCTGTCTATGACATCTGCTTTTGTATGGAGGACCAAAGCTGCCATTATAGTAAATAAATGACTCAATAACTGATTTAAGGAAATAATAAAAAAATAGATATGAAAATTTCTCAATTATCAGATCAAAATGTAAGGTGAATTGAAAATGATTAATATTAAATATATATACAGCATATATATATATATATTATTAACATATTTTGTTCAAGTGTGTCTGTTTTGTTAGCCATAGAAATCACTTTCATTCATCGATTGGTTGTTTTTTTTATAGTTTGTTAACATCATTAATATAGCTTGATGTAGCTAAGCGCTGAACCCCCTTTTTATGCATTCAAAGATGTTGCAACACCAAGACTGCTCAGCTGCCACACTGTTCCATTTTTAAATTCAAAAATATGACAAATACAAGTACACATCATCCCTGTGACTACATTACTGTAATGCACTCCTATAGCTTGTCTTCTTCTTAGATTGTTTTTTAACAGAGTGTAATTGCTGCTTTTTCGTGAGCAGACTCACACCTTAAATCTCAGGGTCTGCTTGTTTTTATTTGTTGCCACAGCTGCATTACTACATAACATTGACGAAGAAGAAAAAAATATAAAATGTTCACTGTGATTTTTAAAGTTTTAATTACAAGATGTAAAATAAGTAGCTGGTCAGAAGGTTGGAAATCAATATAAACATGATGGTTAATATTCCTTATATGACAGAAAAACACTGGCTTTTTCTTGCCTCTGTGGCATCACCGGTTTGTGAGCAAACTGACCTTTTTGAGCTCGTATTTGATGGCTAATTTGAGCCGTGTGAGGGAGGGGCGACCTGGTAGATCATAGCTGTCTTCAGAGTCAGTTTCTCCGCTTAGTATGGCATCCACCTCCTCCGTGCTGCGACACAGATCCAGAAGGCCCACCACGTAGTTCTTACACTGGCTCGACAGACAGCAATAGTCATTCTGTGAACATAATGGGGAAAACAGAATTTGTTATTTGTCACTATTTTATTTACATTACATACACAAAAATCCAACTGTTTCTAGGTTTAGGGGAAATGTAGTCACCACATTCAGAAGAAATAGCACCAACACTGGTGTAAGATAGAGGCTGTTTTGGCTATAGTCACAATCGCTATATAACTATACCAAGATTTCAAATTTAAATTGACAAGGATATCGCCCTGACAACAGCTCTGGAAAGGTTTGCAGACCTCAAAACTTAATTAAAGTTATTATAGGGAGACATAATATTGCCTTTTTACCAAGGTGAGTGGGCTACATGAATTATTTGTGTGAGCGGTGCGTTTGGATTGTGACATGTATTTCTTGTACAGTACCTGTAGTATCTTACTGTAAGGTCATATTAATGATAGTTGTTGTTTGCGTGTGTCAGCGAAAACAGTGACTGCAAGATCAAGACCCCTTCTATTTCTATTTCCTCTCTCTCAGAGCTCATAAAATGTTCTTGGGTTTACTGGCAGCTTTTACTGCCAGCTGGTTGGCAGCAACATCATGGTAAATATAGTTTTTGCGTAGCCTACTTGACGATGAGCTGGTTTTCCGGGCACGTTTACAGTAACACTGACATGACAGGATCGTGGTCACATTGATTACAGAAACTGAGTGTGGTGTTGATTCTGCAGAATCCTTTAATAACATTTGTACCTTAAATTCCTTCTCAATATTAGCCAGCATGGCCAACTCGTTGCTGAGCTCCAGGGCAGCCAGCACTGGGTCCTCATTGGACAGGGAGAGGTAAGCAGGACTAGCAAGTCCTCTGTAGGCATTGATCCTTGATCGCGAGTGGCTGAAGGAGTCAAACTGCTGCTGGTAGTTACAGGAGTCACAGCCACAGAAGTAATCGTGAGGAGGATCGATGCGAGCTCCTTTACTCAGGAGGGTGTGAACTATCTCGTACTCCTGGCAGTGTGCTGCAAGGATTACGGGAGTAACATCGTGAGAGAACCTGTGGGACCGTACACACACAAACATAAAGATCATATACATTTACATAGATCATGTTGCATCAGCTAACTAGCATCAGCTGTTTTTATTCATGGTTCACCACTTGCTCATTCACCAGCTGTTTGGCCACCAGCTGACTAGTAATGTCCAATCATATACATGCAGGTGTACCCTTATGACAATGCTGTTTGCTACCACAACCCCTCCCTCCACTCCTCCTTGTGGTAGGCTAACTTTTTTATTACTAAGATCGAATGTCCTTGTATGGGTTTGTAAAAGGAAAAGCTTTTATGGTTTTATGGTTATGTGTCAAACTGTTTCTTTTTACCAGGCAACCAGTGACGACTTCAGGAAATCAATAGACGTAAGTCGCTGACTCTGTTGCATGCAACAATCACAAAACAGCCTTTTAAACAGTCGGGGGCATCCGGGAGGCCCCACATGTCAGGAATTTTAGATATTTATTGGACCAGTGCTGCTGTTACACTGCTGTCAGAGGGCACACCATTTTTAATGACGCATTGTAACTGCTTTACCTCGTCCCATCTTCATCGTAAGCGTAGAAGTCATCCAACATGTCGGCTTGAGCAGGGCTCGCTGTCAGACGATGGGCATCTCTGAACGCCGGGTGACATAAGAGGGCCTCTGTGATACGGACATAACCTTTACCTATCACACACACACACACACACACACACACACACACACACACACACACACACACACATAGAAAAAAATAAATAAAAAGCATTTGTTGACCTGCTCCGTTGACCTCATTACTGTAAAAATAAGGTATTGTTGCTAATTTTTTGGTGTTAAGATATTCAACAAGATAACTTTTTCGTTGTTGTGAAGTTTTATATAAACATAAACCAACTTTACAGCAACAACCTTAAAGCTTTACCTTCCCAAAAGTGGTGCTTTACAGTAATAAACTCACACAGTGGCAAAGAGCAAACTCACCAACACTGTAACAAATTTAACGTAAAATTTACAGTAACTTACTGGCAACAACTGGCCAGCAATTTACTGTGAATTCTTTTTACAGTAAAGGCTCTTCCATTTACAGTATTTTATGTATTCATTGTAAAATACAAAACAATTAAACACAACATAAGATAAAAAAAGTAAAAAGAAAGTAGTTTATTTTACTATTTCCAGTACTATAGTGGCTATATTGTGATTTCTTTACAGTAATGCTTTGACTACTGTGATTTCAACTGTAATACTTAGACTACTGTGATTTTGTCATGTCGACAAGGTTGTAATGTAAACTTTACAGCATTCTACTGTAAAAATCATATACAGTAGTGTTACTGTGAACTCTAAAGTAAATACCTGTAGATTTCACAGCCATTATTTACAGTGAACCCATGTTGCTCACCATCACCTTACAGCCAAATAAACTGGAGGTTTATGTTTCTAACAATTAAGCCTGAGTGGCTCAACAGTAACATAGGATATGTAATGTTAACATCTGTGCTGTTTGTAACTATGCTTTACAACTGAGAAATCAGATTTTATTTATAGATGTTTTGCATGTATGTGTAGTTTGTTAGCTTGCTAATATGTATCTGGTCAGCCCTGTCTTTTTAACACTTCTCGTAATTTAAATTGTATTGTAAAAGAAATTCAGTTTAACCGAACACTTTATTTTGAAGAATTAAGGTGAGCATGTTTGTACTCATGCAATGTAATTTTGCTTTGCTGGTCTGGAAGCTGATTTTTAAGTTGATCTTGTTTAAATTGGATTTATTCAGCCTCATACAAATTATATTAAAACTAGCCCTCTCTAAAGCAGGTGTGGAGAAGGTTTGGTTGGATCACAAAAAATATTAAAACTAATGCTTGTCCATAGGTAAACCTTTTGACGTTAGAAGCTAAAGCCATGTCTTATAGTTAGTTTGGCTAAATAGCATGTTGACTTTTTAGGTACAGTAGCTGCCTGGTGACAAAGTCCAACATTTTGTTTAGGTAGCCTAACATAAATTGACTCTATTACAGTAAGCTACTTTGTGGCCAAACTAAGAACTGTTTTCTGTGTCACAGTTTCCTCAATTTTTACTTTATTTTTCTTTATTTTAATTACCACTAACTTACATGATGCTCTGGATTGACATGTTATCGTTAGGCTTTATGAGATTTGGTGGAATCATAAATTAAATTAAATATAAATTAAAATTGTATAATTAACCCTTTAATGTATATTTGGCCTTAGTAGACACACAAATGCATCTTACTGATGGCTAACAGGAGGGCGTCGCCCACTCTGGCCAAATCTGCCCTCCCCAGCAGCAGCTCCGTCACCTCCAGATGTTCGTTGGCTACAGCCAGCTGCAATGCATTCTGGCCCATGTAGTCCACAGCGTTGACGTTTAAGTCGGGCACATGGAGCAGCATGCGCCGCACCTCTGGTATGTTGCCGTATTCAGCTGCCTCCAGGAAATGCTGTTCGACCTCTGAGGGGCTGATTGAGGGAGCAGAGAACATGTAGGCTGGACCACGAAGAGCTTGCCGTCGTTTAACAGCACCGAGAGGAGCCATGAGCTGTCTCTCAGAGCTGCTGTGGCTGCAAGAGAGTCAGGAGACATAAACAAAATACTATATATTGCCCACATGGTCACTTATATACACACACACAGACATATAATCTTTTGGAAACCACAGATCCCAGGTTTCGCCTTCAATTTCACATTCTACAACTAAAATATTTTCTTTTTAGCATTACTGTAAAAGCATCCCAAGTAATCTGCTGCAAGCTTTTATTTGGTATAGTTTGGAAATATTTAATAATATTTGACGAGGAAATACATACATTTCTTATGTTGTAAGCTAACAAACTACACATATCTACACAACATACATCTTAACTTACATGTAACAACCTGCAACCCAACCCCTGTAACGAACCATGTTTGGATAAAAATCTAAAAATAGAGTGTACAAGTTTAAATGGAAATGTGCGTTCAAGCCTGATTTCACATCCATGTACAAAAGCTACAAAAACAGTTCTACTGTGTTGTAATTTCTGGGAAGACAGTGGAGGGAGATTACATCTAGTACTCCTAATGACATTATGCGGATGGACTATTTACAGTATTGACTGAAAGAAATCTCCTTTTCCAGGTAACTGAAAGTAAAGTTATCATAGCACTAGCACCAGTTTAATAAAAAATGATATATTTTTTATATAAATAATTGTCTGATACTGTCTAATTTTACTGCGTTCAGATGTCTTATACACTCAGTGACCCCTTAAACATGCTGTATAAGAGTATCCTTAAAGAATTTGAAGGACTATTATTGGAAATTGTGTAACATCACAAACAAATAAAATTTAATTTTGTCCTCTATCAACTTATTTTTAGTTGATATGTATAATATAGTAACTGCACACTGGCTCTCTTTAGGCATTTCATTGCTTAATGCCTCTTTATCAGTTTGTCAGTAGGCATGATAATTAAAGATGTTGTTTAAATAATATTGTAAAAACAAAAAACTACAAATGCTCTACTATTATTTTAACAAAACCTGCAGATAAAGGTGAACGCAAAAACTCACATGCCCACTACATGTACATCTGGCTTAGTAGGGGATGGAAGTAAAAGACTCACCTGAGGTATCGTCCAGAGCAACAGTTTTCCTCTCCCAAGTCATCGTACATCAGAAGGTTATCACGGCTCCGAGCCCTGGGGCTGTCTGAATAACCTGCAGGTCGTCTGTTGTGTTGAACAGCTGGCGGTCTGTTGTTCATTCTGGAGGTGATTAACAATAGAGGGTTCTGGTTCATAAGACGGAATAATCAAGTGTCTGTGGTATGTCTCTCTTTCTGTCTGTCTCCCTCCCCCCTCTGTTTCTCCTTGAGAAAGAATGCACCCTTCTGGGTCTCACTACACTTTTATTTAAACTGCTCATTGAACTATACAGATGTTAAGGGCAGCTCAGTGTTAGGATTGAACACTGAGGGTTGCTGGTGATAATGGCTGTGTTTGTCTTACTGTAGTTGTTTCAGTTAAATCTCCCTCCTGATTTTTCTGAAATTACTCCATGCATTAGTTTTGAGAATACAGTCTAATTTGCAAAGATAAGGTAGATAAACAAGAACAGAATATTCTCAAAATATTTTGCTTTCCCAACAGTGGCTCAGGCTGTAAAATGCTATTTTAAACTGCAGTGTTTATACTACATGTGGAGTTTTGTCTGTGTCTGTGTGTGTGTGTGTGTGTGTGTGTGTGTGTGTGTGTGTGTGTGTGTGTGTGTGTGTGTGTGTGTGTGTGTGTGTGTGTGTGTGTGTGTGTGTGTGTGTGTGTACGTTTTGCAGGAGTAACTGCTGGCTGATGAACAGCAGATGAGATTCCTCGGGGTTTAAATTCCCAGTTGGCTTTGCTTCCTGTGTTCTCCCTCTCTCTACTGATCCCCGTCCAGTGTGGGAAACAACTTCCCACCCTGTGCATACAAACATGTAAACAAATATATACGTGTTCTTCTTCATTGTCCTTGGTTAGCTTTTTCACTGATTTTGTCACTTCTCCCTCTCTGTTTTTAATCAGAATTTCACATAAAACATCCCATTACAATGTTTCAACATTCAAGGATCTAATAAAACAGTCTCTGATGTACGATAACAGCACTGAAAATTGCCTTTTAAGGCCATGATTGCTGAAGATTAGTCACTTTAGATGTTTCATGGCGCAACAGCGTCACATTTCATGGGGAGGATGGCAGGGTGATAAGGGGGTAACTCTTATCACCCTGACAAATGTCACCAGCGTGAGTTTTTGTTAATACTTCCTCCTCAGAACAGAACAGACCCCAGATCTGGATGTAAACACTGTCAACTCAAACATAAATACTCTTATTCGCTTATTTGGGGGCAATGTCATTTTCTGTGTGTGTGTGTGTGTGTGTGTGTGTGTGTGTGTGTGTGTAGCCTGAGATTCCGGTGATAACACTGTAGGAGCTCTGGCTCTTTGTGTGGTCCTTTATGTGTATATTTCTAGGGTTAATGAACACACACACACACATACACACAAATAAGCATGCAGACATAAGGAGAAATAGGGAGATTGGGGATTGTATGGGGATTAGCCAAAAATGAGCATCCGGGTCAGTGACAAAAACTGTGGCAGCAACAGGATGCATGTTTTACATGTCAGCTACTGTACTTAGTGGTTGAATGTTACTATAGAATATTTACTCAAGTAATGCACCTAAGTACAGGTTTATGTACTGTACTTGTGTTTTGTTTGAGTATTTACATTTTTGACAGCTGTAGATGCTGGCTACACTACATATATTTTGCAGATTTTATACAGTAGATGTTTTTTTTAAACAGCAGGTATTTTAACTAGTCATATAGTAGCAAAAGTATAGTGCTACTACTTTAACAATACCTCCAGTCTTAAGTGTTCCAGTAAGCCATGATAGTGTGGCAGTGAGCCAACATGCACAGTTCAACTCATTCATTTACTGTAATAATTTACTCTTGTGCTTTTCCTACTATGATGTATAAAATGTCTACCCATCATAAAAAAAAGAAAAGTAAACAAAACATAAAGGAATTTTGCAGCATAACCTATATTCTTTTTGTTTATTTTATGATTGCTTGATAGTGACTTCCAATGGTATTAATTTAGTCCAGCTATACTAATTTAACTAATAGTGAACAAATAACTACACGCAGTCTAAAATATCACTCTTGTACTTATTGTCCATACTAATGTGTCTATCCAGGTGACATGACATGATTTCACAATGCCCTGTCCCACTCCTTCCATCCCCACAGTGAACAAAGTGGCTCTAGCCTACTAAACTACAAATGTTTGTAACAAAAGAAAACACTGACTAAACCTTAAGATCTCAAGCAGAAAAACAAAACGAGTGGAAGGGACAAAACAAGTTAACCCAGTTTATTCTGATGCCTAAAGCAGCAGGGCGACTGTATCTGCTTTCTGTTCAAGCACAACCTCATCCATGTTTGAAGTAGAGAACATGATTGACAGCCAAGTAATTGAGAAGGCCATTAGGACACTAGAGTCCTTTGATTCTGAGTGCAAAGCTGAGAGTCCAGCCAGCAAGACATTTTTCAAAATCATAAGGACAGCATGGAGGAAACGCTTTGGTGAAAAGCAGCATAAAAGATTACAACAGTTTCAGACTATCATAAGGTTCAGAAAGAGCAGGATGAGGCTCCCGCTGAGCACCAAATATCTTTTGGTCTACAGCAATTGTTTGCTGAGCCTCTTGAAGTGAAACCTTCAGAGGCTGACAACGACCTGGTCATGACAATTTATTTACCTCCAGAAATATCAGAAGAGAATGGACATTCTGTATTTACCCAGGAGGAAAATAAAGCAGCAGCAGACCAGCAGCTAGTCCTGGATTCTTCCACAATTTTAACTATAATAAGGAGATTCTTCCAGAGTCTCAGGGAAGAGTATCCCCCTGGTAATCTAGAAGATACTTGAATACATTTATGACGTGTGTGCATTTTTTCCATGTTTAACCTTTTGTTTCTGTTTGTTTGTAGGCAATGGAGGGAAGTAAGCGAAGGTATTTACAATCAAGATGTGAAGGAGCAGCTAAATTACATGTGCACGTATATGTATCATATCATCTCAGACTCGGTCATAAAAATCATTTTACAGTCAATGTGTCATTTATCTGCCACATCTGGAACCTTAACTCTGAGGAGACCCTTGTCCTCGAAGCATTTGATGGAGTTTTTCAACTACAACTTTCATAGTTTGGAAAGCTCTTTCAGTCAGGCTCTCTGTGAAATAACTGGTGCTGACACATCTGTAAGGATTTCACACAAATTCACAGGGGCGATAGTGGAAGAGGTCATTGAAGAGGTCACTTCTGGCTTATCAGTGGCCATACGAGCATCACTGGATGGAGGATCCTCCAGTGCCACTGTTATCGCCAGCTGCCAGATATCAAAGGACAGAGCAGCCACAAAGACTTTGGCAGGAGCTATTGCAACTATGAAATCCATTCTCACAGGACGAGGCACTGCAGTCAAGAGAAGGATTCAGACAAAGAGCGGTTTAGATCTTGACGTCAAAGTGGTCTCCACCAAGAAAAAAGAGTCATGAGGGAAGAGGTTTTTCCAGTGGAAGTCGGTTGCGATGGAAGATTTGAACGGAGCTGCCAGGTCAGCCAGTGCTGACTGGACATCCATCCACGCTCTAGAGAAACAACAGCTTTCTTGGTTTCTTCGAGAGTCCTCCACATCCTCTCCCAGTCCTGCCCTGAAGACAAACCTGTGGTCCACTCCGCTAGAGTTGGTAGACTACATGGAGGTTGAGGACATGACACCAGAAGACACATTGACATCTCTGTCTCAATTCCTCGAGGATCCACCTTTGTCCAAAGCTATTACCTATGGGCTCCAAGACAAGATGAGCGCTTCTTCTCAGTCTCCGTCCAATGATTCTGGTGACAAGGAAACCTTCATTCAAATCTCTTCCAGCCAGTGTCTCACTGTCAAGGAAACCAAGGCTAAGGAGAGAAATGCCTTCTGCTTCTTAACATATTCTCAAAGGTTAGGATGCATTTACATGGACATTTATAATTAGTGCGACCACATCAAAAGAAAGAATAGATTTGACCAGATCCAATGAGCTAAGATGTCAGATGTCACATAGAATCGATCAGCGTAGACACTATGAAGGCTTCATGATGAACTGTCAAAAGCAGCTGGACTTCTTGTTTGTTCTTGAAGGTGTTTCATCCCTTGTCTAAGGCCTCAATTCTTCGTTTTCTTATATTACTGATCTAAAAGCATAATCCTTGTACTTCAAAGTTTGTTCTTCCATGTGCCTCTCTGCTTTGTGATTTTTGAACTTATTAAGCCTGTTCCAGACCAAACAAGTCTAGTTGTCTTTGACTTAGAGACATCCCTTCACTGTCATATTTTTGTTGAACTGTAGCCTTACTGTTGTGTTGATGTGTTGTTTCTTTATCACGTAAAAATAGAAGAAGAAGAAGAAGAAGAAGAAGAAGAAGAAGAAGAAGGAGGAGGAGGAGGAGGAGGAGAAGATAAAGACTCCTTTGTGGATGCAGCTCTTTTGCTGCCTCCCTCCCTTTTAAATAAACATTAAAGGTTTTACCTTTAGATAGACATACTGCAGACTGTGTTGTTTAGTGATTTTATCTTTATGCTGCATGGATACTTAATATATATTGATGGTACAACTGGTTTGGTAAACACCTGAGGAACCTTTCCTGTATCAGTCTGTGCTAGAGTTCCTTGGGACTGCAGCGTTCATTACAGCCACAATATGTCCAATGTTTACCTGGAGAGGAGATAATGCTTGATGAATGAGGTTTGTGACGGTTGGAGCACTTTAAAACTTGAATGGACACAACATTCTCCTGGTTGAATCATCAGTATAAAAGATGAACAACTGTGTTAGAAAATATCTGGTTCTTTGATAGATAAATAAATAAATATCTGTTGAATCCAATCCAACCTGTGGACATGACAACTGAAGCAGAGAAGTCAAATATGATGCCTTACTTTCAGTAAGAAAATGCCTTAACTAATAAACCATTTGTTAAGAGAGATTCACAGCACCGCCTACTGGAAATGGTCGGTACTTCAGGAGGGTCTGTTTCACCCACTGTTGCCAGTGACCTTGTTACAAAGACTTAGTACAGACTGCTGATGCATTCAGCGATTCTGCTTATCATACGTACCCGCTATGATTTGTTAACATGAAAAAGTGGTGTGCCTACACTGAGCTGGGGTTTCTCCTGCTTTGATAAAAGTGATGGCCTTTCCACTCTAATGCAGACTTTGGTTTAGATGAGACCTCAGAGGATATGTCCTTTAGCATCAAACAAATCACTTCCTCAGGGTTTTCAAATCTCAAGATTGGTATGTGAAAGGGTTTGCCTCATAAGGTCCAAACTTCTACTGAGTGCTGGTTGCCAGCTATGGCTGCAATATGGAATTGACTTCTAACCTCCAGGTATATCCTCATTCTTGGAATAGTCACAATTACATAAACACATATATACAGCTTTTGGTACCACTTTCTAATAAACCACCCTTTTTAGGGTTTGTAAGCTGTAACTTGTGGTTTTATTAAGGGGTAATAAAACATTCACCTGGGGACATGTGACTTGGCAACCAAAAAGTTGCTCTTATTAATACCTGATCAATAATGCATTAGTAAATTATTTATTAACCATTAATAAAGCCATTAGTTACAACTTACCAACATTTGTTAAAGGGTGCCTTAAAAGAAAATTGTACTCATTTTTATTGTTTGTCTTGTTTTTCCTCAACTCCTTCATGAAGACAACAGAAGCTTTTAGTGTATATGCATTATATATAAAAAGTAGTTATTATAATAATTTACAATTATATTCTATCTAACTGTGTTAGTGAGACGTATAATTGATTCAGTGTACGTTGGTTTCTACTTTTCTGATTAAGTTGGTGTTGTTGTGTTGTTTGCATTATAATTACAGGTATATTTATTTTCAAAAGTGAACGTAAAATCACCTTAAAAGGAATATTTTCAGAACAGTTAATTGGTTACTCTGAGGTAAAAGAATGAACATGAGACGTCTTTTCATCCTTCATCCTGTTTTATTAAAACTTCAGGTTGTACAAAGATACAGTGCAACTTTTACAATATGTGCTTTCTTCCCCTGTCCCTCTGCTTCTCTTCCTCAACCTCCTCCTCTCTGTCAATTATTGGTTGCAATCCTCCTGACCTTCATCGTGACAGATTTGATGATGTGAGGGACTCCATTCTGTCTCCAAGTGTCCCACAGGATGTGTGTCCTCTGTCCCTGGTTCTGCTCTTCATCTTTGGGAGAGCCGTTAAGGTTTGCCAGGCCGCACTGGTTGAACCACCATCCTGTCTGGTTGTGCTGAGTGCTGCAGCTCTCCACTGTGCGGTTGTCGATGGAGCAGGAAGGATTACAGCCGTCGTTGTCCACATCTGAGGCGCTGAATGGAGCCGTGTCCTGGTTCTGATCCTGGTCATAGCCGCGAAATGCATCGCCTGTACAAAAACACACACACAGAAATGCACACCGGCATACAGATGTGCACATGTTGAAGGTAAACATATACACAGTGCATGGATCATTATTTGGAGTTTGTGGAAAGAAAAAGCAACGTTTTCCGCTTACTTTTTGTAATTTTTAAGTCTCACCTGCGCTGCCTGCATATCTGCCCAGGTGTATACTGTAGAACTGTGTTTCATTGTCCAGTTGGAAATCATCATATGATGCATAAGAGGTGACGTCATCGTGGGAAACCAAAGCAATGTGAAGTTGGAAACGAGTATCTTTCTGGTTTACAATATGAAATACCTTCCTCAAACCCAACCAGTGTTCTCCTACACACACACATACACACACACACACACACACACACACACACACACACACATATACATACAAATACACACACATTAAAAAAGAGAGAATGTGTTGTCATCATTTGCAACATTTGCAGTGTTTGTTCAAAGTAACACAGCTGTACATTGCTTCTTAAAATGTTGACATGTTTAATGAAAATTCCCTACATTAGTTTTTTGTAGCAAGATATATAACAAGCTGGACACTTCATGGTTGAAAATTAAACTTGTTGAAAGACTGTGCACTAAACTAACATTATATAATTTAACGTATATTTTATATAATTTAACATTATATAAGAAGTTGAGCCATGTTACTGGCATTGTAAAACTTTCTGAGGAGTTGGTCTTAACATGCAGCAAGTTCATGAAAAGTAAAACAATCAAGCACAATATATAACCATAATGAAATAACCAATCAAAGCACTGTACTAATGGAAAAGTTAATGTTATAGCATACGGTTTGGGGAAGGCTTATGACAATGCCCCTGTGCACACAACCAGGTCTGTAAAGACACAGGTTTCTCAGTTTGGTGTGCAAGAACTTGACTGGCTTGCACAGATGGTCGGACCTCAACTACTGTATATGTAAAATCTTTGAACTGTCTGGAACACCAACTCTGAGCCGGAGCTTAACACCCAACCTCACTAATGCTCTTCTGGATGAATGGGAACCAATCTCTTCGGTAAGCTTCCAAAATCTTGTTGAAAGTATTTTTAGCAGAAGACTGTTCAACAATCACAAATGGGTAATATTTTTAGCCATGTAGTGTATGTGTTAATGTGCATCTTACAAACAGTCATCCTCCTTTTTATTTTGGTATTAAAGCTTAACAGGAAACATGCTTCTATCAGTTTCTAAAGTAATTTCATACAACCTGCAAGGTTTCCAAAGCCATCAACATAAGTAGCCCAGGGTCGTTTGAAGTCAGTTAGTCCATCAGTCCTCCGTTGCATCACCGTCCATCCGCCTCCCATGTAATCCATTTCACAGAAAACCTGCAGCACATGTTGTTTTTAGAGTGGTGAGTGACGACTGAGTGACAGATGGTGAATGACTTACAGTATATACAGTATATTAGAGTACATCTACCTCAAATGAAGAGTCTGTATTCTCTGGGTGGACAATGTAAATACCACTGGGGATCTTGGGGACGACTGACAAGAGATTGTCCTTAATATCGCTGCAGTCTTGTCCTGATCAAAGCAAACACACTCTCTTCTGTCATCACAAAGAAAATTATCATTCACTAAGATGCATACCTAAGGATGTATTCTGTATTTCTGTATCACATTTTACATTATTCACCAGTGAAAACCATGTATTTGGTGATTTAATCATTCATATATACTAAAAGCTGAAATGTTTCTTTATTTGTAGACAATTTTCTCCTACTTCTATAAGGCCAGTAAACCCTTTAAAAATCGACCAAATTATCTCAATAACACCCTGTCATGTGGTCATGAATAAATCTTTTTACACCTCAAGATCAGTGTACTCATCATGAGGATGTGTTACAAAACTGGATGTGTGGAATTTGAAAGACCTGGCCGTTTACCGAGCAGGAAGGGTTTAATAAAGCAATACTATTGATTGCATTATGGGACTTGTATATTATGACATCGCACATGTTTGTGTGTAAGTTACCATGGGATTGCACAGGTTTGATGGAGTACATCTCAGAGTTGCTTCTCTGAACTTCGGAGCTGAGTGTCTGCACTTTGGTCATCAGCTCTGTGACCTGGAAATGTGACACTACTGTACATGCAGCCAGCCAATCAAAAGCTTAGAAACTTTAAGAGAGAGAGAAAGAAGATGCCACTTTACCTGACTGCTAAGGATGTCCAGAGCTCTCTGCTGCTCTTCCATCACGTCCCGAATCAGCTTCCGGGTGTTGCGTCCAAATGTCAACAGAGACTGCTGTAACTGGCCTGTGTACATACACACACACACACACACATTCTGAACAACAGATATTGTTGATAGATATAACAATAACACAAGGAAAGAGAAAGACATTTTACCACAGATTGAATGTTTCTCATCTCGTAGCAGCTTGACAGTAATATCACACGGGATGGAGCATGTGTCCCGACTTTTGGCCGCTCCGAGAAGTTTCTGGCCTTTGACAGAAGCATCAGAAAAGTCCTCATTGACTGTTTCTGATTGGTTTAAATCACTGCTGCTTCCTGTGTCCTGGTAATCAATAGAGAGCTACAGTGAGAGTTTAATCCACAGGTATAAATCTGCAGCTATACCATGTATTTTGTAAACTAGCCTGAGGACAGACACAAAGTCTTTAAGTGGATACATGAGTGGCTACTGTAATGGGAAATTTACTTTTAAGCATGATTTCATATGTCCTATAATATGCATGTGTTGATTATTCATATAATTATTCACAATGCTTTTCAATGTGTATGACTTTTGAATCTCTCTTTGTGTGTCCTCCCTAAAGATGAAGACGACTGTTTGTCTTTGGATTTTTCCTCCAAGGACAAATGCCACAGAGTCTGACATAACAGTTGTCCAGAGCTGTGTTTATCATAGCAGGTCCCAGGTCGAGACCACAGCCAAAGAGACAAGATGTGTTTTTTCAGCTAAGATAGAATGACCGGTAAAGAAACTTGACACACAAAGGGCAGATTCAGAAAGACGGAAAAGCTCCAACTTGTCTGCCTGGGAAGATTAATTGTTACACTAAGATTAGACTGTTTTCCAAACAAGGTCTTTTTTCTTCTGGGGGCCCGGGATATAAGGCAGGATACTACAATTGTAATGTTGCAAGACGTTTGTCACTCTGTAGCTGATGTGTGCATTGTGAAAACCGTTCTTGTCACTTGATTGTTCTCTGCAGAAAACAATTAAACCTTATTGTTACCAGTTTGTCTTTATTTTGTTTCAAGAAAGTCTCACTTCCAACAAATTCCCCTCTCGCTGTACAAGAAACTTCCACGACACTACTTGCTGGTGCTACTTGGAGACATGCTTACCACTGAGCCACTGTGCCTTCACATAAAACAGTCATAGTAGGGTATGTCAAAAAAAGACATTAAAAAGGGATTCTATGGTTTGTCGAAAAAAGTGATAATAAAAGGGCCATGTCAGTAAAAAGTAAAAGTAAAAGTGTGATAAGGAGAAAGTCAGATGCTGTGGATAATAGTATTCTTAATTTGAAGGTTATAGAACGTATTCAGAATTATATTATAAGGTTTTCTTTTGGAAACAGCTCCATATTTGAAGTCTCTGCTGAGCTTGCGCATACCTTTATTGTGTGATAAGGAGAAAGATTGTGCCTTGATCATCATGATCTGCAGTGCAGATTCACAGTATGAAGAAAGGACAAAGAGACAGAAATTGAGGAGACAGAAACAGTAAATGAGGACAAAGATCCCAAATAATTTTGATAAGGTCCCAAACAGGAGGCTTCTCCTGTGACGCTTTGTGCTGTACCAGGGGTTGCCATTTTTCCAGATCAGAGCAATAGCCCTTCCAAATGCCTATGCCCATCCCTGGTCCTAGTATAGTATGTCAAAACAAGTGAAAAAGTTAAAGTATAATATGTTAAAAAACTGTCATAGTATAGTATATCAAAAATGTGATGAAAAGGTCATAGTATAGTATGTCAAAAATAGCCATGGTATAGTATGTCAAAAAATTCAAAATATAGTATGTCAAAGAAGTCTGCAAGAACAAAAAAATGCCAGCCCATTTTGGGAATCAAAAGTCTGCAGTGCCTTCTTTCTGGTGCTAGCCACCATCAAACCAAATAACTTGTGTTGAAAACAGTCATAGAATAGTATGTTGAAAAAAATGATTAAAAAAATCAAAGTATGTTGAAAAAAGTCATTGTATAGTATGTCAAAAAATTCATAGTATAGTATGTCGATAGAGGTTTACTCCTCAACGCAGCGACCCTGGTTTTGACTATAACTTACGGCCCTTTGCTGCATGGCATTGCCCCGCTCTCTCCACTTTCATTTTTCAGCTGTCCTGTCAAAAAAGGCCTAAAATGCCCAAGAAATAATCTCTAAAAATTCATGGTATGTATGACGAAAAAAGTAATAATATAGTATGTCAAAAATACTGGTACTCTTAGTATAGTTATTCTGAAAAGTGATAAAAAATGTCATAATGTAGTATGTTGAACAGTGATACAAAAGTCATGGTATAGTATGTCGAAACAGTCAATCAGTATGCCCGAGAAAGTCTGGAAGAACATGCAAATTAATGAAAGAGTGATGGCAAATTTTGTAGAAAAAAACAATAAAAAAGTCATGGTATGGTATGGCGATATAAATCCTTGTATAGCATGTCAAAAAAAGAAAGCAGCTGTGGCTCAGTGGTAGAATGCTTGCCAGCCAATTGGAAGGTTGGTTGTTCAATACCTGGCCCTGCAGTACCAAGTTGAAGTTACATTTTTTGTCTGCAGTCTGTTAAGCTGAAATTATTAAAGTATTTAAAAGAGTAAAAGCCCTTGCCATATACAAAAGAACATCAAAGGTAACTGTACTTTGCTATATGACCTTTAACACAGAAAGAGAGATGATTACTATTAATGATTTATAATTAATTACTATTTTTTTTCCTGAGAAACCCTCCCACAGGTTATTTAATCAGCAATTATAACCTATATTAAAGTTTATAGTGGTGGCTCCCTCTAGTGGCAGAGTATTTACAGAGGAGCAAAGCAGGAAGTAAGGTGACAAACTGGCTGCACTAGAGTGTTCAGTTGTGTTGTTGCGTTTTTTAGAAGTGAAAAATACACTATACTATATAAGTAACTTAATTCTGACTCAAATTATTCTATTTAGGTGAAGACTTACCACAACACTTCAGACCAGAGAGTGAGGGATAGTATGCGGAGCATCACGCAACAAATCAGACAGGTTTATAATGATGGTGGTGAGTGTTAGATAGTTACTTTATAAGGTCTATGTCAGTATGTGATAAGGAGAAAGACAGATGCTGTGGACGAGAGTATTCTTAATTTGAAGGTTATAGGACTTATTCAGATGTTATGACGTTTCTTTTGTCTTGATAGTATAGTATGTCAAAGAAAGTCTGGGAAAACATGCAAACTCCACAAAAAAAAGGGCCAGCCCAGACTGGGAATGGAACCTGGTTCAGAAACTGCAGTGCCTACTTGCTGGTGGTAGCTGAAGCAAAATAAAGTATGTCATGGTATAGTATGATGAAAAGGCATTAAAAAGTCATAGTATGGTATTTTTGAAAAAAGTCAAAGTACAGTATATCAACAGAAAGTGATTTAAAAAGTCAAAGTATGGTATATGCAAAAAAAGTGATAAAATAGTAATAGTAGGCCTATATTTTGTCTAAAAAGGGGTAAAGTGATAGTAGCCTATAGTATGTTGGAAAAAGTGATTTAAAAAAAGTCATAGTATAGTATTTCAAAATAGTAATGGTATGTCAAAAAAAATGGTAGTATAGAATGTTAAAGCAACACTATGTAACTTTTTCCGCTTATGTGGTAAAATGATTTTGGAAACATTATTTTAAGTTACAAAAAGCTCTCTAGTGTAAGGGTTTTGCGCACACATACACATACAAACCCTATTTTGATAGCTATTCTAATGTCAAAATAACTAATAAAAGAAAGAAAATTCCAGATTCATGCTCTATCTATGATGCCTAACTTTAAACTCCTTGGACTCCTTGATTGCATTAGCAATTTATGGTCAAACAATAATACAATCATACCTGATGACTTACTAAAGTTGAAAACATTTTTGACAAGCATATCATACATACTGTGGAGGAAAGCAGATGAGGCACAAGCAGCAGCAGGAGGACAGTTGTTGTCCACATCATGTCTTCTGACTGTGATTATTTCCTGAACTCCGTCAAAAGCAGCGACTCCTTCATTTATGCTTTATTTTTCCACTGAGTCTGCTCTTTTCCCTCACATGTCCATCTTTCTATCAAGTCTTGTCTGCATTCGCTCCAGTTGTCAAACTTCTCCCTGCTTCCTCTTTGACTATCTCCCTCTCTCCACCTCCATCAGTTACTCCCACTTTTTCTTGTAAATTCCCATGATAACATTGCCTGTAAGAGCAGGTAAATATTTTAAATCGGTTGGTGATAAAAGTCTGGATATATTTTTAACAAGTAGCAGAATGTGCTGATTCCAGATTTGTGGTAAAGAGTGATTACCTTCCCCCTCACTGTGTCTATTACCAGGGATTGCAGGTTATATCCTGCCACTAGCATCAGAAACAGATGTGGGGAAAGGGAAATGGGCAGCTTGTTTTAATGTAGGAGCCCTTTCTCTCTCCCTGTTTCTTTGCATAGGAGCTGGTGGTAGGTTGCCGGGAAGGAAGGGTGTCTAAGCCCCTTGTGATCATATTTCCCCCCTCTCTCTCTCTCTCTCTCTCTCTCTCTGACCACTGACTCATACATCACAGCCTCCCAGAGTACCAGACCAATTACTTCTGTTAACTGGGCAGTTACAAAGTAATGCATGAAAGTGAAAATCGCAACATTAGATTCCAGTCAGGGTCCAGCTGGATCTGGCTGGCCAGCCTGCCGCTACCCTGAAAAACTTTGCAGTGATAGCCAAAGAAAAGCTTTGCTGTTGTTCTGAACCTGTGTGAGTTTAGAGCCATGGTCAGTGAAAGGAATGTGAAAAGTCTGGTGCCGCAGCCTCGGGGCCCCCACATCTGTCCTATGTTACATACTCCTGTAAAGCGGTGTATGAATGTGAATGACACATAATATCAGACAACTGTGTGGCCTCTCTTTATCACTGACTCTTTATGTGTCCTTGTAAACGTATGATACAGTCAAATATTTTATATATATATATATATACATATATATATATATATATATATATATATATATATATATATATATATATATATATATATATATATATTATAGTTTGGGGAATCTTGAGAAATGTACTTGTTCATTTTCTTCTGAGACGACTGATACAACTCTAATGTCCATATGCTTAATATAAAGCTAGTGGTGGGAGACAGACTTGACAAGACAAGAAGCAGGGGGAAACAGCTCACTAATTATTAGTTAAATCTTATTTGTGTAATCAGTAAAAGAAATCCAAAAGGTCTGTTTTGACCTGGTAATAAAATCCGATCTGAGTGAACACAAGTGGACAGTTATAAGCATGTGTGTTTTCACCTGGCAGTGGAATAGGGTCTCCAAATGCATGACTTGTGATTGGATCTCTTTTCCCCACTCTATATGCAAATAACCACGTACATCATTTGTATTGATTTTGAAATTACTCTCCAAAACTCTCCAGAGTTCAGTCCCAGGCTTCTAAATTAATACTTGAGTAGGAAATTATTGTTCATTAAATTAGACCAATTCTCCATTCTAGCTGCTTTGTTTAGGGTGTGAATAGGCTCTGATTAAGAGGGGATATGATTTTGTTTTTAGAAAAACAACAAAAGAAATCCAGCAGAGATTTTAATTGCAAGACCAGATAAACAGTTACATCTCCTCCACAACATCTGCTTTTCCTCCACTGCAGTAAAACTGCAGCTGCATTGTTTTTGTTAATAATTTTGAAAGTAATAAAAAACAACTAAATGTGTTGCAGGTTAAGGCATGACAGTGCCATCTGCTGCGCTTTAGTTTGTATTACAAATATTCTTATGTTGACCTTTTGCTTGTTGCCCATGGTGCATCGGAATTCTCCACACACAGACACAACTGATAATTTTGGTACAAATGATAGAAGAGTCCAGGGATGGTTGTAACAAAGGGATGGTTGTATTAGCACCACTTTCACTAACAATAATAATAATACCAACTTTTTTATCTAGCGCCTTTCATGAAACCCAAGGACACTTTACAGAATTACAGTGGCTATATTATTGTATTGTATTATTGGTTGTAGGCTGTGGTAAACAAGTGGTGTTTCAGGAGTTTTTTATAAAAATGTCCAGGGTTGTAGCATTTTGAATATCTGCAGGAGGGTGTTCCAGAGGGATTGGGCTGCAACACTAAAAGCTCTGTTTCCAAAGGTACAGAGTCTGGTGTGGGGAATGGAGAGCAGGCCAGCGTCTAAGGACCGCAGGTTTTGGGGTGGGGTGTTTGGATGAAGGAGGTTGGAGAGAAGTACAGTGGGGCCACGGCATGGAGGGATTTGTAGAGAAGGAGGATTGTACAGAAGGAGGATTTTATAATTGATGCGGGACTTAATTGGGAGCCAATGAAGGTGGATGAGGGTTGGGGTGATGTGCTGCTAAGAAGGGAGGAGCTTAGAGTCATGAGATCAATTTAATGTATGACTTGCTTCCTGACCTTGCATGTGAAATGTCCTTGCTGTGTAAAGAGGTGTGCAGATTTTCAAAGCCAAAACACTGATTTTCTGAAATAAATTTTTTGGACTAAGTCTGTATTTTGATTAGCACTGATACGGTTGATGTTAGAATTATGTAACTTTTATTGAATTAGACAGTAGTCTTTTAAGTCAAATGTGAGGTATTTGTCTTTGCTAATTTCCATGTTCTACAAGAAAGTTCTTCTAAAGTTTTGAAAGTATTAGCAAGTTTATTATTGTGGATTACAGTCATTCTTAAAGTGATTTAAAAGCCAGTGGTGAATTCTTTCTTTAGTTTGCGAACCACTTGGCAAAGTTATGGTGTGGTCTCAACGCATTTTTAATTCTTCATCCTTATTACTCCAGATTGTGTTCCAATTTACCCTGGTGGGCCAGGTTATAACAATGGAACTCCCTATTTGACTTCAATATATTACAGTAATTCTGCGATGTTGAGAAGATTGCTATTTGGGGTACTTTGTGTCAAAATTAGAACTTGAACACAAAAATTCAGGAAGTTATAGGTGCTGAGACAAAAAAGTGTTACAACCATCCTCAGTCTCCTCTACATATTGTCACATTGATGACGACTGGACATTAAAAACATGCCTGTGTAATGAATCAGTCCTTGTACATTTATTTAGCTATAGTCTGTTATATATTGATGTATTAAGACAACCTGCAAAAAACACTGTTGTATTGAGGTTAGTACAATTATCAAATGCATTTTTTAAAAATAGAATAAAACAAATATCTTGAATAATAATGAGAGCAGAGACTCAAAATCACAGTTTTACTCTTATAAAATAAATCTGGAATCTGCTACTGGTAAAAAAAGACGAGATATATAGCTACAGATTCCCACTAATACAAAGATACCAATAATGAAAGGCTATTTCCCTTTAAAAAAATATACATTTCACCAATAATTTAGAGTAATAAATGACTTAGTTATTCACAATTCATTTTAGTTCATCTCTTCATCCATTGAGTAAAATGTGGCCTAGTGTATATTGTATGTACAAGTATAATATTGTATTTTGTATTGTCTGATTATAAAATCCATCAATATTTTTAAAAGGCATTTGTTAGACTCTCCATGTTCACTATATCTTATATTAAATCTGGTGGATTATAATAATAACTGAAAGAGTTATTGGATGCACAGTGGATAATAACACCAGAGCAGGCGGACATTTTTTCTTGAATTCAATCTGTTGGCCAGCTGAGCTCGGGCTCACTGTGTGCATGTTTTCCACTAGAGGGCAGGACACTGTGGCTGCAGGCTCCGGCTGGGTTGGCCTCATCGGGGCGGATGTTTTCTCAGCGCAACTTCCCAAACTCCCCTCCCCAACCCCCCAACACAGGACCCGAAAGATTACAGTCTCATTTCTCCTCTCAAGTATATCATCTTTGGTTGGATTGTGTCACCTCTGTCTACAGTTGGCCCTCTGCCTCTTTCCTCCAGCAGGAGAAAACCGCACTAACTGGAAACTGCACAGAGAGGCATCAAAGCATGGCCAAACACTATTAGTCCTTTCACTAAATTCGGTTCATTTTCAGTGCTGAAAGTGACTTGAAATAAGACAACAATAAATAACTTGTTTTCTAAGCCATATGTTGACTGCTCACGGTAAAAATATTTCCCCCTGCAACTGCGGCAGCTTTAAACCCTGCAACCCCGCCCCTCAGCACTATCACATGAATCTGGACTCAACAGTGGATGTGAAAAAGTTTGGAGGTCTCGCTGAAATCACTTTTCTCCAACTAGTTTATATGTGTGCTTTTTTTTTTTTTTTAACTTGCGGAGGCTTTTAGGTCAAAGTTTGCATCGGAAATCAGTGGTCGTCAGAGAGTTTCTAAGAGTGATTTCTCCAATTTATTTTTTTCCCTGCAGGAATACGGAGAGATAGAGAGAGAGAGGGAGAGAGAGAGGGGGGAAACGGTCTGGCTGCTTGAAGGTATGTGGGAGGCATGTAACGTGTTGTACGCTGCTGAGATTGTTTTTTTTCAGCGATCTCTGCTTTAAATGGCGCTAATTCGACTTCTTTACCCGATTATTGAGTTTCTTTTCATAGCTGATTAACTTCCGATATGTTACAGTTAGAAACAGACAGACAAGGACACAAAAGTTCAAATGGGGTGGGGAGGGTGGGGGGTTAAAAGTGTAAACAAATCCGATCATAACTCCAGCAACCAGACGCATCTAAGTAGGCTGTTAACGGGCCTGGCGTTTATTCTCTGTTTGTTTGTGCGATTGAAATTTTCGACAGATTTGTTTCGATACCAAACTTTGGCGACATGGACGCGCACCGTGGCGCGCCTCCGGCCGGGCAACAAGTCGTGCACGTCCGCGGGGACTCGCAGACTGAGCTGGAGGCCCTCTTTAGCGCCGTGATGAACCCCAGCAAGTCGGCCAGACAGCCACCCTCTCTGCCCATGAGGATGAGGAAACTGCCGGACTCTTTCTTCAGGCAGCCGGATTCCCGAGGCCACTCCAGACAAGTACTAAAAACTGCTGCTAACTGCACATGCTGGTTTACAGAGCAAACACTCGCGTGACCACTCACCACAAACAGAACATGGAGTACAGTAGCCCTGCAATACAGAGTGACCAGAATAAAAAGAAATCCTCTGTAATACAATCCACTTCTACCTGCCGTGACAGTAGTAGTAGGTTACAGAGATGCTGTTGCGATAAAAATATATAAATATAAGAAACGATGGTGTCTCATCAATATTTAGTCCACTTCCATTATAGCCTATACCAGAGGGACAAAATATTAGCAACACTCAATCCAATAGTTCTTAGTAAATCGAGAGTATTAATAGATAACAGTTAACAATTGTATTCCTTAATACTAAATCTGCTGATTATTTTCTTGATTATTTGATTGTTTGTTGGGTGTATAACACAGTTACTAATTTCCCACAGTCCAAGGTGAGGTCTGCTTTTATTCGACCAGCAGTTCAAAACCCAAATATATTCAAGTGACTATCATGTATGACTATAAAAAGCATCAGATCCACTTGAGAAGCTGACACCTGCAAATTTCTAGTATTGCTTATTTGCTTGAAAACTGACTAAAATGATAATCTGATTATCAAAATAGTTGCAGATGATCGAGATTTAGCAACTGAATGTCTTTGAGTTGTGACAGTTCATCAGACAAAACAAGCCCTTTGAAGTAGTCACCTAGCCTTAGGCTTTGGGAAATTGTGGTGGGCATTATATACTGGCATTTAATAGACTAAACAACCAATTTTTGAAAATAATCAATTTATATTTACCTAATCTGTCTGTCGTCAGTGAACATTACAAGTTCCACAAAGGTAGCATTAACTGGGCTGCTTTACTAGATGGTCTTACATTTCTTTGGGCACTGGTTTTGTTGAGACTATAAAATATGTCGTGGTTGTTTGAGTGAGGGATTCATTTCCACCATTATATTCTAATACAGTTTTCCATAATTGGGCATGTCGTTTTTGTACTTCTAAGACTCTCCTTCATGCCACAGTAAACACTGTTGTCTTATTGACCGATGCAACAGCTGTTTTGACAGCAACTATCCAATATGCCAGAAATTGCCTCATATACTAAACACATTACATTCTAAGCCCTTGAAAATAAGCAATTAGTTGAATCAACTGCTGTCTCTCAATCCCATCAAAACCGAACTTTTTCAGATCCATCAAAATGGCCTTTATTACAGAGTTATTGTAGTTTAAGGTGTTTCAGATAAAGAGTTTTCCCCATGAAACCCACTCTTATAAATTAGCATAAAAATTGATTAATCCATGAAACAATGAAAACTTAAAAAAGTACTGTGTATCTAAAGTAAAGCTGCCAGTTTTACTGTTTTTCCTCACAGCGTTTTTGCATTTTGTTTTTGCACTAAACCTTTTCTTCCTGCTAGTTTATGTTTTTGATTGCTGTTTGTTGCACGTCAAGGGAGTTGTTAACCCTGCTTGTTTCTCGTTAGGCCAGTTCAGATGGAGGTGTGTGCGGCACCCTCACTCCTCATCACGTCCGCGCCCATTCCTCGCCTGCCTCCCTCCCAGTCAACTCACTCTCCACTCAAGCAGCAGATGTAGCAGCGATCATACCTGACGACGTACCACTCCCCCACGGTTGGGAAATGGCCAAAACGCCTACTGGCCAACGATATTTCCTCAAGTAAGGTCTAACTTCTGTTTATCAATGTGTTTGATATTTGACACCACAGGTTACTTGAAGGGTTTCTACTTAGAAAAACCCAAAGATTCGGCCCCACCTTGTCCTAACATCTACATTTCTGTTGCGGCAAAGATCTGGAGAAAGACCATAGAGAGAAAAACACAGAGGGACACGAAGAACGTGTTTATAGCTGCAACTACTGATTATTTTTAGCTTGTCAGAAAATAGTGTAAAAAAACCCCTCACAGTTTCCCAGAACTCAAGGCAATGACATCAAGTTTTTGCTTGTCCAGAAATCAAAGAGGTTCAGTTAATATTAAAATTTAAAGTTGCAAATCTTCACATTTGAGCTGAGAGCAGCATGTTGTCTGCATTTTTACTAAATGACTGATGATTCAAGATAATTCAAATTCTCAAAACATTATCTAGATTATTAAACTGATTAATTAATCAATCATTCCTACACTGGGAGAAGATTTCTGTCCTGTTACAGAAATAGCCTTCTTGAATATTTTGCTCAAGAAGGAATATAATTAAAAGGGAAAGGGAACTATAAAAACAGGCATGTAGCAGTGCAGATTCAACCAGGACTCAAACTAATCAGTTGCATGCAAACAGAAAATGTTCCAACTAGTTTTGCAACCCGTGTGGTTTCGCTCCGTTTCATTCATGAGAGCACATGGCCTGACAGCTCACACTCCTGTCAAATGCTACTGGTAGTACAGGTAAAGCAAGTCCTCAAGCTTCTTATTCATCAGGTTGCAGTGGTTTAACCGATAAAGATACGTTTAGACTTGTTGTGTGTTTGCAGTCACCTGGATAAGACAACCACTTGGCACGATCCTCGACTTTCACAGCTTCAGTCGGCTGCAGCTCAGCATCCCATCACTGGCACTCCGGTCCACGCCCACTCTCTCAGCAACCCAGCACCCACTACACAACCACAAAACATCAATCCAGAGACAGGTATCACTCTGCTTTTTAATCCCTCCTCTCAACAGCCAATTTCTTTAAAAAGCACAGACCTGCTTTTCATAGTTCAACTCCATCAACAGTGGGCCAGGTCTTTGCTGGGTGTAATTTCTTCAGGGTTTTTCTTTTGGTCTCTACATCCATGGCTCTGGTGACTTTGGTGGCAATTATCACATTCATACTGTAGATTAAAGCCAAGGCTGAACTTTAATGACATCACCCTGATGATGGAAACAGCTGTAAAACATGAGAGCATCCCATTAAATTGGGAGAAATTATAATTAGAAATAGAAAATATAAAAACTGTGGTGAAAGCAAGGTGTTTTTCTTATTTAGATGCAGGCTTTATAGCTCTATAGCTATTGTCTTTAGATAAATACCACTAGTTTCAAACTTTAAGACGGTTTGTTTACCCAATTTACAAAAATCATTCTTTATTTAAATTCGGTGGTATTTTTTATTTTTGCTTTCATAAAACAGAAACAATAGAAAGCTGAAAAGAAATGTGAGAAGACATGAAACAAAGGTCCCTGGCCTGTTAGGATGCAATCACATGGTCAACGTCCTAAATGATAGAAACACAATTTTTCATTGTCTTAAAACAATAGTCAGTTGGCCATATGGACATTGAAACAGGTTTTGCTTGTTGTAATAATTCCTCCTGTTCATACTGGATATTAGTAGATCATTTACCTAAGTGATGAGGGACAAATCTACAGTCCTAGTTCTGTGCAAAAACTTTTTCAAACGTTTATCTGAAGGTAAGATAAGGGTAAAATATCCAAATTAGCCAAAACATGGATTATCTTTCAAAGTTACTTTTTAGTTCAAAATTCTTTGTTACTGTTCCTCCACTGCAGCTCAACAAGGAAACAATTGCCATTTTGCCAGCGGGGGAAACAAGTGTACTTTTTCTGTGGAATTTCTCAGACACTGGAGGCATATCAGGAAGGAATTCATCAACATCATATCTATTATGAACAGGTGGAATGATTACAGCAAACAAAAATTGTTAAAATGTACACATTGGCACCTAAATATTGTCTTAACTTCATTAAATTAGCTATAATCAATATTACAAAATGTTATCATCCAGCTCTGCAGTTTCCCTCAGCTCTACAGAGTAGTTTAGCATCTTTCAGCTCATTGTTTTGGTTTTCAAGCCCACAACCTCACTGTCTTGGCTTACTCTCACTGCTCCTGAACCTGTTTTTATGGATGCAGCAGGCCAGAAATAAATCAATGCCAAAACGTTTGAATTAAAAAAAGTGTTTTTCCAGAAACAATGTTCCAGTCACTCTGGATAATCCACAGGCCTCGCTGTGAACAGTTTTCATTGAAGCTCCTTCTACTCAATAAATATGCGTAATTAATAATCAATAAAATAATGTGTGGATTATCCAGAAGAATGGGGACAGTGGTTCTGTAAAGAGATGCGGCTGTTGAATTTTGTAATTTTAATTTGGCTGAACGGACTCTTTTTAAGAGTAAAACATTTTGAATCCTTTTTTTCTACTTTAAATTGATTTACTGTAGTTTTTACAATCTCACCCACTGCATTCAGGCAAGTTTGCATAGTTTAGTAAATTTCTACTCTACACAATATACTACACTGTCGCTACTTACCCACTAACATTAACTTCTATTTAAAAAATACTCTACAAACTAGAAGCCACACAGGTATTAATGGACATGGGCCAGAATTTTACTTTTCTACTCTCAACACTCCATGCACTCCATCCACCATTTGCCTTCTCACTGTGTACTTTCACTGCTGTTCAGGTCCACTGCCTGAAGGCTGGGAGAAGGCTGTGACTGCAGATGGAGAGGTGTACTACATCGATCACATAAATAAGACCACCGCATGGGTCGACCCGCGTCTAGGTAGCACACTATCAAATTTGTGTCTCCTGAATTGACAATTCTTGTTTGTCAATGAGAAGCATTTTGTTCCAATGTCCACCATCAAAAGTTGCTGCAACTAAAATAAGAAAGATCGCCAAGTTTCCCTCATATATGTCATTGCTGAAATGTTTAAACTCTTGGAAATATTTACTTAACTGTCAAAATGTTCTTTTTTTATGTTCCAGCTCAGAAGATGAACCCTGGCATCCTTGGCTTGGCACTGCAGCAGAGGCAGGAAAAGGAAAGGCTCAGATGCAAACAAGGCCTCCCTCAACAAATCACACAGGTCAGAGGTTAAATAAAACTACTTGGATGTGCCGCCCAAAAACTCTAGCATTTCTGGTTGTTATCAACCAGTAATACCAGTTGTATTAGGCTGTATATTCAGTTCAGATTTAACAGTCATTAAATCCTTGTTTCATATAAACACAGTTCTACATGAGATTATATAAGCATGTGTGTGTGTGTGTGTGTGTGTGTGTGTGTTTTTGTGCTGAAGGAGGCAGGAGGAAGGAACCAGATGCCCGGTGGGATGGATCATGACAGGAACGCACAGACACTTGTCCCTTCTCTGGATGTCAGAATCAGAGCCTCAAACCACGAACCCACACTTAATGGGTAAGTTCATGTTTGATATTATTTTCATGTACTGTAGATCTCGTTTTATTGTAGTGTTTTTTGTCACAGAGCTGTGGTCATTCATTATTCATAACTTTACTTAAAGTAAAAACAGTGTGAAAGTGGATATTCTTTAGATTACTTTTACTCAAGAAAAGTAGGTTTTCATTGATTATTTGTACACTTTTTCCATTACCCTAATAGTAACATCTGTAATAGTAACATCAGTGAGATCTTTCAATCTCGCTGCCAACAGTTTTCATTAGAAATCTGTTAGAAAGTTGTACCAGTGTAAACTAAGAGTTATTGAGTGTACTGTCCGTTTTAATGCAGTTTTTTAACAGATGATATTACAAAGGAATGTTAACACATGTGTGTTCTTGTGCAGCGCTCACTCTCGCAATGAGAGCACTGACAGTGGCCTGAGCGTAAGCAGCTTACCGCGCACGTCGGACCACATGTTGAGCTCTGTGGATCACATGGACACTGGTAATACATGTACACACACAAACATCCACACACATTCACACAAAGTGATCATCACTCCACAAAACATATACAGTATATAGATATAGAGATCACAACCGATGGGAAGCAGTTTATTTTAGGATCTTAGAGTATATGTGTCACACATTTAGTCAGTGATAATGCCATGATATTGGCTTATTTGGCTCTCATACTTTAATGTATTTATCTTAAAACTTACAACAAGTGGGCTGCTTTATAAACTGTTTGTACGTTTGTAGTGACGTTTGCACTGGCCTTCCATTAGTTATAGGGTATAAAGCATAGTGAAAAAATAATTTCCTGTCAGTCCCTGATTTTGAGCAAATTGGGGTGGGAATCACCAGACGCCTCCCGACACGATATCATCACGATACTTATGCCACGATACAATATTATTTCAATTTTAAAAATATTGCAAAATTCTGCAATATATTGCAATTTATAACCTTTTTTCCAGCTTCTAATTTTTCCCCAATTTCAAATAATGTCCCCAAAAAGAAACTTTGTCAACATCTGTTTTATCTAAAAAGATTAATTTCTCAGTTTGTTCATATCACATGAATTTTATTGCTGCAAATTGGGATTGTCAAGCAGACAAACTGACCAATACGTATATAATGATAGATTGATACTTGGTGTCATTGTATTGATACAGTATTGCCACTGAAAATATTGCGATACTATGCTGTATCAATTTTCCCCACCCCTAGAAAATGACAATTAAAATTCCTCCCAGCTCACTGGACATATCTACTTCTCAACAGTTCAGTCATTTTTATATTCTTCTCCGACTTATTCTAGGTGATTCCGGCGACACCTCCTCAATGACCCTACAGGAGTCGATGCCTGTGCTCCCGATGTCTGAGGGCGAAGAGCTAATGCCTTGCATCCCCGAGGGTCTCAGTTCAGACCTTCTGATGGACATGGAGACTGTTCTCTCTGGGTCACATATGGACAGAGACAGCCTGCTCACCTGGTTATAGACACACCCAGCCACTGCCCCAAATAGGGTTTCACATCAAATCTTCAAACATGACTTGAGAGAATTCTGAAGAATCTTTGGCTTCAAAAGTGGTACAGAACAACATTACTACTGCTGTGTGATGGATACCTAACACTACTCGCACTATCACAGAAGGTGGTAAGCTGCTGGTGTTCTCCTCTTTTTGGTCCTGGTTTTACAGAGATGCATGACGGAGCATCCATATTTTTACAACACTTTCCTTTTAGTCATCAACCTCAGATGATGCTTTCCATGCCTTTGGTGAAGTGTGTCACAACTAATTTTAGTTATTTTGAGTACAGCTTTCTTTTATTATCCCCACTTGGGTAATCGTAATTGTGGCAAACATTTAAAAACACAGTTTCAAGTCAATGAAGTCTGCATGTCACAGTTACATAAATGTAAAAAATATGTGGTCAAATAACATAAAAGTTACTCAAAAGATATCATATCCACATTGTCCTCCGTAACCTCATATAGCTTGTGAGATAAAAGAGCAACATGTGGTCCTCCGATGTTGTTAAGAAGCGCCAGGTCTGAGAGCAAAGATGAATCGAATAATTTATCTGGATTTACACTACATTGGTTACATAAAACCAAAAATCCCTGCTCAAAATACTCAAATCTCACATTACACTGCTACACAGAGACATCAGGGGGGAGAGGACGCACCCTTGTGGTAAGCCAGCAGAAGAACACTAACAAGTTTTTTTTACGCTCAAACTTTTAGTTACACAAGCCAAAAAACAGTATTATAACTGACGAGTCACTTACAAGTCTGTGTGGAATACCGTTGAGGTTTTCCATAATTAAGTTAAGGAGGATACTCTTTATCTTTGGTCACAGAGGAGACTTCTTTCCTAACAAATGCCTGTCAAAAGCCTTCACATTTAGAGAAATAAAGGCCTTAGTCTTAACTTTGTGCACTAAAACTACAATAAAGTGTATTTTTAGAATTTCTCTTTAAAGAAAGGAATGCTGGAATATGAAAAGGATGTCTACAGTAAATGAACACATGTTCAGTATAATGCAATCCAACATAATACAGCGTCTTCCCCAGGAAAGACACAATACATTTATTTAGTAGATGGAGGCCAAAACCACACTAGATATATGGCCTTTGCTGTGTGAAATAGCTTATCTGCTCTTTTTCCCTTGAGTTGTATTTTATTAAAGTGGTTTCAGTTTATTAATTAGCCTACCACCACTCTTAAAACCCTGCAGGAAAACACTGCTTTAAAATCACAAAGTTACTAATATTCAGTTTTTGTTGTTGTGTTGGATTGCATTTTATTGTTAAGTGTTCCTGTCATTTCGTCCACTCCAGCATTGAATATAAGCTTCACAAAGGTAGTATTTATTGGAGATTTGTTTTATTGGATTGCAGGATATTGTACAGTTGTAATATTATTATGTGCACCTCTTGTTTAAGAAATGATGCCACATAGATTTTAATTCTGAGTGGCTCTTACACTGGCCCGAAACATAAAAGAAAAATATTCAATTATTAACTTTTCTCACTTTTCCTACTATTGGTTTATACATTCCTAATAATTTCCTTTTTCACACCTTAAGCATCTATTCATTCAGTGGCATCATGTTTGTTTTTTTCCACAGAAAGACAAACAACCAGTAACTGTCTCAGCCAAATTTTTAAGTTTTAGCTCCTAAACTAGAACTAATACTGTACAATATTAGAATCATCTTTTTTCGAGTATTCAATAGCAAATTCAATATTTTATGTTAACTCAATGAAATAAAATTAATAATTAAAACACAGTAAAGTACAATCCCATTTATGCAAGTTTTGCTGATTCTGCTAATACATTTTCCTATTGTATGGATTAGATGCCTGAAACAGTAGAAAAAAACACATTCAAGTAGCCGAGCAGCGTGATTGTGTTCAATAATTAGCAATGACGTAAAATGTATTTCTTGTAAATACACTAAAAACTGCATAATCACTGCTAAAAAAAATAATGAGAATGAGAAGGACCTGTTGGGCCTTCTCAGAAAAGCAACATACTAATTGCAGATGCTGTGTTCTTGGTATATTTTGTTCTAACTGCAAGTGCCATCTGGTGCTGTTATACAGAAGGCAATCATCAATAAGGGGAGCTCTTTAATTCTCCACTTTTAGTTAAACTATATAATAAGTATATAATTTGTTTTTATCTGCTGGGTTGTTTCTGCAGTGTGTTTATATTTTATCTGAATATGAAGCTGTTGATTATTGGTGGTTCTTCTAACCAGCTTCCTTTTGATTATATACAGTATTTAGAGGTAAAGTCTTCATTCACAACATCTCCAAATAGAGAGCAAAGTCACCTAATCTTTTCTAAATTAAAGTACCCTGGGCCTACAGTGACTTACTGTTCATAATGCAACACACTACCTATAGCCTTTTATTTATCTTAGCATGCATGGCACTTGCTATCTATGTTTTACATATAATATTGTTTATTATCCTATTTACAGGGAGTTTGGAAGCAATCAGACTTATTTTGTACCTTTGTATGCATGTGCTTTATATAAATATATTTCTTCTCACCCTCACTGTAATCATTTTAAAGAAGTTTCAGTTTAATAAACTTTTAAATACACTTGGCAAGTATTTGTTTCTTGTGATGTGTCTATTTTGGTTTGTCCATTTTATTAATGTAAAACTACACCTTAATGTCTTTTTGGATGACCGGTTTCTATTGTATTTCTATTTACATTGTATGTTACTTAAACTTTGTTGGGTATGGCAGGAAGTGGCACTTGAAGATTTGTGTTGGACCTTTTATAACATGCAACATTTCATACTGTACATTTATGAAATCTAAACGTAATAGCATCCTGCATCTAAGCATAATTTCATCAAATAAACTCATGAAAAACACTTCTTTGAATATGAGAATACTTTAAAATAATAATAATAATAAGCTAAAAGGTGAGGTTTTTAAGCATTCAATGATGGAAAATTATCTGAAAATCATCCGGAGGGGACACAGGTAGAAAACCTCTGAAGAAATAACAGGTACTTGACATAAAGAGAAGTAGGCTGGGACAATTTTTTACACCCACCCAGATCAGAAAGGTCACTAAAACACTCCCCTATGTGCTAGCTGACACGCCATAGGGGAGTGTTTATTGCAGGAAGGAAGTTAGAAGAAGTACTACTACACTAACCCATTGGAATGACCTGAGTCATTAGTCTTCCATCTGACTCGTCTTTCACAATACGTAAGTATTTTGTCTTATGAGAATATTTGTTGTACTAGTTTTTTAACAATGACAATCTTGGATATTCTAGGTTTTTGACTAGAATGTTATTGCTATAGTCAAAGACAATTTCATATGTAGTTTATATAAATATGATCAGTGTTAGCTTTGTTTGTAATATATAAAAAAATCCACATTTGTATTTTACATTTTTTACATTTTTTTGTGCCCTCATATACAGTACATAGTTGATATAAATGTATGTACAATGGTGGAAAGTAAGTAAATTTACTCAAGTACTTAATTTAAGTAAATTTTTTTGTGTTACTTTAGCTTTACTTAGTTCAGTTTAATGCTACTTTATAGTTCCACTTTACAACATGTCAGAGGGGAATATTATACTGTTTACTCCACTACGTTTTCTGACAGCTGGAGTTACTAGTCCACAGATTTAGATTGTACAAAGAAAACATATGATCAGTTTATAAAATATGATATTGTGCTATATAGATTCAACAATCCAACAGTAAAGTGGTAAAAATGGGCTCCACCTCAACCAGTTGATCATTTAAATGCTGTTTATGTGTTAAAGAATCTGTAATAATATTCCAATAATTTGATATATTATAACAACAACAATAATAATAATAATAATAATAATAATAATATAACTCCCTGAAATGGATCTTTCGGCTCAACAAGTACTTTGACTTTAATAGCCTACTTTAAGTAGCCTACATTTTGCTGTATGTACATAATACTTATGTACTTTTACTCAGGTCAAATCTTGAATGTAAGACTTTTACTTTGCAGTAACAGAGTATGTTTACACAGAGTTATTGCTACTTTTACTTAAGTAAAAGATATGTAGGATACGAGTATTCTTCCGTATGTATTATTAATATTTGTATGTAATTATTATCTGTTCACATACAGGTTTTTTTGTGATTTGCAGCAACAATTCGAGGTTTTAAATTTATTTTTATATAGTGAACAAGTGAATAACATTGATTCGATGATCACAGAAGTAACACGTCGCTCAATAAATCCACACTTCTCTTTACAAAATATATGGGTTGGATAGGTCCAAAATAAGGTAGTTTTTAGAGCAATCGTGACAAAATAAACAGTTTCGGGGTTTAATTAATTAGCCTATTACATAACTCCTTTAGTGTTTGCAATAATGTCCAAGTTTCCCGGTAGATGACAACAAAGGCATTCCTGGCACATATCGTGCTGATTATTGATTTATGTATGCTATTGTAAACCACCTGAACACTGGGACTTTTTAACCTCAAAGCACGCTGCGGGGACTGAGGGATTTACCTGAGGTTTTTCTTCTGTTCCATTTTCATTTCACCGATAACCGGAAGCACGAAGAGGCGGGGGTGTCTGGTGACGACAAGCTCAGGGACTTTCCGTACCGTCTGCGAAATGGTGAGTATGTCATGGGACTGGAAAAGACTTGCTGTCTTATGTATTGTCTCGTGTGTTTGCGTCACTTAAACTAGACAGTTTTATTGTCCTTTCTTAATTAAAAACAAGAACGCGAAGTAAAGTCTGACAGTTGTTAGCCATAGATATGACGTTATAGCCGCTACCGTTAGCAAGCTAATGTCTGTTGATCCTGTCACGGTTTCTGTGGGGCGTTATTAGTTACATAATTCGGCAACTGTTAGCTAGCTAACTGTATGTTTTAATGAATGTTTTACTGTCAAAATCAATTTCTAATCAATATAATCCTTCCTAAATAGTCAACGACTTGGCTAACGTTAGCTAAAGCAAAAATTAACCACAACATTTCCACAGCTAAAACAGGAAATGCCTGGAACCCTGAACGCCAATTTTCTTTTTCATAGGAAGGCAAAGGCAGAGCAGAGGGTCCTTCTCTCCCTCTGATTGGCTGGTACTCGGTGCTTGCTCTGGTTGAGTTAGCTAGGTCAGAGAATGTTTAGTATAAAGCAGAGATCTTCAACAGGGGGGTCCTCAGAGTCACTGCAAGGTGGCCTCCAAATTATTGTCAGAGAAAGAGTTTTTTTTCATATATTAAAATGTCTTAACATAATTATAACACATTATTAGCAAATATAAACCACCACTGATGATAGGCTTACTGGCCTATAGGAAAGGTAGTCACAAAGGTCATCCATAGATACAGTTGATCTTAAAATTCTTGTGCCACATGCATGTTTAACATTAAAACATGAGTTATAAAATCTTGCCAATTGTAATTATTGATTTACTAGCTTGGTATTCTATGCCACAAATATATATAAAGGCTTTAGGCTGCCTTACACTTTATTGTAGGCCCAGTTTAATATGCAACTTGATTTCATACAATATATGTAGTAGAGGGTCCCGGCTCCATCTCTTTGAGTGAAGGGGTCCTTGGCTTAAAAAACGTTAAGGTATAAAGGATCTTTGGATGGGTCAAAGAACCGTCTCTGGTTAGGTTAGGGTTAGAGGTTAAAATCCTCCATGAAGAATATTTAGACCTACATGAACACAATTCAAAATTTTTCTGTCTTTTGTCCCCCCTCCCCCCCCCATATTTCTACAGGTCCTGCTATCATTAAACTAAAGAAGAGCGTCCATTATCCTTACCAAAGAAGAATTTTATTTTTTGTATTGGCTTTCTGGTAATCAATTATGGCAACTTAAACACCTACAAAAGGGATGTCTAAGATGGGGGGAGGGATTTGAGAGCACATACCCCTTGGTGTGTGTGTGTGTGTGTGTGAGTGAGTGAGTGAGTGTGCGTGCGCACGCTTGAGACATTTATTTCATTTCTAATGTTGATACACATAATCACATACCACAAGTTTAAGTTTGAATGGTTAGATATGTCTGTGCTAAATATACAAGATAATAAAGTGTATACTGATCCTGGGTGATCTGACCTCACTGCAATATTATGATTATTGAAGTAAGGATGCATTTAAATTACTTTTTAAAATAGCCCATCCTTTTTCCCATCCACATTGAAGTTTCAGCAGTTAAATGTTCAGAGGTAGTACTCTCAACTAGGTACAGGTAAAAATGGATCCAGGTGTAAAGTATAGGCTATACAGTATGTAGGGAATGGGCATCTCGGGCATTTTGTGTCCAATACTGTGTGACGGTGGATGCTAGACTGGTAGTTTTGTTTCTTCTGCACTAAGTTTCACACTTACTCACACTTTCTGTTTTTGATTTGAGATAACCTCCCACCCCCTCTGCCCCCTGATCTTTAGTGTAGTACTAATTTCTGTTGCATTTTGAGTGAGTGTATAGGTGTGAGAAAGCGAGACCATGGGTTTTCTCAAACCCCTCTCCCTTTGAAGGACATCTCTTTTGCCTTCATATTTCTAAACTTAAATTCAAAAATGGAAACTCTCGTTCAACTCAAAAACAACCCATTTTTGATGGGGTTGTGTCGCAGTGGGCCTCCACCTGACCTACAATATGATAACTCTTCAGGTACCAGTCTCTTTAATTCTCTTAGATATCTCTTAGATATATATGAGATTTTTTGTATCTAACCTTCTGATATGTTCCATTCTCAAGGACATGTGTCAGTATGATGTTGTTTTCATCCCCAGAACTCTTCCGCATCTCTACCTTTGCGCGATTCCCAACTTCGGGAGTCACAGAGCGAAGTCTGGCAAGGGCAGGTTGGTTCTACACCGGTGTGGGCGACCGAGTGCAGTGTTTCAGGTGTAACGTGACGGCAGAGGGCTGGCAGGCCGGAGACTGTCCAACAGAGAAACACAGACAACTCTCTCCTTCCTGCTCCTTCATCCAGAGCCTCCCATCTACAGCCAACCTGCTCTCCTCCTCTCACTCCGCCTTCTCCCCACTCCGCATTGCCCCAGCCATACCAGTAAGATCACTACAAGTATCTTAAGAATAACATATATATTTTATAGAAGAAAGTTAACCCCTATATCTTGGGAAATCATAGCTGAAAAATAGTTAGACATAGTTTTGTTTTTGAGGACAGAATCTTTAATTGACATATTGTGAGTATACTCCAAAGTGCTTTTATATAAAATGATTTGACTACTGTATTTGCCCTTTCAATAACATTGAACTACCTGAGTAAATTTGCAATATTTTACCTCTTTTAATTTAGATTTCTGGTCCAGGCCCAGCTGCTCCTAACCCGACAGTAAGCCAAGGGGAAGAGCCAGGTGGCTACTTAAATATGGGCTTTACTGCTCCCCCACCCTCCAGTCCACTCAGCTCTCGTGGTGTAGAGGACATGTCCCACCAGAGACCAACATGCCACAACCCCAGCATGCGCAGAGAGCAGGACCGCCTGGACTCCTTCCATCCCTGGACACTCTCCATCATAACTCCTGCTGAGCTTGCCAAGGCGGGCTTCTACTACCTGGGCCAAGGCGACCGAGTGGCCTGCTTCAGCTGTGGAGGACAGGTGTGTATCATCACAGGGACACGACCCAGGCTGCACTCAGGGAAAATGTTTACATGTGTAAGTACACAGGGTGCAGTGTAATTATCTCTGGGCTGTAATTCAGGGTGATTCAGGGGGTCTTAAGAGACCAAGCTAACCAACTATGTGCCCTTTTCTCAATCACGTTCAAAAACACATATTTTAGAGTTCCTATTCATTTTGACTGGATTATTTATCATCAGAAGTGGGCATCAGACTAAAGTACATCCACCTTACAACCAAAGGTAGCACCAATCAGGTGTGGTAATTTCTTGATGTTACTTTCAATGACTGAAGTTTTTGTTTGTATTTGCAGTTGAGTAACTGGGAGCCAGGTGACAGAGCTGTATCCGAGCACCAGAGGCATTATCCAAACTGTCGCTTTGTGCGGGGGGACAGAGCTGACAACGTTTCGCTGGCCGGAGCTGCCGTATCTGCATCTGGTGGAGTAACTTCTCAACTGTCTTCAGCAGCCCCAACCCTCAGTAATGTGTCCAACCCTGCCATGCAGCAGAGCGATGAGAGGCTGCTCACTTTTGTCAACTGGCCGTCTCGTATCCCTGTCAGGCCTGACCAGCTGGCTAAAGCTGGTTTCTACTATGTAGGTACGGACAATATCAAAGAGACAAGCTTATCAGCGCTTTTCTTTATCAGACAGTGACCTGATAAGGAGAAGCATGTAGCAGCTAGAAGGACGGCGAATGTTGGACTTTATTAGGTGGCCAAAACTCTAAATGAAAGATAATCTGGGTCCATGTCTTCAATATCCACTTTGTATAGTGATAATAAGGAGACAAAAAACTTTGAATTCTTTTCTCTGGCATATATTAATTTAGTAAAAACATTTTCCCCTTTCCTGGGAAAAAGCCCAAATCTTACTAAGTTTACATGCATTTTAGTATTAAAACAAAAGCTATGCCCCCCAAAAGTCTGATTTACTGTATCTTATTTTATAGCAAATACTTGTAGAGGGCAGAGGTGGTATTTATATTTTTCTTAAACAAAAATAATACTCAGATTGAAATCTTAAAGCAGCCATTTAAAAGGTCCCGAAAGTCTTACACAGAATTGATTCATAAGGTACAGATGAAAAGTTGAAATGAAATGAATTATTTGGGGGGTGTCCACTGCAGACAGGTATTAGTCAGTATCAGTATGTGTCCAGTTTTTCATTTAAGCTGATAGAAATCTTTTGAGGAGCACCTGGTTATACACATGACCTCATGTTAATACTAAATATAGCATTCAAATGTGGTCAGGTTACTACCCAAGGTTTTAAGTAAAAGAGGAAGTGAAAGATGAAAAACACAAGTCATCTTTACCAGAATCATAATTTTCTTTTTTTATGAACCCATTCCCCTAAATCAAGTCTCTTGTTTTCCCTAAAGGTCGTAACGATGATGTCAAGTGTTTCTGCTGCGATGGAGGCCTGCGATGCTGGGAGTCCGGAGATGATCCTTGGGTGGAACATGCAAAATGGTTTCCTCGGTAAATGCCGTTGTTCGAAATCTTGTTTTATTGTTGATTTTTTTATTTAGTCTCAAAATATGTCATCCAGAGCCCTTTGTACTGTAGTAAAAGTATACACTGTAATTGCAGGTGTGAATATTTGCTCCAGGAGAAGGGACAAGAGTTTGTTCACCAGATCCAGGCTCGCTTCCCTCGGCTGTTTGAGCAGGTCAGTAGAAAGCAGCATAGAAATGTGTTTGTGGTTCAAATATTTGGCATAGAACAAGTCATTTAGATAAAAATGCTTATTTTTCTGTTTTGTCACCAAAAGCTTTTAACAAATGGAGACAGCAGCTCCAGAGAGTTTGTGGATCCACCTGGTGAGTTTGAAATTATTTGTAGTTTCCCAGTCTAAATTAAGAGTTTATGAAATGTAATTATACAATAAAAAAGGGTTTAAAGACTCGTAAATGGAAACGTTTGTGAATAGGATAACAAGTTAGGAAGTCCTATCACCCAGCCGAACATTTCTACCCTCTCTTTCTCAGTGGTTCACCTCGGTCCAGGAGAGGAGCGATCCGAGGACGCTGTCATGATGAACACCCCTGTGATTAAGTCGGCTTTAGAGATGGGCTTTGAGCGTAGTCTAGTCAAGCAAACAGTCCAGAGCAAGATCCTGACTAGCGGAGAGAACTACAGGACCGTCCAGGAGCTGGTTTTAGACCTGCTGAGTGCCGAGGACCAGAAAAGGGAGGAGGAGCGAGAAATGCTGGCGGAGGCTATGGCATCAGGTACAGCTGGTGGTGAAAATATGGATGTCTCTGCGATGTATTGTGCATGAAAGCTGTGCTATCGGCTGCTCTCAGGCCAGTGAACATTTGAATAATAATTTTTTTATTTTTGTTTCAGATGGTTTCACTTTTGTGAAGAGACACCAGGCAGCGTTGATCCAGCGTCTGAAGAGTGTGGAGCCAGTGCTGGAGCATTTAAGAGAGCAAAATATGTTATGTAAGTTTCTTATTTCTTTCTGTGTTGTGAGAGTTGAATACCTTACTTTACTAGTAGAAATTAGTGTTTGGGGTGCAGGATTGAGTGTTTCAACAGCTATGAGATTGAACTATTTCTGATCATAACTGAAACTTGACTTGTAACATACAGTACCGGTCAAAAGTTTGGGGTCACTTAGAAATTCCCATTGCACTCCATTATAGACAGAATACCAGCTGAGATATACCAGCTGAGATCAGTTGTATTGTTTTTTCAACCAGGGCAGCAGTTTTCAGATTACATTATGTGCTTACTTAATTGCAAAAGGGTATTCCAGTAGCCTACAGACATCACACACAACATATGCATACATCATAACAGTACAAATCCAAATGAATTATATATATATATATAAAATATTTTTCTGAATCATACACCCCTAGTTCTAGGTTTATTGAATTAAATAAAGTAATGTCAAGAGTTTTCCCATGAGCCTGTTTGGGATGCATGTTGTAACAAGCAGTCGGTGTAATTTTCAGTATATTCATTCATTTCATTTTGTACACTGTAGTTTAATGGTTAATATTAATCATTTAATATAGATGCTCATCAAAATTAAAAAAGCATGACAGACAAGCGATTATTCAACAAAACTGTTTTTAAGAATAACTGGAGTAATGATTATGCAGCTGTAGCATTTCATCAGAAACCTCTCAATTCTAAGTTACACATCCCTGTGAACCTGCAGCTACCGAGGAGTATAGCGGTCTTAAGGCTCAGACGTCGCCTCAGCAGCAAACTGCCCGGCTGATAGAGCTAGTCCTCAACAAGGGAAACGCTGCAGCCGAGGTCTTCCGCAACTGGATCCAGAAAAACGACGTACACTTGCTCAGAGATCTCATGGGTATGTCTGTCCCACCACACCACAGATTTTCTGATTGTACTTAAAACACATTTGATATATTTGGCTACTAAAGGTTCAGTGTTTATTCAGATACACTTGTACAGAAACATGAACCTGGACAAAACTAGGAACTAACAATACAGTTCGAACTGGAGCTTAGTGGTTTAGTTAAGTCCAGACGGCATCCACAGCACAAAGCATGTTGTTCCGTCCTGAAAGCCCTAAAGACTTAGCGTAAGATAGTTCTTATTTAGAGTATATTGTTTATGAAACTAAGCCTAAGCTAACTACATGTTGTCTTTCACATTTTCAGCCCAATCAAACGAAGCTGCATCACCAAGCCAAGATCTTTCAGGTATAAAGACACACCTGAGCCTTAAGCAGGATTTACTATCACGCCAGTTGAATGTTTTGTGCTTAATTGTTTTGACAGTGAAGCACTTTGTAACTTCTATTTTAGTCATCCTAATCTTAATTTCAACCCCATGATGTGAAGTTTCTAAATATAAATGTTACATTAAACCATTTTTCAGGTTTGTAATGCAATTAATTAATTAATTCCTGCATGAACTGCCAGTAATTAAGCAATTTTAATTTTGAGATTGCCAGTAGTAACCTGTTTGAATACCATGGGTCATTTGTCACCATCTAAAGATTGACAAATAAGAAAAGTAAAAATTTAGACTGACATGTTGGAAGATGGAAAATAAATGGCAATCCTTTTTTTCTTTGCAGACCTCCCCATGGAGGAGCAGCTGCGGCGCCTGCAGGAGGAGCGTACTTGCAAAGTTTGTATGGATAAAGAAGTCAACATCGTCTTCATCCCATGTGGCCACCTGGTGGTGTGCAAAGAATGTGCACCATCACTGCGAAAGTGCCCAATCTGCAGAGGCCTGGTTAAAGGCACAGTCCGCACCTTCCTCTCATAAACAGGAGTGGCATTTGTGTAGAATTTAAGCAATATAAAATACATTTATTGGAAAGCGCAGGATGGTTGTTGTGCATCTTTTTCGCCCCTATGCAACTTATCTGTCCAAATTGAATCCCTAGAGGCATTCAAATATCACCTGTTTTCTACATAATCTCAAACAGCTGACAGACAGAACCTAATCTGATAGATGATAGAATACAGTTAGTTGTACAAGATATCTTGATGTAATCTTAACTTCTGGCATTTATTACTAAGTTTGGGTTATATTTACTGTATCATGTTATCAGTTACAATATCGAAAAAGTACAACAAATATAATCAATGTTCAATCCATTGAACTGTTCCATTGGTACTCAGTCATCTCAACTCTCCACACATGTTAAACAAGCCTTTTGTGTGTTGAGTAATGGTGTAAACTACAGTAAGAAGCAGCTACATAAGCTACAAAGGACTTTGTGAGCTTGAGTAATGTTCTGTAAAACTAACCAATATGGTTGGGAAGTCTCAATTTAAACAAATTAAGATAATTTGTCATAAATTGACCCTGCAATGACAGAATAACCAAATGACATCAACTACAAACTAAACTCACATTAACTTTACCAACTTATCTTTAATGCAAGACTTCTGTTTTAAGTTTAAAAATTAAAATCAGTTTAACTACTTTAGCAAGTATGAATGTAAGGCATTCTTTCTGTACACCCTTGCTTTTAAACTGAACCGACTTTAGTGCATTACTGTGTTCTCCAATGTAACTACAGCTATTTTTCCTATTTTAAATAAAACATGGATATATTCTGTCCTACGTTGAAGTTTACATGTACTAGTCCCTTTTTTCATACAGATCAGTAACATCTGGTGATACAAGTCCAACATTTTCCTTGAGCTTTCACACCAGAAATTGGCAACATGGACAGCTGCCCATTTACTAGTTTGCACTTGCGGTTATTTAGTGAAAGTAGGGAACAATAAACCTGGAACCATGTCCACTCTAAGCATGCCTTTTCACCAAGTCCAATGTAACAGTTACCTTTTAGCAGTAAGTAGTAAACATAGCCTTAAAACCACTGCTATGCCATTAAGTTACAGCAGCACAAATCCAACAGTAACACAAGATGCCAACACTATAGAATATTATAAGTTTGATTACATGTCAACTTATTAGCTTCTGGTCACTAGAGCATCACAACTTTCAGTGCAGGACAGAAAAAAACCTTAACTGGTCGATCGCACGTACAAAAGCCAAACTACGCTTAATTCCTTGATTGTTTTTTTAAAAAGGTAATTCTTATGCTTGCTACTAATACTATCTTTGATGCCTGGTACATGCTGTCTTTGTATTAGATTTGTGAAAAGGTTCTTGGAGAATGCTGTGCATGATTAACTAACAAGATGGAGTAAAAAAAAATACCAAAACTGAACTCACAGCTGACAAATGTTTCTAAAAAATGTCGATTTACTGTATGTGCCCATGTGTAAAGACAACTCACAAACACAAGGACACTGAATCTGTTGTAGTTTATACAAATATTTATTCTTCCACAAGTCTCTTCTGCCACCGTTTAGATGATGCCAATCTGTAGAAGGGAACAGGACATGAATTACGCTGTTCAACAGACTGAATACATCTGTACCTGCACCATCTGGCATCAGTGGTTCCTTTGAATGCATCATGGACATTCAGATATAATAAAAGTTTACATCACTTGCACAGGATTGACAACTTCTTACAACCATTATGTTGAACTAGCTTTCAAAACCCCATTTTACCCTTTTAAATGATTGAAAACTCACCTTGTTAGCAACATCCAACGCATCGTAATCTGGTGCGAGACGAACGTACGCCTTCTTCTCACCGTCAGGCCTGAACAATGAAAGGAAGATCAAAAGTCAAATCTATGCTATCAACTTAATATTTACAATGGGAGAAGTTGTTTGAGTACCAATGTTGACCACATTAGGTCCAATATTCTAACCGCAAATTATGTTTAATATGCCATATGTTTGTAACGGTATATCAAGTCCTGCAATCTGAGTTCAACAACACAAACTTTAAACAAATGTAATAACTGAGTAAATATACCACTGAATCATGTTCTGGCTTGAATTATGAATAGTATATTAAAGGAGTGCCCAAAGGGTAATTTATCCGGTATTCCACCTGGACAACATGAAACATTAGCTCAGCATTGGTTAAGATTTCTACCTGATGAGTGTGTTGACTTTGGCGACGTCGATGTCGTACAGCTTCTTGACAGCGTGTTTAATCTGGTGTTTGTTTGCCTTGACGTCCACAATAAACACAAGTGTGTTATTGTCCTCAATCTTCTTCATGGCGGACTCTGTTGTCAAGGGGAACTTGATGATGGCATAGTGATCCAACCTTCAGAAAAGATATAAATTAGGACCAAAAAAAAGCATCAGATCCAAAGCATCACTTTTCTGATCAAAGTCTACAAAACAGACCTGTTAATATCTACAATTATTTTACAAAATCTACAAAAATGTGCCTTTGCAGATTGTTCTTAAGTAAAACAAAAATATTCAAAGTCGGGTGCATCAGTAGTTTATAAAGCTGGAATCACACTTTTTCATACTTTGATCGCTTTTACCATCATATGCACCAGGTTGAATCCCTGCATTTTTCAGCAGCATGCAGTTAGCAGTCACTGTAACTCACTTGTTCCTGCGAGGAGCACTCTTGCGAGGATATTTGGGCTGCCTGCGCAGACGAAGTGTTTTAGGGCGACGGAAGGTAGGAGAAGTCCTGATTTTCTTCTTCCTCTGGCTGTGGACACCCTTGAGCACAGCCTTTTTGGCCTTCAGAGCCTTTGACTTGGCCTCTGTCTTGGCGGGGACAGCTTAAATAGAGAAATACCATGGGTTAGACTTTTGGTCAACTGATCATCTAGTTTGTAATTTGGTAATATTTGTTGAAAACGGCATCATCTAGTATATTATTTCATATGTTGTACTCCACTAAAATGAGTCCTTAGATTAGCTTTATAACCGACTAGGGTTTGCTATTCCCTTTTAGACGTGCCACTGAGTAAAGCTGCATATACACTTACATGCTAAGACATTCAAATAAACTTTATTTTCTGTATGATGCTAACGTCTAATGTCTAACGTTCAGTGGTGTAACGTAATCGGACTACTAAAGCACATTTCCCTGAAGAAATAAGTGTTTAAAAATTAAATACTGGCAACCAATACATACATATATTTCCATATATAACGTTAGCTGTATGGTGACTTTCAATTCACTGCCTAGGATATGTTGTGTGATCATGGTATGAAGATACGATTAACATTAGCTAATGAATACATGAATTTAAAAGATCGCACGTCTTAGTCACTTTACAGAACCACGGTTATTTTCAACTAACGAAAATGGCCAAGATATTAAGACATTGGTTTGTTTTCTTGCAATACAACTGCAACTTGGCTATATCACGTGTAAAGTTAGCTAATAAAAAAAGCACCGCTGAAGCGCAGTAAGTGCTAACATCACTAAAATATCCACTCTACCAACCTATTAGCTAGCTATATAACAAGCGCTACTAAGACATCACCTAGCTAAAACGTTCTCATAACAAACTGCAGCCTATGAAGTAATCAGGACGGAGTAATGGCCGTAACTATATATATAGCTAACTACACACGGTTTTGGTGAGCAAACGCTGACATGCTTATATTAGCTTAGCATCACGTTCTGACATACATGCAGGAAAGACGATCTGCGTTATCTACATATTTAGACAGTTGGCAGCAATATTCTGACATTACTTAAACCACTGTCCATTTATCCTTAAACTTCGGACTCCATTAATGAACCTTAAAGGCGATATAATCGTGAATTACACGAGTTATTCATTCAAAATTATTAGATTGACAAACCTTCCTTCTTCACCTTCGGTGCCATGTTGAGAAAGGAAGATTAAACGGGGTTTCCTGCAGTATAATGCATGGGCGAGATCTCACAGCCGATGTATCGCGAGAGCTAAGAAAGGTCCTCTGGAATAAACACTCAGACGCAGACTGCAGATGGGGCCTTATTTTTACTGTAATAAACTCTTTGTTAAACCATCTGTATATCAATCAAATTTGGAATGATAATCTTCTGTTTTGGTGGTGGGGCTACCTTTTTTTGTACAGATTTAATAATAATACAACATCACGTGATAATGTTATCAAGAAGGGTGTGAAAGCTTACGTTTGTTATTCTGTTAGATGTGGCACTGCATATGCACACCATGTATTGTTTTTGTTTGTTAATGAATAATAGCCAATCTGAAGCAAATCTGGCTTCCAGATAGCTTTCTTCACTTCAGATTGCCACATCAGGTTTTCAATCTCCTAAGCGTAAACCATCATAGGCTTAGTGGTTAAAAGGTGAGTTGCTCTGTGAGTTTAAACTTTTTTTACTTTTCCCACACCAAAGTAAGGCATAACAAGGTACCATGTAGAAATAAAAAAAATTGTTTAGCTAATTTTATTACTTTATCCATATGACAGATTTCCTGCATGTATGAAAAATTAGTAAGTTGCAAAATCATTCAATGAACTTCCATTAAGCAAACTTATAAAAGTAAAATTGACCCTTTCAATAGTCTGAATATTACTCTAATCAGGTCAAGTGTGGTGTGTGGAGGGTACAACTGTGATGATTAATTAATCTTAAGGGAACTTGTTTCCCCATATCTCTCACAACTGCCTTCCATTTGTTTTATTTCAGCTTTGTTTTTTATGGCATATTATACAATGACTTTATGACATACAATACTATGATTTTTGTGACTTAATATACTATGAAATGTTTTACTTTAAAAACACTAATAGTAATGACTTACTAAACGTTAAACCTTGAAATTGAATGCCCTATCTTGTTCAGTGTACATGAGTCTAGCTTGTCAGTTGTACGTAAAAAAAATCAATCACTCATTAAAGCCTTCATTAAGATTGTTTGTTAAAATGTTCAGTCATTGTCACAAAAAAATGTATACACATGTATATATATATATATACAGTATATAAACAGTTTATTTCATACTCCGATAATACAAAGCACGTGTGAAAATGAGCAGTAAATCAGACAGAAAAAATTAAATTAAAATCCATGTCCATCTTCATCTCAGTCCCCTGTGCCACTCATCTATTGCTCTTGTGGCTTATTTTTCTTCCCCTTTTTCCTGGTGGACAGAGTTGAAAAAGAAAATTGTGTCATGTCGCTGATACACACTGACAGATAAAAAGTGACTTTATGTTAGCAACATTTGTTTGGTTCTGGTTGACAGACTTAATTGCATAATCACACACTCTCACACGCACACCTTACTTTTTTAACTTGGCCCCAGAGGAATTGGATCCTGTCATCTGAGACACCTTGTGTGTTTCTCTTCCCCCTGCTTTCTGTGTTTTATGTCTTCTCTTCAGCTCCTGTCCTTTTGTCATGTTTTCTCCTTTCTGCTTCTGTACTGTGGTTTGAGATCCATTTTTTTCCTTCTGCTTACTGCCTGCTGCCTGCGCCGCTCCTTTCTGTGCTTTATTTGGAGCTTTGCCTTTTTTCTTCATTAAGAAGCGAGGGGTTGTGCAGATGGTGCTTCTCGTGGGAGGTTTCTTCTCAAGTCTCCGCTTCACTTTGCTAAACACACAAATACAGATGGACTTTTACAACCATTTTACCAAAACTTATCGATAAGTTCTGAAACTTAGATATCATCATCCATCTGCTTTACCTGTGTATCTTCTTGAAGCCAATCATGTAGTCGGGTACAGGACAGCCAGCTTGTTTTATGACGTTGGCAATGCTGTCAGAAAGACATGTAAAGATAAATATTGTAAGGGGTACAACACTTCAAATTTTGGGAGCTTGCATTACTAAGCGCCCAGACTCCCTCACTTTTGACCTTTTTTATGCTGCTTTTGTCCTGCACCTATACATCCGATAACCGGTCTGCCCTACAAAATTTCCTGTGTCATGAGCACAGCCAGACTTTTATACAAACTCATTTTCCAGAGTCGCAAACACAAAAACAGCTGTTCCTGTTTATTTGCAAAGGAAATCAGTTTGCACTTTTTGTATCCACATACCTGCGCAGCAGTGGCTTGTCATTTTCTGTGAAGAAGGTGATGGCCTTCCCCTGATGTCCAGCTCTACCAGTCCGACCTGAGGAGCAGCAAACGGAATGATATATGAATGAGCAGACAGGGAGAGAAAGAGGAGAAATACCTGATAGGTGACAACACAGGATTAGGGCTCCAAGTAACAATGTATATTATTGATTACGCTTTTTGTTATTATTTGTTATTTTTATTAATCATGTCGCTTGTAAAATATACCATAGTGACATATGCCCAACACAAGCTGCCAGATTCCGCAAAACCTTTTCAAAACCTAAAAAATTTACAATGATATCAAATGAACTAAACAAGCACATCTTCAAGTTTTACTAGCTTAGTTTGGACTTTTTACGTAATAAATAATAATTCACCGTTATTAAAATAATGACTTATTAATTATTAATTTTATTTGTCAAATCATAACAGAAGTTATTTGGGACCCTTTAGAGTAGGTCTAGACCACACTATAATTTACAAAGACCCAACAATTCCACCCAAGGACAAGCATTTGGTGCGACAGTTGAGAGGAAAACTTCTTTTTAACGTGCAGAAACCTCGGACGGAACCTGACTCTTGGTGGGCGGCCATCTGAGACACAGTATCACATTCAAGTCCATTAACTAATCAGGTAATGGTTTTAGCCCAATAGAGGATTATGTTATTATAAAATGATTGATTATATATAAATACTAACCAATTCGGTGGATGTACTCCACAGAGCTGGTGGGGAAGTCGTAGTTCAGCACGAGGTTGACTCCTTTAAAGTCGATTCCCCTGGCAAGCAGAGCCGTGCAGATCAACACCCAGATTTTACCAGACCGGAAACTGTTCACTACGTTGTCCCTCTGAAACAGAAAGGAGGAGGGTGAATACAAGGCTGCATTTCAGTGACACAGAGAGAACCCATAACACAGTGTATTAAGTGCGTACCTGCTGCTGTGTGCGGTCTGCGTGGATCACGTCTACATTGATGCCTTCGTACACCAACTCGTGGAAAAGCTCCCGTGCTCGGTCTATAGACTGCACAAACACCAGCATGGGAGGCAGGAAACCCTGAAAATGGCGAGGACATCCACGTGTACAGAAATAGAGCTCGTATTAATACATTAATTAAACACACCAATTGTTTACAAGCTTGAAAAGTAACCTCTCTGGACTGTCCATACTTTTTTGATGATATCCCTCATGGCCACCAGTTTGCCGTTCTCCGTCCCAACAAACAGCAGATCCTGCTCCACAGAGTCAACTGCCGTGTTTCTGAGATGACAATAAATTCATTTTTCTATCGTGACAAAAATATTTTATAAATCCATCAAAGTGTGGAGTTCTACAAGTAAATAATTACCTGTGTCCAATGTTGACAGACACCAGGTTGTCAAGGTTCAGACGGCACCACTGCTCTACATCTGGCGTGCAGGTGGCGCTGAAGAAAGCCCTGCGCACCTTTGAACCAGAACAGGCCAGAAAAACTGCGGCGAGCTGCTCCCTGAAACCCGTCTTACCGCCCTCAAACAGCTTATCAGACTCATCGACAACCAGCCACTCCACACTGAACACCAACAAAAACAACAACAATCAATCTCCCATTTTGACAGTGGAGACAGAGACAGAAAACAAGCAGAGGGAGAGGGGTATGTCATGCAACAAAAGGTCCCCCACCAGACTCAAACAATGGATGTTGTGATCATATGGTCTAAACCTGTGGAGCACTTGGAGCCTGTACCACAAAGCCAGATTAAAGCGACGCTTACTCCATCACTGCAGCAAAGAAAACTGAGATAACTTTGTGATAATTGGGAATAAAATGTATTTCCCTTTTTGTCTTGTGGAAAAAAAGAATCCACACAATCAATTAAGAAAGACAGATTCAATTAAACATGGTACAAAGTACGGAGTGTGGACTGGTACCGCCTGAGCACTGCCAAGGTGCTCTTGAGCAAGCACTCTGACATCTCTCCATTAGTGCATGTATAGGACCTGAGCATGTGTGTGTATTTCAGGCCTTTGTGTAGTGTGTAATAACAACAGTGTAAAGTGTTATTTCCCCATAGGATCAATAAAGAGTATAAATTAAATTAAAAACTTGTGGAGTTTTGACCTGTAATCTCTACCATATGGAACTATGTATTTTTGAGTTGCTCCAACTGTTTTATTTCCCTAGTGCTCACGCACATGGGTGACGATACACAATGCTGCCAACGAATGCAAGCTAGTAAACAAGCATGTAAGCACTGTAGGTTTGTAAATGTTTTATGGGGAAAAAATTTATTCAACATGTTTGTTAGACCTAAAGGATTCACACAACTGAGTTTTGGTAACTAACAGTGAACAGAAACATAAGTTTCTTGCAAACATAACTTTGCAAGAAAACTTTACGGGGCACCTTTATGAAAAAAAAAAACTATTTCAGAGAGCAGCAAATTCCATGTTACCTGCTGAGGTCCAGAGCTGGAGGATCCTGCTTGAGAAGAAAGACGAGTCTGTTTGGAGTACTGACGAGTATATCTGCACAGAAATATAGGAGGAAAACCGTGATGTAAAGGCAATTCAGATATTAATTTGTCTATGAAGACATTTTCCATGTCTTACCGTATTTTTTGTTTGACTGTGGTCCATATTTCTTGGCTGCCAGAGAGGCTTTGTCCATGATGTGAACTCTAAATCCTACTCCCTCCGACAGCCGGAGGAGCTCTCTGTAGGTCTAAACACAACACAACAAAACAGACTAAAGATTCATGCAAATGTGTGTATGATTATTTAACCCAAAAAAAAAAAAAAACGTAAGCAGTAGCTGGAACTCCCACTGTATTCAATAGGGATTAAAACATAGAAGCTAATGTCTTGCCATCTCCTTCCTTGATATGAATAAATATGCCAATATCATGTTATAAAAATCTGGATAACCTTGATAATGGAAAGTGAAACTGTAATCTTCTAATAAAAGCTTTTTGTGTGTGTGTGTGTGTGTGTGTGTGTGTGTGTGTGTGTGTGTGTGTGTGTACCTGGTTGGCCAGTTCTCTGGTCGGGGAGATGACCACAGCTCTGAAGCCCAGGTTGGCCGGCTGCTGCAGGTGGGCGAGCAGTGGGAGACAGAAAGCCAAAGTCTTTCCTGATCCTGTGGGAGCGCAGGCCAGGAGCTCCCGACCCTGACAGAGAAACCAGACACATGGAAATCCTCACTTAACCACCGACTGCGCGTTATTTACAAGCGCTTTTCTAGTCTGAGCGACTACTCAAAGCGCTTTTACATAGTACAGGATACATTCACCGTTCACACACATTCACACACTGTGGCGGGGCTGCCACAAAGGTGCCACCTGCTCATCAGATAAACACTCACAGACTCACACTCCGATGCACAGAAAAAATCGGGTTCAGTGTCTTGCCCAAGGACAGATCGACATGGGAAGGGCTGGGGATTGAACCACCAACCTTTGGCAGGCAACCACTCTACCACTGAGCCACTGCCGCCCCAAACAACTGAATGTGTGTGTGTGTGTGTGTGTTAGGGTTGCACAATTAATTGCAATTCCATCAAAATCGCAATTGTATCCTACAGACTAAAGAAAAAAAATCTTCTTTTGGTACAGATCCCAAAATTATCGTTCCTTCCGATATCGTACATCATGTTCCAATCGCAATACCAGTCAAATTAGTCGCAATTAGATATTTTCTTCACATCGTGCAGCCCTGTGTGTGTGTGTGTGTGTGTGTGTGCGTACTCACGTGCATCATGAGCGGTATCGCCTGCATCTGTACTGGCGTCGGGGAGTTCAGCCCTGCGTCTTTGAGGTTCTGAAGGACACGTGGGTTGAGACGATACTCGGACTGGAGCTCCTCAAATGTGCACACAGGGTTGGGTACATCGCAGCCGTGCACATTTATACGGTGTTGAGAGCGAATGCGATTCACCTAAAAACAAATACCGAAAGAGAGAGAGAGAAAAAAGGATTTTACATAGGATAGATGGAAAGAGTAAGAGTACACATTTCATTTTTGTCAGAATCATAAACAATATCTTTATAATTTCCTGTGCTGGGAGTTGTATGAGGACCTTTTCCTGATGGAGATGCTTCAGCCTCTTCAGGGAGGATTTCTCCTTCCCGTCACTCGGCAGGATTTGAATCTTTCTGTCCAATGCGGAGGTCCAGGTGATGCCGCTTCCCTCCATGTCTTTCAGCGCTCCACCACCAGCTTCAGTCAGACAGAAGACAGAAGACAGCGGTGAGTCTCCAACCCTGGACAGCTACATAACGTTTGTTTTAAATGTCATCACATACCACTGTTGATTTTAAACATTGGCCACAATGGCCTGATACAGAGATGGCACCTCTCTATAAACAGTATGGCAAAATCTCTGAGAGTTGACAAATGTATATCATCTGTCATTACACATCATCATCATCTGACTCCAGACCTGGAATTGTTAAATTAAGAATAGTCGATATTCATAAACAGACTGTCTCTTCAACACTTGCTGTTTAATATGGCACATCCCACTAGGGCTGAAACTAATTATTTTTTCATTATTGATACAGTATATCAACCAATTATTTTCAAGATGACTTAATTATATTTTTAAAGACACCCATTACAAATCTTCACATTTTAGAAGCTGGGCCAAGAAAATTTTGGCCATTTGTGCTTATTAAATGACATTACTGATTTATGGTCTATTTTTTCAATGCAGATACATATCTGTATTTCAACTGTTTTACCAGGTCCACTATCTGTCGCCCTACATCACACAATACAGACATTACACATTAACAAATTGACATACATTTAATTTGTTTTAAAATATGTATCACCCAGGATATGCATATTAAAAAAATAATAATCTGGAAATAACCACAGCCAGCTGCTAATCAGTTATTAATGTCTAAATTGGTCAGGAGCAAACCGCCATATTTTTTACCTTCCACTTCCACCTTGTTTCTTTTCTTCTTTTTCGTCCTCACGTCTTTCTCCCTTTTCTTCCTTTTGCTTCCCACCTCATATTCATCTCCATCATCATCACCACCATCCTCCTTCTCTACCTCCAGTCCTATTGAACTGCTCTGGGATCCAATGGTTGATCCTGTTCCAAAGTAATCGATCGCAGAGAGAGCATCTAAAGACGCTTCCCCTCCCTGAGATCTGGCAACCTGTAAAATAAGACACGGGTACATTCACTATCAGTCTGTAATACACTTGTGTGACATATTATCCAACCACTCATCAAATAAAGCGACTTTAAAAGCACCCAACCTCCATAAAATGTCAATATAAAAAAGGTATATCCAAAAAACTAAGGAGTGCAGCACATTTTCTGGTACAAATCAGGGTTAGCCTAAATATATCAAACCGTGGCTCATTCTGTTATCAATCACTATTTTTCGTCTGGTATTTGACCAGCTACACATGTCCCCTTTACCTTAAACCGAGCGGCGTCTTGACCAAACTTCTTCAGGTCAAATTTTGCTCCAGCTCCGAGTTTCCGAAACAGTTCGAAGGCGTCCATTCCTCCAGCAGCGTGGTAGTCTGCCCGCATCCATCCAGGCATCACTAGTCAACATCCGGATCATCGACCAGCAGCTCTGAGCATTGGAGCCCCCTACTGGCTGTGTTTAACACCACGAATGTTACCAAGTTATTTTAACAGTCTATGGTCAATACCAGTAATTCACACCGAATCAGAGCACCAACCATTCACCCACGTGCAAATGAAACTGAAAATAGCACACATTATAGATTATTACATCTTCATACCTGCTTTATGATGTGCCAACTAAGAGCACATCAATGCATTGATGTATTTAGACATCATTATACATTGTAAGTATACATTTCTATTCATACGAGACCTTAGATAATAATAATCATATTTTGTGAAATAAGTGGTTATAGGGGAGAAATTGGCTGCTTTTCAGGTTATATATTTACCAGTTTATCTACTAGCTCTTACTTTAATGTTTTAAATCTAAGGTCAACTTCACTAATTGGATGTCCACTCATGTGTAGAAATCCCTGCTGCATGCAAGTCGCTTGATTAGTCAGTGTCATCATTGCTGTGTTAACATAGACAATGTAGTGTACTTCATGACTAATGATTGTAATAATTATGGATGCACAGTGTTATTTAGATAAACAACTGTATTAAGCTTACTTTCATATATCAAAATATAGTTTAATATGGCAGAAGTATGTAATAAACAAAAACAGAATGATGTTTAGGGAATCGACCATGTTTCACTGTTATGCATTACATCAGACAAAACTGTCCACACCTCAATAAATCATTTTCCTCATCCTTACTAACATAAAACATTTTGTTAAACAATAAACCAATATGTTCATTACAACATGATTCCACTGGAAAGTTAGTCCATTACTGTGTTTTCAGAAAATAATTTCACTACGTCTTTGTACATCAGATGTTTATTTATAAAAGAGTGCAAGTGCAATTAGATAAATAAATGGATATAAAAGCCAATGCAAACTTCAAAATATCTTTAAATGTACATAAGGAAAAAAAGTCAAATGGCCTTAAGTTTTTCAAAATATTCTTGTGGTTCCTTGTGATGTCCTAAGATCTGATTAGTTCAGTCATCGTTAGTTTAAGGTTGGCTGTCTCTCCCTCAATTGTCTGCCTGCTCTGATCCGTGCAACCTGAGAGAGAGAGAGAGAGAGAGAGAGAGAGAGAGAGAGAGAGAGAGAGAGAGAGAGAGAGAGAGAGAGAGAGAGAGAGAGAGAGAGAGAGAGAGAGAGAGAGAGAGAGAGAGAGAGAGAGAGAGAGAGAGAGAGAGAGAGAGAGAGAGAAAGAGAGAGAGAGAGAGAGAGAGAGAGAGAGAGAGAAAGAGAGAGAGAGAGAGAGAGAGAGAGAGAGAGAGAGCGAGAGAGCGAGAGAGCGAGAGAGCGAGAGAGCGAGAGAGCGAGAGAGCGAGAGAGGTGTCCTGGTGATCTCAGACAGTTTTCTTAGATTGCTTTCAACCCTGAGCAGTTTGGTCCGTTCTAATAAAACCCTGGAGCATTTCGTTGGATTGTCTGGTCATCATTTAAATCACTTCCAAGTGACAATGCAATCCAACCCAAATACTGCAAGTGAACCAAAAACAAAACATTTACTAGCCTGCTATTTCAACCTTGCACACAATTCATGGACTTGTATACGATTTAAGGGTTGAGAACTTTCAAATTCATAACCTATTATTGTCATAAATTGCTCGTCGTCTGTGTGACAACCCATCACAATCTCTCTCATCAGGTCCCGCCCTCTCCTTCATTTGCTATCTTGTCAGCTGCTTATATTGTTTGCCTTCTTCTAAAAAACACTAAAGCAAAACCAGAAAACCCAAGACATTATAGATTTCATATTGCTCCATTATTTCTGAGACCAGAAGCTTTGTCCAATTTCATTCAGACTTTCTGTCCAATACCATCCAAGCGACCGTGTGACATTTGTTTACAATGTTTGGCAAGTATGGCAAAGTGCAGTGCCGAAAAACCGAACCAAATGAAAAATCCAACAGAGTTGCACCCAGTCTACCGAACTACAAGTGTGACAGAGACCTTAAACCAAGCACTGCAGCTGGCAATGAGACTCTTCACAGCCCTTCACAGGTCTTTAGCAAGTCTTCTAGGAAATGAACCACCACCTCTTTACCTCTCTCCTCCTCTCCCCATCCCTCCCCTTCAGCCTTCAATTCCTTCAGTCTGATTAGGGTCTCCTGAAGGCCTACAACTCTCTGCTGAGGGGTAAAACTGTCCCCCACAGCATCTTTTTCGCCATCTGCCCCCTCTCCTCCTCCTTCCTCTGCTCTGAGATATTTGATCAAATGCTCTTTGATGCCCCTCCCCTCCTCCCCAGCCAGCGATGCCCCAAGGGCAGGCATGTCCTGTGACTGGCTGACGCTGAGCAGGTGTAGAAGAGCTTGTGAGAGTGTGTGTCGCAGGCTGGCACTGTAGCGGTACTCTAAGAAGTCGTTTGTATCTTCACTGTTCTCAAGCGCCGTGGCCAGGGAACGCCACACACAGCTGAACTGCTTTAAGTCCCCGTAGCAGCCGCGCTTGGCTGGAACCGCCAGGGCAGCGGCAGACTTGATCCGCACCTTGAAGTTCTTACAGGAGGTAACAACATGACAGAGAGAGGAGAATGCGTCACTAGACCAGGGAGCTGAGTCTACAAAGAGGGAAGAGACAGAAATTAACTGTTAAGTTTGACAGGCAGGCATCAATAAAACTAAACTAAAATTGAGATCAATCATAAACAGTTAGGAAAACATGCTTATTCCCTTTCTTGCAAAGAGTTAAATGAGAAGGTCAAAAAAATTTCAAGTCTTTACGCTGAATATGAGGCCAACGCCAAGGCAGTTAGCTTTGCATTAATACTGGAAACAGCTAACCCGGCTTTGTCCAAAGGTAATCCTACCAGCATCTCTAGCGCTCACCGATTAACAGGTTTTGTATCAGCAGCAGTTTGACAGTTAATCTGTACAAAAAGCAACCGTTTGTGGTTATACTGGAGAGTTACTTGCTGGAACTATTTCTTGGCTGAGCACAATAATAGTAGTATTTTTGTCACAGTGAGGTTGGTAGGCAACTAGTAGAGACTCCAAGAAGTCACTGTGTCAAGAATTAGTTATACAGCATAAGATCCTTTTTAAAGAAATAGTTCAACATTTTTCTGAAATACACTGGTTTTGTCTTTTCCAGTCTCTATGCTAAGCTAGCCATCTTCTTACTTCATATGTAACAAAAAGATAAGAGAGCGGTGTTCATCTTCACCTTTATCTCCAGCTTTCAACAAGCAAGCAAATAAGGATAGTTCCCAAAATAAGTAACTATTTCTTTACATCCTGGTTGAAGCATGGTCAAAGAGTTAGGACAATGACCCGCGTTGACCAATTCATGAGGGCAAACAAGGTGAATGTCCTTGGAAAAAGCAAATGAATGAAGACTTACCGAGCGGAAGGGCTGGGTTTCTGAAAGCATTTCCCAAGGCGTAACAGGCATTCCATCTGACCTTCATAGTGGCCTCTGATTGGACAGTTTTAACCAGAGCAAGGACTGCATCTTCCAGCGGGCGTTGGAACGCAGATCGACTCAGCTGACTTTGACGCAGGAAATGAAGCAGATTCCCGAGTGCTCGCACTGCGTTAGACTTCACCTGGGGGGGGGGGTTGGGGGGTGGTAAATGAGGTTTTACTAAGAAAGTTGGCATTAATGTAATGACATTGTTATGTTGATTGACCATTCTCATAGATCCAGTTGTTTCCTATTTGACTGAACTGTGTCCCAAACAGATCCCTTTTGAAACTTCATAGCAGACAAACAAAATGTGGCAAGACAAATCGGAATGTTTGTGCCTTGCTTTTGTGTGTAAAAGAGTAAGCGTTCTCACCCTGTCTTTGTCAGCTGATGCTCGGGTGGCTGCCTGCAACATCTTTAGAAGCAGCATGTCTGATAACTCTTCCTGGAAGTCCACACCTACACTCTCCCTGACAAAGAAACAGGAGATAAACAGATTACAAAAATACAATCTCTGATAACAGACTATAAACATTGAATACCATACTAGTCTGGTTTTATCCAAATCAGTTACCTAATTCTTTTTTTTTTCTCAAAACCTTTTCTTTGTTAATAACATGATGGAAGTTAGGCTTTTATTTTGTAAGATAAATAAGTGATTCATGCTTTAATCTTGTTAAGATGAAATGTCTTTCATTTACTGTCATAGAGATGCATTCACTGTGTTTTCTTAAGCATTAACTTAGCACCTTATATCCATGTTTTCTTACATATTAACAATAAGTGTGTCTGTGAGGTTGCCTAGTGACCAGGCCGCCTTGGCACGGACATTTGGAGATCGATCATCAAGTGCAGCGAGGATAGTGTTTGCTGTATCCGCCACGAACATCACATCCTGAACAGAGGAAAAAGAGGGGGAAAAAATCAGCAACATGTTGCATGGTGTTCAGTATGTGCATAGTTGGTGGTCAGGGTCCCTACCTCTCTGAGACATGGGAACAGTATGTAGACTCCCAAAGCCCTGACGGCTGCGGTCTTCACCAGATAGTTTTCACTGTAGGTCAGCCCCAGCAGCACGGTGATGCACATCAGCTGCGTCTTTTCCTTAAAGAAAAAAAAAAAAAAACATCACACATCACACCTACTGCTCCATTGAGCTCAGTATTAGTTGTGTAGAAACAATTAAAGTGAAACTCACAGGCAGCTGTGCGAAGGCCTGCGGTAGAATGGAGGGGAGCGTGTCGCAGGCGCTCGTCTGCAGTGTGGGATGTTGTTCGTTCTGTAGGGCTCCGTTCAGAGGACCACTCAAGACTTCTGACCAAAAGAGCACCACCTATATATATCATGCAAATATATGTATGAAAACACATTAATATATATCACAGTTCATTAGAATTGATATCAACAAAATTTTAAAACTACGTTCTCCTTCCTCAAGTTTATGTTTTTAGAAAACAAACAATGGCAACAAACGGCAATAGGACATATGGAACATTGTCTTTAAACTGTATATTCTGTATCAGGGTAGACCTGTTTTAAGATAGTTTGTACTAACTTGGCTTATGGGGACCCTCAAGCTCTCAGGCACGTTTTTCTCTGGCCTGTACTGCTGGATTATTCCTGTCCCCAACTCCTCTAGTAACTAAACAAAAGACAATGACATACAGATTAGTGCACAGGTGCAAATTTTCAAATTTCACATTCACACCATTAGTACTGCTGAAGATTGGACATAGGTGCAGATAAGAGAAAAAAAAGCAAGAGATACACAAGAGTGGAAGTCATTTACAGATGGCGTAAAAGAAACTTGAAGGTGTTACCTTTGCTCCATGCAGTTGTATGGAGGGGTCTGTCTCCCCAAGGCAGCGAGCGCTCACCTGCCCAATCTCACACAGACATGCTTGAGCTAGAGAGAAGTAGCCACGCACCAGGTGCGACATGACCTGAAACACACAGGACACACTTCAGATTTCACATTTTAAAAAAACCTTCAGATTTTTTTTAGAAATGTCTGTTAAGGGCTTTCTTTTGTCCATTTGTGTTTCACCCAATATCTATCACCTGTAGAGCTTCTAGTCGGACAGGGGAGGGCTCTAAAGCAGCACCTCCTCCTGTTCCCGCTCCCTCGCTGTCTGATTGGTCCTCTCTGGGCTGAGTCACCAGCAACACACACAGCCGCAGCAGCCACGGTGGGGCGGTGTCCTCCTCCCCCGGTGTGCGAGGAATTTGGGGGGAGTGTGTCCGCGAGCTCCGCAGGGAGGGTTTGACTGGTGTGCGAGAGGGCGAGGACACTCCGTCTCTTTGTCTCCAGCTGAGACCTGAGTCCTGTGGCGTGAATGAGCCAGTGCTGCTGCCCTCCGGCTGTTGGAGGAGAAGCTGCACCTCAGGGAGAGGAGCCTGAGTCGTCACCAGAGCCCCATAAAGTGTCAGGACAGACACACGAACATTCACATCTGAAGACAGAAAGCAGTTGTAAGAAGCCTGTGTTGCTAACCTGTTTGCGTAAATCCTTGTGTGCAGTTCATTGAGCGCACAAACGAAATACAGACCTCTGTGGCGCACATAGGGACGCATCTGCTTCCAGAGCGGGCTGAGCAGACCAGGTCTGAGGCGGTGGTAGGGTGCGTTTGCCACCAGGTAGGCCAGACACTAACAGACAGGATAAGCCATTAGAGCTGTTGGTCCAATCCCAGTGATACCAGACATCACTACCCAACCACATATGTGCATGTTTGAGCTGTACATAAGCTGTAAGCTCAACATTGAACTATCACACATTGCATAACAGGACAGTTGAAATCAAATTTTAATCAAAATAATCGTTCATTTTAAAAGTTTTCAATGTTCAGACACTGGGCAAGAAGAGAGAACAAAGTAGCAGTAACAGAAGAAAAAGCTTTCAGAAGGTTGATCACAAAACATGCATGTTAATGTACCTTTATGACCTGTGTGAGCGTCTGAGGGGAGGTCTCGGCCAGCAGAGCCAGACTGAGAGCGCGGTGCAGTTCTCTGATGGAAGTAGCTAGCGAGAAGGAGAAAGGGGTGTAAGATGTACGAGGAGACGCTGTATCTTCAGCCACAGCCAGGAACTGACGGGAGCCATCCAGCATGGCCGACAACACCTGAAGTGCAGACGCACGCACCTGGATCGGATAGAAAACAGACGGATGCTACAGCCATAAATTTTGAGGAGAATTGTAACATGAGTGAGGCCGTATTGTACCTTTGGAGAGGGGTCCTTCAGTATAATTGTGAGGAGAGTGAGAGTCGGCAGCCCACCAACAGGAGAGTCAGGGATGAAGGAGGACCAGTAGCCGTATAGAGTTCTCTTCTCTACAGCTTTCACCACCGCTAGCAGACAGTGCAGTGCTCCCTGACGCACACGACCGTGGTAAAGCCTAAGAGAGAAAGATACTGCAGGATGATTTTGCAGTTGATGCAACATTAGAAGGAAAAAAAAAAAACTTTACCATCCACTTTACAAAACTTACAATAAAAACAAAAAACATGCATACTTGTACCAAAAAAGAGATAGATGTGACATGGATGGACATGGGCAGTGGTTTTCTTTACCTTAATTTGCTCTGTGCACTGCCTTCCGGGTCAGAAAACTCTGAGTCAGAACTTGTTTTTTTCCATGACGGGTACAGAGACGGGCCAGAGGGTTTGGACAAGGACTCAACTTCCCCTCTGCCTCCCTCTCTTCCACCTCCTTTCTGAGGTTCCGGTACAGGATCTCGATCATCTTCCTCTTCATCATCACCCCTGCTCTCCTCAGTGCTCGTCTTCTTCCCCTTTCCCCTGGATTTCCTCTTTTTATTCTGGAGGAGAAACATGAAAAACACTTCAACCAAAAATGTGTGTTTCATCCCTGATTTTGAAACGGCGGCTTTAAATGAAGACTTGTCTTACCCCTGAGGTTTTGCCGGGCACAGCGGCATCCTTTTGTGATTCAATGGGTTTTGGTGGTTCAACAGGTTTTGATGCAGAGACCCTCGTACTGAGGAAGAGCTGATGGGTAAAGAACAGCCGGCCACTCCACACTCACACCTGGAGTTCCCTGGAACAAGAGCCTCTGCAGAAGACATGAACAGGTCTCCAAACAATTACTACAATAGTAATCACTGTCATGTTTGTTTGTGTTCATAAAAGGGCAAAAAAAGTGATAAAGCAATTACAAAATCTGCAAATGTTGTACCTTAAGTGCAGCCAGTACAGACCCAACCTCCTCTCCTCCGCCAAATTTCCACTTCCCACCTGAGAGACAACACTGAAGTCCTTTCAGTGCTGCCTGGATCACCTACACACAGAACACAAGGGCAGGCATAGATCATCTACGATTAAATGTATTTTTACCCATAGAAATGTTCTTTACATTATGCCAATTATCTGTACCATGCAGTAGAAGAGTTCATCCGTGTTGGGAGGTTTGGGTGACTGCAGAGTCGTCAGGAAGACTCTGAAAGATACACTTCTGTATTGATCATCCAAAGGTGGCTGACCAGGGATCCTAGAGAGAAACAATCCAACCAACCACAGTATTGACAGGCTGTGAACACAACACTGACATATCATCATCTTTTAGGTTGATAAGGCACCCTAACCCAAAGCTTTAAAAACACCTCTTCAGAAACAAATTCAGACACACCATGTATAGTCTAAAAAGTGGGTGCACATTACACACAGACAAAAATGCACTATGGCTACTGGCTAAATGTATCAGCACACTAAAGCCTACCTGAGACAGATGTTGGCCATACAGGTAAGGGCAACACGGCGTAACTCCATATTTGGCTGAGAAGGAGAACTATACAGCAAGAGGATGCCATCTTCACCCAGCAAGTCATTGAGGTGCTATGAATGAGAAAAACCTCAATGTACAGTATATATTCAGCAGTTATCATACACTTGTACACTTTCACAAAGCTTGTACAAATATCTACCTGATGGCACTGAGGTCCATTCCCATACACTATTGTGGAGAGTGCCAAGAGGACATCTGAGTGTGTCCAAGTACTGCACACTTTCAGCGCACTGGTGGTATAATTCACCAATACATCCAAGGTCCGCTCGTCCATTATTACCTTTTGAAACAGTGAGAAGAGAAAGTAAGAAGAAGAAAAAAAGTACAGAACATTAGATGAGTACACATGCAGTCATGGTCAGTACATGAGTAGATATGCACAGTAGTAAAATGTCTACTGTTACTTAAAAGGTCCCATGACATAGTGCTCTTTGGATGAATTTATATAGACCTTAGTGGTCCCCTAATACCATATCTTAAATCTGTTTCCCAAAACTCAGCCTTGGTGCAGAATTACAGCCACTAGAGCCAGTCCCACAATGAGCTTTCCTTAGGACGTCCCATTTTTGTGTCTGTCTATCGAGGAGGAGGGGTGGGGAGGGCAAGGTGAAAACAAAATGCCATGGGACAACACTACAGCTAGTAGTTACCTTTAGCTGATTGAGTAGATGATGTACTAGCTGGCAGAGTTTGATGACTAAATGTTCTTGACTCAGTGGCACAAGACAGCTGACATGTTTCAGCAGGGAGCACACATCCTGAAATGGAAATTAATAGACTCAGCACAACCAAGAATGTTTTCCACAGCGACAAACAAATAATCCTGCATATCACATATGCTCATTTAGTTGATTAAGTAAAAGCTTGATACAAAAAGAAAAGGCAAACTTTTTTTAAAGAACATTTATGTAAGAGCAAAACCTGATTGCACTTTGATTTTTAGCTGGGGTGTTGTTAAATGGTTGGTAGGACACTGCTATATAGGTTGCAAACGAGTAACAAGCTGTTAGTTGTTATATAATAATATAAAACACAAGTGTTTGCTACTAGGTGTTCTGTACAGTTGCTATGGCAGTACTACGAGCTATGGTGTTCTCAGCGGTTACTAGGGCGATGGGTGGCTGCTATGGTGTTTGGTGTTCTGCATAATGCACACTAATGAATACTAGCTAGTACACTAGAAAATGCTAGTACATTTTCAGTATCACAAGTTAAGTTGAATACAGTCGTCACTACAAGACCAAAGAGAGCATGCGTTACCTCTGGTCTGATGTTGATATTGGGGTCAAAGTTTTTGTTGTAGTTTTCGGACAGTAGCTGGTCAAACAGCAGGTTGAGCTCCTCTCGTAACTGACCAGAGTCTGCTTGCAGGGCACGGAGTTTTGCTGCGCAGCGGGAAAACTGTTTCTCGACGTCCGACGGTGAGCTGAGCCGCCAACCGTCCGTCCCGAGCGGAGTGAACGGGGCGGCCTCCGCTGACAAACCCACCGGAGGAAAAACAGGGACATCACTACGGCTCATAAGGGCCGGTGCTAACAACCCCGTTTGTGCCGCCATATTTGTGATCGCGGACGGCGGAAGTTTTACCTTGCGTGGATCTTCTTCCTTTCAAGCCTAATATCTAAATATCAGGCTCATTACTCCCCCCTACAGTGTAAACCACGAACATCGACTCCCTCTAAAACAGATGAAGAAACAACCATAAATTACATATTTTAAGAATACTTTTTCCGCCTTCAAATTTTGACAGGACAGTTAGGTGAGAAAGACTGAGCGGTCTGTGGCTGAAGACATGCTGGACCTCTGCGTCGAGGCATCTCAGTATGTGCGCCTGCTCTACCACTGAGTTAACCTGGCCACCATAAATTACATCAAAACATGATGTACAAATACACCATTACAAGAAAAAGTCATGCATCCAACAATTTTCGTGCAGTAATTGAGTATCGAAAGATTTAATAATTTTCACAACTACACCTTTTACATCTGTGTAATATTTGATTATATTCTTGAGTTTTTCGTGTTTGTGAGGAATTGGGCACTAAACTAGTCGTGGCATTGGTCCATGATGTACAGTATATCTTACCGTAATCTATAAACATAAATTTACTGATGCATTCATGCATATAAAGGCAGCTGAACAAGATGAAACTAGCTCTGTTGAGGTCTGGCAATGTGAGAGTTAAATTCTTTTATTTATAAGTAAGTTAACCTAACAGCGCATCAGTTTTTGGATACAACTTTTAGTTAGAAATGATTTTTAACTGGATGACAGGTAAACGTAGGTGTAAAGACAATGCAATTATTTTTACCTGTAGCATTATATATAAATCATCTGAAATAAAAGTTTTGATTTTATAAATTCCTTCTGCTGTATTTTCCTAGTCATTGTTACAATCAGAATGTAAGAACATTCGACTTAAGTACACGGTAATGTAGCAAAGTCAAGGCACGCATAGACACAAGTCATATTTTGAACCAATTTACTGTGTCAAAGTCGTCTTGTGCTCAACATGTTGAAAATAATCACAATACTGAACAGCACACTAAATCACATTCCAGAGATATATAGCATTAACATTCTAAAGAGTCACAACTAAAGTGGAAACAGGAATGTTCAAGCATGTACAAAACCTTAATCTCTTGGCATGTAGTTTTCTTTATTATGTGTAAGCAACAGCCTTGCAATAGTCTTAGAATGTATATTCAATCTCAGTCAACACTGAAAATTAAAGGCATTTCAAAAAACAAAACTAAAAAAAAGTCTGTTGCTTGTTCCATGAAAAATAAGTTATTATACAACACATCCATATGAAACAATGTCCGTGCATCAATGCACAGCAAAAAAATAATATCCAGAAATTAGTCATGTAATCTGTCAGATGTGAAAATGCTGGCCGAGTGCTGGAATGGGGCGTAGTTTGAAGAATGTCACATTGAATCAAACACAAGTCCAGGCACAACTACAGCGCCATCCACAGATGGGGGTAGTGTTGTGGGTGGCACACAATAATAGACTGAAGCAAGCAGGAAACCAGGAGGTAGGCATGTCAGCAGAAAAAATGGTTGAAAATGTACAGCGTGGCACAAAAGTATTGAGGGCTGAATTAAAAGTAGTTTTCGGAGGTCATGTTTGGATTTCAGCCAGACTTGAACAGTAGAATGGCCACTTGGCCCAGGTAGAAGTAGATGAAATGCTTTGTCTCGTGCGTCACGTAGCTCCCAAAATTCCTCCCAACAATGCAATGCCATGTGGGGTTGTACTTCTTGTCAAACTCCTGGAGGGGAGACAATAATTGCAATGGCATAGATGATAACGTTAACAGGTTTCATTCACAAGCTTGTACTGATTTAATATGGATATTATGTACCTTTTTGACATAGGCAGCAATATCCTTCTCAATGTTGTACTTTTCCATAGCCTGCATGGCACAGTCCACTGCATCCTGCTGCATTTCATCTGACATGTCTGCATTCTTTATCACTGCCTTCTTGTCAGACATTTTGGCTTTTTGGCTGCACAGGAAAAAAAAAAAAAAAAAAAAAAATATATATATATATATATATATATATATATATATATATATATATATATATATATATATATATATATATATATTAAGGGACATTTTCCACATTGTTATTACTAGATCTAGTGCAAACAGTGAGTCTTGTTACATTTTATGACTACATCACAGCTGCCACCATTTGCTTATATAAAACAATAAGCTATAATTATGAGGCTACTTTTGTCCAATCCAATTAAATGGATAGAAGGCCTCAAGAAGCAGGATTACCAAAGTAACTCAATAACTTGGGAATACTGTGATCGTCCTCTGAAAGAGTCCTGCAGCTACATAGACCACAGAGTAATGTATGTTTCATGAGACAGACACAATGGGTCCTGATTGCGAGTATCACAGTAAGCAATAAAAGAAGGTTGCTGACGTGACATGGCATACCTGCAGTGCCATTGTCATGCCACTGTAACTTTAATTTACACTGCTTGTGAGCTATTTCCGCACATATTCAAACGCAAGTTAACGTCACTCCTGTAATTCAACTACATTTGTTGGGTTTACACATAACAATGCAAAGAAAGTGCCATTCACTCGGGACAAATACAGATGCTCAGACGAGATTAGCATGCCAGCAAGAGAAGCCTCAGTACTCCCTCTCTGCTGACAGTGTGCGCAGGTTGTATTAGCAATAAACGCAGAGTTATGCAGCAACACTTACCGTCTCTCAGCGAAGTTTAATTGTTTAGAGTTGTGCGTTTACGGGCAGCTACACAGTTCTTAGTTCATTTATGCAAAGAAAGCATGCATCTCTGCTCCGCCCTCCACATCGCATTCACTATCTGATTGGCTGGAGGGAAACCTCCACCCTGGTGACGGCGCTTTTCACTGGCGGACAGGGACCGCATCTTATTTCCACCCAGAATGCACTGTTTTTAACCCCAATCTCTCCCTCCCTCCCATGAGAGAAAGTAATTGATCCAGGTGATCGCGTTGTCAGATGGTATTGATCTGCATTATAATTTGAGACAGCTGGCAACTCAGAATAAGATTGGACCCAAACAGGGAGGTATGGCACGAGTTGATGTCGGTTTAAAGTGTATTAAATTCTAAAGTCTCTGAGCTGTAAGAGGATATTCTGAGGTATAAACAGTGCCAGACAATTCCACAAAACTCTTCAGTCAAGCCGGATAAGTGTCATCTTGTCTGTAATTTTGTGTTCCTTCATCTCACTGGAACATTTTATGGACAGTGTAATCCATTGTAGATAGAAGTTGATACAAAAAAGAGAAACACAATCATATCATACCTATAGATTCAGTAGAAGATATTTAACTTTTTTGAAGTAAAAAAGAAACTTAAAAATACTGGAAATTATACGTAGCATAATCAAAACACATTAAAAGGTCATAGACTCCAGCCATCCGTAGGCCTACCTGTCAATGGTCACTATTTAACTCTAGATAATGGATGTTTGCTGTGCAGATGGTGAAGCCCCTTCAGGAAAATTTTTGATTTGAGGTATAGGGATATATAAATTAAGTTGATTAGACAATGTTGTTCATGTTCTGCTGAAGTCCATTATTGTGAAAGTTAATTGAGAGAAACAAATTCCTACAATATGCGTTACATGCTTAAACAATAAAAGCTGATTCTGATGACAGTAGACATTGCATGAAATATGGATGTTGCAAAGAAGCTACGAATTCTAAAACAAGGATGCTTCACACACAGCTCCAACAAAGAAGATCTATGCATCATCTTCAAGGAGGGCACCCAATTCAATATCTGACCAAAACGTGAACACAATCTCCCCGTTTGTCCCTGAGTTACGGCATTGAATAATTGCCAGAAAAGGGTTTTTACATTAACAATATGTCACAGTGAAGCTCACCTTTTGGAAATCGATTGATCCTGACATTTGAGTGAAATCTTTCACATATTTAGCATATTAATGACGTGTGCCAGCTGTAATGAATTCTCTCCAGGAAATCCTGATATCACATTTAGAGAACGTGCCGGACCATTTTTTTTTTTTTTAAACTCCATTCATTCGAAAGCTGGAGATAATCGTTACTCTAAAGTTGCAGTTACTTTGCATGTTCAGATTTCACATACAGAAGCACAAGTTTAAAAAAAAAAAAAAAATGTAACCCATTGTTCTAGATTAAATGCACGTCTTATAAGAATAGCAAAAGGCACCTACTCAGAAACCCTGTACCGGTAAAAAATAAACCAATTTTGTGTCCATCCTTTTGTGGTATTAGCCATGCTGGGAAAGAAAAACACAAACACTTAACTTATGTTATTGAAAGTTTTATTAAAAGAGAATAAAGCTTTAGAATACTGGAGATTGTACTTAGGAAAATCAGAAATCATCCTCTGCAGCAAAAGACTGACCTAAGAAAAAGATACAAACCGCATTAAGGTCACATTCCCTTGTGGTATCCCAGTCCTCCCTCTTCCCTCCCTCCTCCACGGTAAGGGCCGCCCTCTATTTACCACTCTCCTTAAGCGTGTGGATCCATCCTGCACCTCCCAGCCCTCCTCCTGGTTTTGAGCGGAGCTTTGCTCTTCTTTTATAATTTTGAAAAACAAAAATAAATCGCTCCTCACAGTGCCGTCAGTAACTGTGTCTCTGAGGTCCCACACAAAATAAAAAATAAAATTTGGATTATTTGAAAGCCAATTTAGTTTTGAATATTTCAGAATTTCCAGTTTGATGGGGTTATGTGGACAGGGCCGGGGGTCAGGATCCTCTCCCGGTAAAATGCTCCCATGCTCCTGATCCATGTATCCATCCTGATGCCTAATCCTAAATCCTGATCTGATCCTGAATCCTGATCCAGCTCCGAAATGGGGGGGACAATGAGCCCAGTCCAAACCTTCAGAATACCAGCAGAACCAAAGAGAAGGAGGCAAGTTAGAATCACACCTTCAGAAAATACATGTAAAATGCATCTACCAGGGAGTTTACTTTGAGACAAAAAGGGGACACCATCTACAAATCAGTCCCCAAAAAACTAAAATTTACTTTGGGAGGACTAAAAGACAAGCAAAAGCAAAAATAAACACAAGCTTTGGGTCTCCAATTACAAAGTGGTATGCAGAACCTGTTACAACTGAAAACATTCAACAGCGGCACTCTATTGTCAAGTGTATGTAAAAAAAACTGAACAGCCTTATAATGCAGATTTCACAGTTGACAAGGCACAGCCATCATACCATTGGTGCCATATTTGACTCCTCCTCCTGTTTATCTTAATATGAACTGTTTCCTCTGTTCCCATCCTATCCTGTTCCTCTGAACTCTACAGAGAGACACACAAGAGGGTCAAAGAACAGTAGTATATGCTTAAAAGAAGTAAAAATGTTCCAAACAAAACAAAGCAGAGGACAAGTAGGAGAGAGGTATAGAGGGGTGAGAGATGGTTAGCAGAAAACAGATTTTTGATGAGAAGCGGAAAAGGAAGAATGACAGAGTGAAATGGGGCCTTGTACAAAAATGAAAAATAAAACTGCAACAAAAAGTGGGGGAATAGGGAACACACAAGAAGACAGTGTAAACGGGTAACATGAGATGATCCGTGGTGAGTATACAGGATTTGTTGAGTGATGTGAAGATTTCCTCTCTGCTTTAGTTAAGGTGGATCTAGGAGCGGGAACGGGAGCGGGAGCGGGAACGTCGAGGAGAGTAACGTGGAGACCCTCTGCTGCGACGTGACCCGCTCTTGCTTCGACTTCGGCTACGAGAGCGAGAACGACCATAGCTGGGGCTGCGCGGACCATCCACCTTCACACGAATGTAGGCCGTCTCTCCCTGAACACACACGCAAACACACATAACTAAGCATAAAACCATGCACAAGTTCCTAATGAGACTCTGGTAGACAGAGGAAACAAATACCTCCTGTCACGATAAATGTTTTGGGGATCATATCAGCGCTCAATACCGCATTTGTACATATAGTGTGCTTATAGATGCAGTTTCAACTTTAACACATGTAAACCTTTGAATTTGTAATTGTCCATGCATACATGATAATCAGCTGCATTAATACTTAAATTGAACATCTTAAAGACTTCCTGTGGGATAGCTGCTTAACTTACAAAACACATTTTGTGGTTCAATAGTAAAATTTTTTTTGCGTGGACCAAAATACATCAATGCATGTTTGGTAAGAAAATATAAAGAAATAACTGATAAATTATTGAAGCTTATTTTTACCATTGTTACCATTGTCATCACTCAGGCATAGGCAGAATTACAAGGCAATGTAACATTACATAATCATTCAAACATAACATTGTTTTTTTGACAACTTGCCTGGTCATTTTCCCCATTCACCCCTGCTTTCTTCGTTTAAGCAAACTTTAATTTCAAAATGTAGTCACTTCCACAGCCATTCCTTATGATGTTAGCTTACCTCATGAGAGCGAAACTTGGTGTTATCCCAATTGACGGACAGCGTAGGTCATGTCCTCTTTGCGTACAAACTCCACCACCCCAGTGCCATCGCGGTACACATCAGCATAACATACATCCCCTGCTTCTCGCATGTGATCTTTCAGGTCCTGCCAGCTTCCACTGGAAGGAAGACCTGCCAAGAAAAGGTGATGTAAGACTCCTATGTTCATCTATACACTTACATAAATAGATAACCTGCAGAGGGAGGAACACATCACCCACCTGATACAACAACCCTGTACTCTGAACGTCGGGAAGGCGGGCCATGCCTTCCTCTTTGGGGTCCCATTGGTCCTCCTCCTCCACCACCACCTCCTCCTCCACCACCTCCCCGTCCACTTCTAGGAAACTCAACACGCAGGCGGTAACCATCATAGTCGTAACCATCGCGGCCATAGACAGCATCCTCAGAATCCCTGTTAAAATCGGAAAGTTACAAACAATCAATACTAGTTTTACTATACTAATACTTTACTAGTAAATGTCCCTAGATATGAGTTAAGCCGATTGATTTGTTTTGGTCGTGTGTGTTGGTTGTATACGTTATCTTAGAACTACTGGCATATACTGATGGAACCTGGAGGAAAAATGCATCTTGCTGAATTAGTGCACGTCCATAAAAAAAAAATGATGGAAGGGTCATGGAACTGCCGTGGTCATTCGATGAAGCTCGAACGACAAAATGGCGATTGTTCTTAGTTGTCACGGTGACAACACGTGTTAGTGGGGCAGTAAACTGAGTCGCAACTCGCTGGGAGCTTAGCTAACATCCATAGCAGGGAGGAGAGCGGCCTGGCAATGGACGTATTATGGATACACAGCTCAAGAGACGTTATCCGAAGCTGAGAGGAGAGACAGTCAGACCCAGCCCGCGACTCATTCTCTGTAATCAATGAAACATGAAGGCACAGCATAACTCTTAACAATGGACGTTTTTTGTGGGAAACATTAAACGTGACTCTTTAATTAGAAGCACAGCAGCATCAATATGTAGTTAGTAGTTAATGTGTGTGTAGTATGCATTTCATTTTTGGCCTTGTTGGGCAAAAAAATCCATTTTTCGGCATATTGTAATTCGAGTGGTTTTAGGGGAAAACATAGAAGAAAACTGGACTTCAGCATCTCCTCTTGGCTCCGTTTGCAGGCGTCTCTATTGGCTTTTCTGCGAATGCGTTGCCCGTGAGACAAAGAGCTACAGGAGGAGGTCTCACTCAACTTCAAATTCTCGACTTTTGCATTTCACCCACTGCATCTCTTTTCACATTTAAACCCTCAATGAAGATAGCATTGATTGCGCATATACCTAATGCATTACCAACTGAGTGTATGTGGCTGTTTATGAGTGTGTGCCAGATATATCTTTTGAAAGCGCGTGTGCGTGTAATAGCCACCTAACGTTGAGATGTGGCGGGAGAATGCAACTCACCTCGGGTCCTCGAACTGCACGAAGGCAAACGGTGGTCCTCCTCTTCGATTTTTCAGATCGATATCACGAATGGCCCCATATTTATAAAATAAGTCTTCGACGTCCTTTGAGCGGATGTCGGGAGGGAGATTCCCAACATATATCCTACAGTCGTTGCTCCCTGCTGGTCCTCGAACTATACCTCCGCCAGACATGTTAGCACAAAACTAGCTAACAATAACAGTTAACGTTAGCTAAGGAAGTTAGCAAGCTGGCTAAACAGGTCCGGCCGAACACACGATAAAATTAAGCTTAGCTAGGTAGTTCACACAATATAATATACTGCAGGCGAACTACTCGTTAACAATTTAGCAAACGTTACAGCTGATGTCCTGCGGGGTAAATATCAAAACAATCAAATTAACACGAGCTCAACGTTACAAGCCGCGACTCAAGCCTTTCTCCAACAAAGCGCTCTTCTTTAGTGGTGTAGCGGATCACAACTACCTTTAAACATGCGCACAACGCCTCCTACCGCTCTGGAGTTCGGTCCTACAAAACTCATGTATAACAAAATGTCACCCCAAGGTCCATTCAACAGCTGTTGTGGAGCTTTAGATCATATCAAGTGATCTTCAGCGGATAAAAATGGAAATTTTAACATCTATTTTTCCAAAACTACTGGGGGAATTCCACCTGCTAATGAAAATTATGTACTATAATCAAAAACAGCTACCAAATAAAGCTTATGGTGAGATTGTTTTTATCAAAAGTATGAATCATTTTGTCACTTTCTACATTAACACAAAAAATTGTGAATATATCAAAATGACATTGAGGATGAAATAGGATCTGACTACTTAGGCCACATTCAGGATCAATCAGTGACCCAGGTGTAGATCAACACAAATGCATTGTGACTGCTTTAAAGTATAACAGTCAGTGCTTTGGTTTGTCTAGCAAGACAATCCCAAGACCACTGAATTACAAACAACTCTGCTGATGAAGACAGTGAGATGCAATTGAAAGCTCCTGAAAAACTATTTAGGTTGACCTTTTGTTTATGTTTAATTAGAATTGGTGTAAATTGCTTTAGGAGTGCTTGTCATATGTAATGATATAATAAATCAGGTATTCTTATTTTCTTTGCTAACCAAAGAGCGAACACATGAGTTAAGTATTTATTTGTTAATAACTTAGAATAGAAAGTGATTCAATTCAAATATAAAACTTATTCACATTTACAACAATTCAAGCTTTCCACTATACAGTGTCACACGGCCCGGCAGCCATTCGTTAACATTTTAAGATGAACAATTCCTTACATGAAACAATAAAAATCACATGTGATGGTTTTGTAAATTTCACACTCCAATGCTGCAAATGAGTTTCTTCATGCGAACCTTTGTACCTAAATGTCAAGGCCACTGAAAAACACAGTTTGTTTATAACATGTTTTTTGTTTAGATCTTCTCTTCAAATGTTTCTCAGTCCTTCTTGGCTTGCTTCTCTCTGCGTTTCTGTCTAGCCTCGGACACTATCTTGAGCAGTGACAGCAGAATAGGTACACACATGGGCAGGAAGAGTGGTATGTAGATAGCAAACTTCTGGTCATCAGGAAAGTAGAGAAGGTGGAGAAGTGAAGGGTCAAAGAATGCCCTCTCTGATGCCATTATGGCCTCTTTACTGTACTGCAGCGCAAAGCCGAGGTTTCCAGCCTCCAATTCAGCCACAGCCAACTGCAGAGATGTGACAGCATTGGACACCTTAAGGAGAGCAACAACAATCGCAGGTTAGATACAACTGATGAAATTATAAGAAAGGGAATAGTCAAATTACAACTTATTTTAGAGTCTAAATACCCAGTTAGGCACTGTAATTTGTTCATTCATTCAGCCTGACATTGTGTTCGTAGTAGCAGTTTTTTCATTTAGAGAGGGAGTAAACTTTTTGGTTTTCTCTCATAAAACAGTAGCAATTTTCATTTCCTTGACGTCTTTTGCAATTAATATGGAAGCTGCCGTAGTAGTTTTAGTAGCAGTTTAATTCATGTTCTTCACATTGACCAAAGATAAATGTTTGGGGTTTAAGTTATAAAGTGCCTAAAATACTTCATTAACAATATGCAGACAGTCTAGTGTTCCGTAGAGGTTGCAGGGTTCATTTCAGCCAAGCAAAGATGAAAGTGTTGAAATAGAACTAACAACATAATGGTGAATTGCCTGTTCTAGGAGCCCAATCAGTAACGGAGCTAAAAATGAAAGAGTCATTTCTATAAATCAACTTACGGGTACAGCCGCATCTATCTTATCCATGCTTATCACCTTTTTTGTTATTTTATTTTTTTAGCTAGCTATGCAAGTCAATGACATGCCTATTCTTACTTACCACCTACTAAGCTCTGAGCTCTGGGGGAAACAGTTGTCAATGAGCACAACACCAGACTTGTTTGAATCGCTTCATAAATCTGAGATGTGGACAGTGATTCAGAGGCCTGGAACCAGGCTAGTCAAATACTATTTTAGTGTTCAAATGCCCTAGAATAGAGCTCCATATGGCCAGATATGTACACCCACACAAATAGGCAACATAGAAACCTACTGATTAATGCAGGTGTATGCATTTTACCTGTTCAGCAATGTTGTCATTGATAACAATGTTGCCTATCTGGTCCAGCAGCTGTGCCAGTGAGGTGATGGTGGTGGTTGCTTTTGCAACATTTTCCACACTCCGACTCCACATGAGACGGTCCAGCTCCCAATCAGCTAGTCCTGCACTGCCGCATGGCGCCATCAGGAAGCCAGGGGGGGCGGTAGACGACTGCACACCCAGCAACAGTCTAACAGGACATGGTACAGGAAAGTTACCTTGTGGCTACAGGAAAAACAACTCCTGTTGTTTTGAAGGTGTCCACTTACCGAAGCTGTGCAAGGAAGACTCCCATGACTTTGGCCATGTTGATGTTGATGTCAACAGGCAACACGGCTTCTGGTCTATATAAACCATTAACATTATAGACCTATAAAAACATGGATAAGACATTTTTTGTACATCAGTACCCAAAACAAGATATGAAGAGTGCAAAAATACTGCATAACTAACAAATTATTTATATTTAACATATTCAGTCATACTAAGTTATAACTATTCATAGTATTTATATTGCTTTCACCCAGTGTTGCCCTTAGATTACCTTACCATAATTCCCCCCAACGTGGAGAGTGAAAGCGCATTAGAAGCCACTTGCTGTTTCTTGTTGTCATGAATGTAAAGGGGGAATGGTGGGCATCGGAATGTACAAAAGAAAATTCAACACCGGATTGGAAGATGCAGCATTTGAGCCTCAAAATCAAAAAGCAAAAAAAACAGATATGAATACACCATAACAAGCTACATCCCATTTTTTTTTTTTTTTGGCAAAAATTTGAAAAACATTCAGTGGGTTTCCTCTTACCCAGTCTAGCCTCCACAGGGTTAATGACATGTGCGAGAGGCTGTCAGAGTTGAGTGTGTAGGCACTGCTGCTGCTGTCAAAGCGTGGGTTGACACCGAGCATGGCGTAGTATAAGGTCTATAAGAAGAATATATTTAATAACATGCAGTAGCTGAGCATCTTGTCTTTATGCACATTCACACACAAAGTACCTGAGAGTCAAGGCTGAAGTTGGCCACAGGGGCTAGTTTGGTAAGCAAAGGTTGGATGTAGGTCTGTACGGCACCCTCTATGTCCCAGTGTAGCCGATGGGACTTGGGGTCTGGGTTCAACAGACTGAATGTTATCTCATAACCTAAAAAGAAGTTTAGAATAAGCATAAAACAAAAAAAAGACAGTGTTACATGGTTGAAGAATTTACTGACTGGAAATAGAAACTAAGTTGATCCACTTTATGGCTGTGCTGAAACAAAGACCAACCTGGGCTGGATTTAAAGGCTCTCATACTGTCAGCGATGCTCTCTTTGTTGCCAGGGCTGAGGCGAACTCTGTCACTGAGGGCGGCGGTGATGTCGGTGTGGCTAAAAGACATCACCTGCAGCACCTGCTTGATCCGAGGCTCCAGATGAGCCAACAATTGCTCTAGTGTCCTGCCCACTCTCATCTGGGTACCAATACGCAGCAGTCCTGTCCGTCGCTGACCAATATACACATCCACGTCCTAAGAAGTGTCAAGGTACACATTAGTACAGTATTGGGTGTTGTAATTCCTTCTACTTGTGCAGAGTGACACAAAGGACATATACTTTTGTTTAAAAGCTGTGCAGAAGGTACTGTATTTAGATATTAGTTAGATTCTAAGCAGTAATAACAGAGTATATTGGATGGATTATAGTGAAAACTCTACTTGATTCCACAGAGATCCATTAGCTCATAAAAGCTAATTTCACAATTGGTCAAAGCATTACACTATACCCAGTCTTTAATGAACTCTTTTAACATACGTTTAACCACATGCACACCTATAAAAAGGAACCAAGGAAAACAAGGAAATAAAGGCTAGAAAATGGTTAACAGTAGCTAAACAATACTCTTTAAAACTAAATACAGGGGGGAAAAAGAGTTTTAACCTCAGGCAGCAGTGAAGATGACTCTGGGATCACATACACAACTAAAGAGCCACATGGACTCTCACTTAGCGTGTGCAGAGAGAAAGATCTGCCTCTAAAGGAGAAGATGCAGAGAGACATTACAACCTGTGGTCCCACTAAGATAACAAATGTTAGCATCTGAAGATCCTAAAGTTGGATTTGACAGGCCGACAGCATCTCACCTGCTGCAGTAGACTGGTCTAGCGCATCCTCCTCCATGATTGTAGCTGTGCGGTACCTTATCTCATACCTGTACCTCAAAGCTGTGTCCTCTGGAAACAAGGATTTTAGACAAGAATTACCTTGCAGTATTTATAGTTTGTTACTATAGGATCACAGACAGCCTTAAAAATTAAATCACCATCTACTGTGTGTTCCTCATCCTCTGTCTGTGTCAGTGGGACCTTCTTCTGCTGTTCTGGCGTCACCGTTCCACGTGCAAACACCACCTCCACATCAGCACTCAACTGTAGCTACAAAAAGAGATAAGGAGAGAAACATTTTAAAAAGAAAGGTATATGAGACATGAAAGATAAAATGGACCACAAGATGGAGGTCATGTATTTAAAAGCACTAACAAACCTGCATTTTAGCCAACTCATTTATCTGATTGACAGGCAACCAGGCGCGGTACGTTTCAGTTGTTCGCCACCACAGAGGGACTCCCACCATGATGACCACTGCTGCCATGTACAGAGCAGCACGTTGGCCACGTCTGCGCTCTGAAAAAACAAAGACAGATAAGCCCCAAGGCATTACTAGTATATATATATATATATATATATATATATATATATATATATATATATATATATATATATATATATATATATATATATATATAAATGTCAGCCATGTCAGTTATACTGTGGTTGCTGTATTACCTCGGTTGTGTTAGGGTCACTGTGAGCACTTTACCAAGAATGACAAATTACCAACCATGAATACACAGGACTGTTTTTTTATTTGCATCAATTTGACAAATACCTTGAATTGTCACTAGATACATAGGTTATACTAGTGATATCTTAAAGTACATTTACGTTATTTGTTTATTGCCATGGCAAAGGATTGACCATTGATTCAATTACATAACGTAATACGTATGTTTCATTAGAGATTGAGCTAGATGCTTCAGACCTAACGTTAACCAAGACTTCCTTAAACTAATTAGCTAGATAGATGCGAAGATGTAGCTAGCAAACGTACAGAGAGACACCATTAACGTTAGCTAATTGTTCAACATAAAGTTAAAGGCTGACCCGGTTTTAGTTTTAAAACTAGAATATATATACTGTGTTAGGAACTGTTGTAGTTAATTGTGAAATAAAACAAAAACTGATAGATGAGGAAGGACAGCATTGCTGCAACTGCTAGTGCGACTAGCTAGCTGTTAGCTTCAGAGGGTCTGAAGAAAACATCCTCGTGCTAGGGTCGCTACAAATATTGTACGTGTGAAAGGCGATCTAACAAACTGATGTAAACTGCTGCTTTTATGTAGTAAGGAAATAATTCATACATAATTCAGTTATGAAGCTAACGTTACTCACCCACTTCCGTGATAGCCATTTCTGTCAATGAGCTGAATGGGGTGCGTTTGCTATGAGGACACACTCAGTCATACGTCAAAAACAAAACGGACGATTTACTTGGCTGTAGTTAAACAACAAGTCGTGGTCCAGATACATAGCTACAATTTGTTTAATGTAACCAAATATTTTACTGTAAAACTCTAGCTATGTCTGTCTGTCCCAAACTCTGAGAAGACAGAACGTTTGTTTGAGACGCAGCAACCGTCGGCATCCGGTGTACATTTTAAACGCACAAAAACATTGTGAGAAACTGGCAACCCGTGTGGTGATCATAGACCGTTAATATTAATGGACAGAGCATGTGTGACGTCACCCATTGGTTTGTGGAGATCAGAAATGAGTCGTCGAGTTTGCGTTTATGGGCGCAGCCATCGTGGTTGCGGATGTGACGATTTTAGAGGAGAGGGCGGAGTGAGAGAGGAGCCACAGACCGGTGGGCGGGACATACAGTCTAGGGGCGGGATCTGACTGACGTTAGCTGAGAGCTAGCACCGCTGCTCTACCGTTATGTTAGCTACCACTTTCACTGCCAATGTGGATGCAACTGCTGCTGAATAATTCAAGGTAAGATTTAGCTTCACTAATGCTAGGTTTTAACTATATCTTTGTCCCATATAGTCTATGGTTATATAACATATAAGAGTCACATTGCAAAGTAAATGTGTCTGAAGTTACCAAGTAAATTGTCTGTAACGTTAGCTTGCCACTTAGCTAGCTATGGGTAAACATGCTAACGTTAATTTTCTACAAATCGAAGTTTACTTCTCGTAGCATTAACGTAGTGTCAGCGAAATGCAAAACGACGATTGTCAATGCTTATCATTATGTAACGCTATTAGCACATGTATAACCAAGTTTCTTATAACGTTTGGCTAACTGTAATAACCATAATGATCCGATAATGTGCTACTGTTTCCCCTTTCAGTCTATAGTTGGGGCATTTAACCTTGACATGCTGTTAAGACCTAATGTTAGCAGAAATAAGCTCATTTAACTTACAGTTACACTAAAGAACAATGGACTGTTGATTCATGTGTATTCTCCTGGATAATTAATCAAGTACAGTTACATGCTAGTGTGCATAGATATTTAACTATGAGGGGCTCAAATGGAAATTGATGATTCTTTCATTCTTTCAGAAATAAGAGTGCTGAGAGCCACGATGGCATGTTCACCCACCCCCGAATGCCCCAGAAGTAAGCAATAGTAATAGTTCATTTTCTTTTGCTAAATATTGTACAACATTAAACTTTTACCAGACTTTTGTACAACTAAGCCAAGGTAATAATGCATTTTCAAATAGTGTGTAATTAAGAGTGCTGTTCATTTATCCTTTTTCTCTGCGGTCCCTTTCTTTTACCAGTCCCTACAAGGAAGAGCTGTCCCGGACGTCCTCCTTATTCACTGAGACCTGAGAGATGTCAATGGCGGTAACCTCGTCGCAGGAATGAACGAGAACCTGCAGCACCTCCACCTGCAGTATCCAGGCATGATAGCACAAGTGCTATAAGCTTTATATGTTAAGCTGTATTTTTATATTGTGATTTGTAATGTCAACCATTTCTACTGTAATTAACAGTGTGACACTAGAGATTCAACAACCTCTTTATTATGCAGACATGTCTTGTGACAGTTAAGTTTGCCTTTACCTTAACCCACAGCAGTGTTTTATGTGTGGAATTTACACTTGTAAAAGGTGAACTACATTATTTAATTCATACATTTTTAAAAATCTTAAGTGTTTGGTGTATGTATTTTTTAAGTTGATGCCCATTTCAATGTGAAATAAAGGTCCTTCTAAAGCTACATTTGTTGTTTTTATGAAGTAACTATAATAGGAACATCCAGCATTGTAGTCATACAAGAAGACTTTGGAAATTTCATAGAATTTGTAATTGATTAAAAGTGTCTTTCTATTTTGGTTTTAATACACATAAATATAAACGTTTTGCACTAGGTGCTGTTTAATCTGTGCAGGGCTATTGTAAAATCATAACTTATGATCACAAATTGCTAAGGAGAATTAAACAACTTATTTAATTGCCGTAACTGTAATGATTAAATCAAATGTATTAGGTACATTTGATTTAATCATTACAGTTAGACATGTATGTAAACTAAAAACCATACAAGGATATGCAATGTCAATATTTAATTCTAACAGTACATAAATACATAAAATATACAAGACCCTTTATGTGAAATTACCAAAAATACTTTCACCTGGGAAAGTGGTGACTGCTAGAGCATTTTCATTATTTTATTCCAGTTAATATTTATAAAATAGTTTTAATCCACTACTTAATGTTACTACGATCACCTATCAAACTACAGCAGAAACTAAGTCAACCACAAGAAGTTGAACCTCTAAATACCAAGTGCTAAAAGTTTGTCCGTCTTTTCAGCAGAAGAAGCTGAACCAAAAATGATTTTCTGGCATCATTATAATCAGAACACATTTGAGAACTTTGGATGTGGTCAACGCAGTCTGTTTTCCACATCCAGATGAAATGGCACCAAATACACCGCTCTATACACCAGGTCTTCCTTCTGTAGGCTCTGGTCATTCAGTTTTCAGTGTGGATACCTTTGTAGTTACAGTAAAAGACAAACATGTAGTTAAGGCATGGTAGATCACAATTAATTATATTAATATATGAGCTAATATATGAGACACACTAAATAATGCAATTAAATTAATAATACCTGCTTGTCTCTGAAAAACTGATCTTCCTCAAAGTGGGAACTGCAGACGGGACTTTTCGTGCTTCCATTTGCTGGTCTCTCTCTCCTCATGTTCACCAACCCTTGCTTCAGCCTGGCATCATCAAAAGGAAGTCTGTTTGGAAAGAAATTAATGTTTCATACATCCCGAATCTATCAATTTACACTAACAAGGCACCACATCTGCTGTATGCATCTGTAATGCAAATGATTTAAATGTATATTTAATAGATTAATATAATGTAATACCCCAATGTAACTTTACAATAATGTCAATAATTGTTTCATGTGCGCCATTTTATCGCTAACAATCTGACCCACTCCCCCGCCCGGAGACCTCCAAGTCAACGCGCTCCCCCCGCAGCTTTGTCCGCTGTGTGGGTGCTGCCGCGGCGAGGGTGACAGGGTATGCCCGGTAACCTCTCGCCCAGAAAGATATGCAACCCCGACTGGGGTGCGGTGTGCCGGGCTCGCCCTGGCCGTCCTTTGCCCGCCTCCGGGTAACGTTGCCCAAACTTTCGGGATATATTTGAGTCAAAAGCAGGTCTACGTTTGACGTACAAATCCGCCACACGAAACTCAGATGTGAGGGGTTATTTGTAAATCACACGCTGTCCCAAAACAACCTTACCCCGTGCTAATAGGGTTTATGAATTTGCAATATAACGTTAGCTACATCAGGCTTTGATTTTAAGCTAACGTTACCATTACATGCGCATCGATTAGCACTAATACCACCTATTACAGATCACAGGCGAGATCGGTGCATATACTGTAATCGACTGTAACATTAAATATATTTTAATACGTTTATACATAGACTGTATGCGTTTATACGGTCTGCATAGCATTAGTAGCTAGCTAACTGATATTAATTGAGATGCTAACGTTGGCTAACGAAAAACTGTGTTAAAACTAAATATAATTTTACTTACCAGAAAAACTGAACTGCTGATTCCTTTGAGTGTCTTGCCGTGCAACCGACCGCTAAACAAGACAATATTATCCGACCAAAGTGTCAAAGTCACTGCGATGAAACGTAGGCAACCCCCGTGCCATGGACAAGCTTTGATTGACAGGCCGTGAACTGTCAATCACACCATAGCCACGCCCCAAAACAACCCCGGCTTTATCGCCGATTTTAAAATCAACGAGACCGTATATTAAAAAATGAACATCATTCTGTGTTGCAGAATACTTAAAACTAGCGATCGAGACCACTAACTCATTATGAAGATGTTTACTGAGGTAATAAATCAAGTGAGAAGTGGCTCATTTCTCCATAGACTTCTATAGAAACCAACTTCTTTTGCAACCACGCGTGTCGCCCTCTGCAGGAATTCAGATAGAATGCAGGTTTAAGTTACTTCCGCATTTGCTTCACTTTGCTGAACCGGATGCTCTGTCCATTAATTTTAACGGTCTATGGTGGTGATGTTGGTGGCTAGGTTGTCAAAAAAAAAGTCCAAATAAACACTTGTATTTCTGCACAAATACAAGGCACCCGAAAAATAAAACAAATTATGTCTCCTTACTTATGTAATTATTTTGCGTTAAAAACATACATTTTGAGGCGTAATATTGGTCTGCATTATATTGAGCAGTGTTTTCATTATTTTGCCCACTCTGTGTACAAGTAAAGGAGCTAAAATATTAGAAGCATTCAACATTCCAATGCAATCCCATACATCGGCAGCAAAATCTAATTACACAAATACACGTGATATTTATTAGGTCTGATTATTATTATTGTGTAGGCCTATGTAATGGTGAAAATGTATAAATATAGAAATGGGTGGCATTAAGGGACAGGCACTGCTCTTTCACTTTGCATGTCCAAATTCATTAAGCTGATCTCAGGATCGTACTTGTTACTTTCTGGCCTTCCCTTTAAACCACTATTGCAAGCTTTAGAAGGATTAAGTCTCCTTTATGGGTTGAGAAAATTATCCTACTTCTTAAACTTAATGGACTATTTAAAAACCCTGTTGGATCAGTTGGAAAATGCATCTACAGAAAGAGGGCCGTTTTTCTGATCTCATGAAAAGTTGACTTTTTAGAGATACATGGTTCTCATAGGACACATATGCTACAAATATATGATTATCTTATAAAATAGGATGCATTGCTGTAGATTAAACTACCTACCACTATATAAAGGATTTGAGCACAACCATAAACATATACAGCAGTAAAATGCAACATACACATTAATGCAGCAGTAATATTAATTCAAAAACATCATATATAATAGTAAAACACTGACAGGAAACTTTCCTGCAGAATAAGTACCTTTACTTTAGATACTTTATGTAAGTTTGCTGATAATAGTTACATACTTTTACTAGGGTAAGGTTTTGAATGCAGGACCTATGATTTTCACAATTGTGTTATTGCCACATTGTGAGTCAGGAATGCAGGATAAAATTACATCCAAAGAAAAATTATTGGGATAGACACTATAAAAATAGCAATAATGTCACACAATGACATCTCATTTAGTTTTTAAATTTTATTTTTAGTTTGTCTCCACTATTTGACACACCAAGTGCTTTAAGAACAATATTAACATCACAAACATCACAGTATCCCAACACAGCAGTGAGTGTTTCCCTGCTGCTAACCCCACAAATTGGTCCACAATATGTTAATAAAAACCATCTCCTCTTCCTGTGGGGTGGGCTGGAGGAATCAGGAAGGGGGAGGGGGGGTGACACACAAGCATCACATAATATCGACACCTTCACACAACTAAATACATTAATTACTGTATGTAATTGCAATAAACCGTATAATGACAATAGACACACAAGATGTTTCTCTGATTAGTGGTGATTAGAAGCGTGTGAACAAAAAGGTTAGGATGATTCCTGGTGACAGTCTACTGACTTCTGCTGGAGCTAAGGCTTTCTGAAAGTACAACAACCACCCCACACTTTTGGACAGTCGCAAGTCAACGTACTTACATTTATCTTGTCCTCTGTCCCTTAACGGATGTACTGATGCCACTAATAATTGGTTGGTCCCACTGTCAGGGAGGATCTAGTATAGTGCTTTGAGGATGAGCCAATACTGCGTTTTGACAGAAGCAAACACGGACACAAACACACACTTCCCTGCTTGGGAGTGGCTTAAGATGTATCATGTGCGAGAGAACGGGAGACAGCACCAGGCGTGCAGACAACAGCAGTTGCGAAGAGGCATGAGTTAAATACTGTCTTTTATCTTGATCTATTGTTAACATTTTCAGCCTCTTACTTCCGATCTCTGACACAGCATAAAATAGTTTTCCACTTCAGTCATAAATTGTCGCAAAGCAGTTTTGATTTGTTTGGTTAAATAAATACACATATCTAATCTTGTAATTTTAATAGACAGTTACAGGCCTGTGATTGATGAGGAGTGAGGAGGACTAGCAAAGCAGATATAAGACTATAACTAGGCCACAGTTGAATCTAGTACATGTTTAGTAGGCGTGATTAGCTACATAGAGGGATTGTCCTGCGGCGGCACCACTTCCAGAAGACTCGTACTTGCCCAGCGCAGCCAGACTGTTTGCCTAAAGGAGAGACAAAAACAAATGTAACAATGATGCACAAAGTAACTTTGTTTCATTTTACTCTGCGAAGGATGGGTCTGATGTCTGTTTGTGGTTTCATCTGACCTGAGCACGTTTCAAGAACTCCTCAGTGGCAGCCTTCTCGTTGCTCGGCTCTCCTCTCCACGCGCTCAGGGCGGAGGCTTGCAGGGCGCGGCCATAGGAGAAAGTCAGGGCCCAGGGCTTGGCGAGCGGACAGTTGTTAATGGCGTTGAGGTTCACGCTGGCTTCTTCTTCGGACTGACCACCTGACAAGAATGTCACTCCTGAAAAGAAAAAAAAAAAAAACAGAGACAAGCAAATACACAAGTTATTTATAATCATATCATCTTTAACATTTAACCCTCAAATCTCTATGAATGATAATTATCTGGCTTTCTTAATATTGCTTTATTTTAAGAAAAGAAAAAGAATTATTTAGATGTATATATATTATATTAAGAATTTATTTTAAACTTAGTGCAACTAACTAAATAATATAATTACTAAAGTATAATATGCTAAAATTACAGTCTAGGAATTTAGTCTCTATTTGGCCTAAAAGCTGTATGAAATTATTTCTAGGAAACTATACCAAATATATTAGTAATAATGGACCTTCTAAATTAAGTATTTATAAAATACATTATTGATACTATAGGAGCAAGTGTATTTTTAGAATTATGTATTAGTAATGTAGATGTTTCCAGGTAATATTTTCTCTCTGTCAAAATATATTTGACTTAGTGTGAGACATACAGTATATGCACTCTTCACTTACATATACAGATCCCAGCCATCTCACTTTTCTTTCTTATATCTATCTGCGTTCTGACCTGTGACAGCTGGAGGCACGGTGCGGCGCAGGGCGGTAACAGTAGCCATTGCGATTTCCTCGTTGCTGTACTTTGTGGGGCAGGAGTGTCCTGCTGTGACCATGTTGGGTTTCAGCAGTGTCCCTTCCAGGTACACGTGGTGGTCTGACAGAGCCTTGTACACTGCAGCTAGGACCTAACAGCAGGAGAAAGACACATGTATGTCAAAGTACAGTGAGAGCATTGTAGCGAAATAAAATAAAAAAATAAATTAAAAAAAAAGGACCTAAATTCACCTTCTCAGTGACGTACTGGCAACGCTTCAGGTCATGTTCTCCATCAGGAAGGATCTCAGGTTCCACAATGGGAACAATACCATTCTAGGAGACATTACAAAGTATAAGTTTAAGGCACATTTACACATTCTTATAGATACATTATGAGTTTGTTATAATGCCCAGTAGTGTCCTCAACTCCCTAAATTTAACACAAATTAATAAAAAAAAAACAGATGGAAAAATATCTTTTTTTAACCTAACCAAATAATATTCTCAGTAATCTCCCACCAACCTGCTGGCAGATGCTGGCATATCGCGCCAGAACATTAGCATTCTCAAAGATAGCCAGCTCAGACGGCGTGGTGTCGCTGATCTTCAGCACGCTGCGCCACTTGGCAAAGTCTGCACCGTCCTTCTTGTACTGCGCACAGCGCTCAGACAGCCCGTCCAGACCTACACTCCAACACATACACAGAACCATCCATCAGAAACACAGCAGGGGTTTCGTTATGTTTGTAAAGGCTTGAGAGTGAGTTTTCCTAATGCCACCTACCCTGAGTGGTGGTCTCTCCATTTGTTCCTGCGAGGGGCACAACACCTTTGTCCACCTAGAAAGAAGGAAGCAGAAATGGTTTAAAATAATGTTGTACATGTGATATTACACTAAAATGTAAACTGATATTCTCAAGTGCACCAATTTTTTTACTAGGTTTTCTTTATCATGTAGAGCAGGGGTCTTCAACGTTTTCCAGGCCAAGGACCCCCAAACTGATGGCGAGATGGAGCGGGGACCCCCTAATTATATATATTGTATAAAATTGTGTTATATCAAACTGGTCCTATAGTGCCATGTGTAAATGTACCTTGTTATTGTGCATTCAATACTAAGATACTCAAATAATACACAGGTTCATATATTCATGTTTTTATTTTAAACATGTGCGAGGCACAGTGAGTAGGGTGGCCATGCCACTGCCATTTATAAACATAACATAACACAATAAACTGATACCTGCCAAGATCAACAATGTCTGTCAATTGCATGTAATCATGCATAAAAGCTATTCAAATGGACATTTGCTCCAAAAAAAAAAAAAAAGTATAATCAACCAAAACTTTTGCGACCCCCATGCAGTACCTCCGCGGACCCCCTAGGGGTCGCGGACCCCCCTGTTGAAGACCCCTGATGTAGAGCATTGCACAGAATTTCACTCTTTAACGGAACACAACTTTCCTGAATGTACATCTTATACTGCTGTGATTCAGTTTGTCCTTGTAACCTGGTCTGCTGTTATTGGTGGGTGGGTCTGTGTGTGTCTAAATATGCTGACAACAAGTCGGTGTTTTCATATAGAGTACGGGAGTCTTTCTAGTTTTACCGGCCAAACAACTGAACTGAAATATTTGGCTGCAGTATAATATCAACACCGTGGCTGTGGAGGACACAGAGGCAAAGCAAACCACCACAAAGACTTAAGTTGTTATGTTTTAGGAGACTGAGATTAAACCCACTACTTTCCGTCTAAATACGTCTAACTTTAGAGGTTTAAATATGACTTAAGTTATCTACTACAAAATTGAGCTTTGTGTACCTTGATGCCAACAACAATGTCGCGGTCTTTGATGAGCTTGGCGAAGGAAGTGCCATCGTCTGTGTTTTGGTACAAGGTTTCATGGAAGAAGATGACCCCCCCGATACAGCTGTCCATGCGCTGGTCGGCTGTGAAGAGCAGCTGGCGATAGCGACGCCTGTTCTCCTCTGTGTTCTCAACCCCGATGGGGTTTAAACGTTTCCCCATGCTGCCTGTAAACCACACACACACACAACACACAACACACAACACACAACACACAACACACAACACACAACACACAACACACACACACACACACACACACACACACACACACACACACACACACACACACACACACACACACACACACACACACACACCTTGATTTTGTGATTCCCCCATCTATCTATCTATCTATCTATCTATCTTTTTGCAAACACACACACACACAAAACACACAACATATGTACGTACCGGTAGATTCATCGGCTGCAAGGATGCCTTTTCCTGGAGCTACTATTCTCTGAGCGATTTCCTGCAACTCTTTCTTCTGCTCAGCAGTCAGTGCGGGGTACTGGTGAGTCATGGTGGCTGAAAAAGAGAGAAAACCATGAAGGTCACATTGCTTCACGGTGTGTCGACCTTGACGACTGCCCAGTACTGGCCTCATTTTTTTGTCCCTGCATTGGTTTCCACATGGCTACCTCGCTACAGCACTAAGTTCTTCTCAGTCAGGGAAGGAGGATGGGTGAAGGTAACAAAACTCCTATAAGATCCATAGACACGTGTGTATGTGTAAGATGTGATAAAACAAATGACTATGAACAAAAATACGAGCCAGATATAAATAGACAGAAATTGACATTCATACCATCTGGGGTTAAATATGAGTGTGTTAACTCAAAGAAAAAAATATTCTTTGATATGTTGTCTGGCCATATTGCTGGCAGCAGCAGCGCTGTCACAAAGTGCACACTTCAAACCAGACTTTTTTGTTCCCTATTCCCTTCTTCACTCTGTCGTAAATAAGCAGTTACATAACCCCCCCCCCACATGAGGCACAGAAGACAGAGAGGGAGTGATTATGTAACAGGGCTCCTATATTTACTCGTCTGCCAATCCTCATTATAGCTTCAGGTCTGGATGCAGCACGACTCATTTTCTCTCCTCAGCAACACTCAGGCATCTCCTGTTTTCCCTTAATGTCATTATGTCTCTCTTTGTGCATTGCACATATACATGCCTTTTATTTCTTTGCCTTGATTAACACATAACTGGTTTCCACGTTTTTATCACCCTATCTAGTTTCCTTCAAACCTCCTGCTCTGCTCACTGAGGCATGCTATTGGACGCATACAAGATGAACACGCATAGGATTTGTAAATTCCCATTTTCCCATATCACAAAAAACGTATCACTCCCACTAATGCAGGCTGTGCCAGGGAACAAGCTGTGACTTCTCTTTCTGGTTGATTGCACCGGCTGCCAAGCCTCTACCAGTGAATGAGGTCACTAGTTATAGACATCTAGACATCTGAAGTACTCCAGCCTGTGCCATAATATTGGATCAGCTATAAATTAATCTGTTTGATGGGTGGAAGCTACTCTTTTATTGACAAATTAAAAACAAATACTACTAGTAGGAGGGTTTAGTGTAGCTCAACAATAAACTGACTACTGGATTCCCAACAGAGGTTGATTTGCTGTGATAGGACACTGTCTGACATTCCCTACAGTATATCCTCTGTGTTAATCCTCAGCTTAAAGCTTTGAGATAACAACCTTTAGAGCGCACACACAGGCCTCTCACTGAAAACAGTGAGCAGTTACCACAACACAACTGTCAAGCATGGCTCATTGCTAATAGTTAAATTACACAAGCAGGTGAAATGAAAGAGGCCAGGCCAGCAGGGGACAATACGCCCCTTGAGGGGGCGGTTAGACCAGGAGTATAAAGTGCATGCAGATCTTTCCTGTGAATAAAAGAGGGTATTTACACTTGATAAAGGCTAACCCAAGAGCAAAGGCATGAAGTGTGGAACTTCAGTATGTTTATGTGTGCACAGCCCTGCTCCACTGTTAGCCAGACAAACTCGTGCTCAGCAAATACCTAATATCTTTTGTGAAGCACCTGCGTGCTTCAACAATAGCGTGGTTGGGTTTCTGCTGAAGAAAAATTGGACACATGAATGTAAGTTTCCGATTGCCTGCTCGCTCAGGGGCACTTCAGCAGCACAAACACAGTAATGCTTGTTTGAAAAATAGTCTTCTTTAAATCAGCAAAAATGCTCCCCGTTGCAGAAGCGTAACGTTGATTATGATTAGTAGCAAACTTCTGATGCCATTATCACACACTGCTACTGGTAATAAGGTTTTCTACCATACAATGCCACACGGTGTGCAGGGGTTATCTTCTCATCATGGACATTTAAATGACAGGCAGTATATTTTGGAGTGGTCACTAAAAAAAAGCTATTTTGGAATGTTCTCCATTAAATGAGGCCGTCTTAACAGGATGAAATTTGAGAAATTAGATGAGATGGAAATTCAGCTGAGATTGATATTATTTAGCTGACGTAACGGTCTCTCCATCATGTCCCTTTGTGATCTTGTTCCATCCTGTTGCACAGTGGTCAGCCTCAACCACACCAACACCATTTCTGCACTGCGACATCAAGGTGCGACAGCCAACTCCCTACTGTGGCGTAATCCATAACCACTCACCAGTGTGATCCCTGCATGTTAAATAATACTACTGCTCAATAAATGTCAGATGCAGCCAGATCTTACAGCACAGCCATTATACTGCAAACCAGACAGTCATGCAGTACATGCTACAGTCAATCAATCATTTTTTGTTGAACTGATGCTATATAGGCTCACTTTCCAACCCAGGATGCAGTTAGAGATCCCAAATACATACATATCAAACTCAATCCAAAATCTAAAGAAAATCTAAAGAAATAATGATGCACTGGTCTTTTTTTAACCATTGCTGCAAGTATTAAACTACAGTATATTTGAAGCTTGTATGCTATATTGCCACATTATGTATAAGGCTGTAGACAGGGACTGGCACTGTGGCACATTTAACGTTTATGGATAGTTAATATTATACTGATAGGCAATGTGGGTGAGGAGAGGATAAGAGCATTTGAAGAGAATATAGGATGCATTTCTTGTTACCCTGGTGGTTTACCATCATTGTTTTTCTTCTCTACACTGCAAGCTGCGTGAGCTTTAAGGGGGTGAAATGGCTGCTGCTGGCTTCGGCACTGATGCACGTTCCTGCGTATGTTTTTATCCTCAGGCCTTGATCTAGCAGAGCTAGCAAGAGCACTGTTTCCCATGCAGCTCAACACAAGATCATTTAGATAATATTACCTTCTTAAACATTGGTAAACAGAACTTTTTTTTAATCTTCAATTTGCATGACAAGTTGAACAGAGAAGGAAAACAGATGATTAAGGTTAAAGGAATGATAGAGATTATTTTTTTTACATCTGGTTACAATACAATCTGTTTAACTAAATTATAACATGTCATGTACACTACATTCTAGTGTTATGCTAATGAAATGTACATCCATTCTGATTCTGTACAAATAGCCTACATTCCTGTATTAACCACCATGTTTTTTCTATACTTAAGAACAAAAATGATTACTCAATTAATCAAATAGTAGATCACTTAAAAATTAATGAGACACTAACAACTATTATGTTAATCGATAAATCATTTAAATTCGCAGCTTCCAGCCTGTCAAATGGGTTTCTTGGCCTTATTTGATGGTAAACCTATATTGGCATTTTTCAAGAATCTGAAGATTCATTGATATTGAAAAAAATCTTTAGTTGCAGCTCTAATAAGATTATCTTATTCATTCAAGACTATCTTCATTATTGATTATTATGCAAATTTTCCTGTAAATAATAAATCGATAGGTCTTTAAATCGCAACAATCCACAAACCAAATATGCTCCGTTTACAATCATGCAAGACTAAGAAACACAACACATAGTCACGTTTGAGTGAAAAGTGAACTTAACTATATCACAATATGTGATCAAGCTTATACAATTAAGTATGACTGTACGATAGCATTACTATTTTAAACTAGATTAGCTTTTACATTTTATTTTGAGTATAGGCCTATAGCCTACTCCTCCTCGGCCCGCCCCGCCTCCCATCACATCAGAGGTCTACGTGCCCAGGGGCAGATACACACTGAGAGGCACTGACACACCTGCCATCCAGGATAATGACCAAAATGTAGCCTACACACACATTTAACGTATCAAATAAAAGAGTGTGTTGACTCAACAGATGGCAGACGCAACAGGCTCTTCTCTGTCCAGTTTCATCCTTGAAGGTCATTAATTGTGCGCACTTCCTGTTGCCTATTTCGACCGTAGGCTGAAATAGCAACTTTAAATACAAATTCCTAAAAGGAGGGGGAACTCTGACGGCGCACGAGCAACAGGTAACGTTACTATTTAATGGAGGACTAGCTAGGAAGATTAAATTAGCTTTATGTTATAGAGCAGCAGCATATCCCAGTCCTCATTATTATCATTTATTTATGATGAATGACACATGAAAATCGTCTGAAGCTGTCTTATTGATAGAATCAGGGCTCATTCTTACCGGCTGTTGGGTGTCTGGATGCAGAGAGAGAAGATAAACCGAGAGCAGAGGATGCGATGTGGTCTTCTGTTTCACTGCTGCAGCGCAACGTGACCCTATACAAAACCCTCGAGCCGGGGGTGGGGCTCTCATCACGGCGTCATTTGATGCGACGCTGAATATCTTACGCGCATGCGCTGGATAGCATCATAGTTTAGTGAGATTGCAGCATGATTCTGCATCTTTGTAGAAAATAGGAAAAGATATGAAAGGTTTTTAATTTAAAGTTTTTTTCAGTTTGAAGCTAATGGAAAAAATCCAGCCTCAAAATCATTTGCTAATGACAGGATTTCTATAGATAGACCTACAACAGGTTTGCCATATTTTTTTCTGAAATACATATGAGGTCCAAATCAGTGAATCCATAAAACAAAACACCCAGATACTTGCATGAATAGATGTATAGTCTATCTCTTCCAATTCTCTGATCTTCAGAAACTGAATCTGTTTTTGATAGCTTCTGAGCAGAAATTCAAATTAACTAGGACCTGTCATAGACAGAAAAATGACCCTGTACTCTTGCTAGAGGGAATGGAGTATGGGAATCGACCACATATTTTGGTATTGGCGGTGTATTCATCCCTTTACTGCCTTTATGGAGTAAGTGGGCTATCTTACGTAAAGGATACTGGTTTTAATATTGCTGTTTCGGTCTCTGTACTCTTGAGATACACCTAAAGGTTTGTGCAGTGATGTCTCCTGCTGATAATCTTCATGACTGCAAGTTTATTTCTTTCTTTTGTTTTCAATACGAAGGGAGGTGCAATGGCACTATACTGTGCTGTAAAAAAAGGCATCGCATTTTATATGCTGATTCTCTGTGAAGGGACTAGAAACTAAAGCTGTCAAATACATGTAGTGGAGTAAAACATTACAATACTTCCTCTGAAATTTAGTAAAGTAGAAGTAAACATTATCAATTGTACTTACACACTTAATTAATTGTCCACTGTACAAAATGTCATAGGCATGCTATCTTTCTGCAGAAACAATGTGGTGTAACTGATAGAAAAAAAGTGAAGCAAGGTCTCTCTTTCTTTAACCCATCCAACACAAAGAACATCCAAATCAGCTGGTCTCTGTACTGTAAGAGTTTAATATTTCATCTGTGCTACATGGTAATTACAAAAATACATTGTAACATAACATACTGTATAACATCAAATAGCATCCAAAATAGTCATATAAAGTTTATAAAGAGAAATTTATACGTTTTTGGTGACAAAAATACATGCTCAGGATCACACATGTGAGGCATTCTGGGTACACATCACGGCATACTTTACGAAATCATAATATAATCTGATGATCGGGTAAGCGCATGAAGGTGATTACTGGCTAGGGTTATGGCAGCCTTTGACAATAGAAAAATCCCTGTGTCTATCAAAATGTTAACAAGAGGTAAACAATACTGTTGTTCATTCAACCGTTCCAGTCCCAGCTCAGATCTGTACAGCTGGTTGCCATCTTGGAGTCAAAATCAAGGCTGACTTGGGAAAAACCAGAAATTGCTCCCCTGAGTGGCAGGTTATAAATGATTCAAACTAAAACCGACGTTAAAGGCATACACATCTTTATCCAATGTTATGCTTGCATGACTTTAAATAGTACAGGAGGAGGAGAGACACTTATGCTGCTATAGAATTTATGCAGTAAAGGAAAAGTTAGGGAAAGGTTATATGAAGGTATACAGAATAAGTTTTATCACAGCATGATCACTCAAAAAATGAGGCAAAGAGTTTCTTTCATCCCCTCTCACCAAAACAGTTTCATAATCATGCAACATGAAAATAAAGGCAGAAGTTCAGAAATAGACTCATTTTGTTGAGGAGTTTTGGACGGAGTTCTACTTAACTACATATAACTTGCTGTTAAAAAAAGAAAAAAACAGAAAATAAATTGGTATATTGTAATCTTTGCCATGTGGGGTGAATTTGATAAGAATGTATTAATTGGGCAGCCATGATCAGTCACTTGTAACTGAAAGTGCAAGTGCAATCTTTCTTGCACAAATTTTGAGCAAATATAGTGAAAAAGGTGCTCAATGGAGACAGGCAAACAAGTAAAAGTAGTAGAGGAAAAAAGTAGTGTTCAGTAAATCTTAATAAAACTAACATAAAACTTGCCAATACAAGTGGGGAACTGGTTTTCTAAAATGTTACCTAAATGAAGCATTCCTTTCTTAACTATAGGTCAAATTAAATCCTAACCAGATACTTTGGCGTTTACTAAATAAGACATTTTAGAAGGCGCAGTACACCTGTGTTTAAGTGTGAATGAGTGTGCAGACATACATAAATGTAGGCTTTTATTTTTAGTGTGTTTAGTAACCTTACTGTAAACTCAAAGTCCATCACACAAACACTTCTCTGTGTGGGATTTTTTCCTGAGCAGGCTGCAGTGGGAATGATGGGCCCGGGAATGGTGCAGCTGTGTGGGTTTGTGTGTTGGCATCCAGCTGCATGTCCGGCGTGGTGGGAGGGCTGAGGAACGAGTCGTAGTCAAAGCCTTTGAGAGGTTGCAGAGACAAAGTGAGGCCTCGTCTAGCTTTGGCAGCTCGGTCTGGTCTCTCTCTCAGCTCCAGAATCACCTGGACAGTGACAAAAAACAATCACTTTGGTTTTCCTGAATTATTGAACATTTCTTCAACAATCATACTCATGTTTCCAGGGGGGTTTCTGGCTCAGAATGGGCCATTTAGAGAGGATTTGAATTGCTATTTTTATTCTCAGTTCTTTGATGTGGTGATTTCCCTTTGGGGCTGTCTAAAACCTCTTTGTAGGGCGCTAACAATTTCTCTATGCAGGAAAAATCCTGGTTTCAACAACCAAACTGACTACATCCAGACATTCATCAGTTACCTCCACAGGCTGGCGCTGCAGAAGGGCGAGGTCAAAAGTTGTTCCACGAAAGAAGGTTTGGCGTTTGAAGCGTCGAGGGTCCTCAGGCGGCGGGAGGGAGTCTTGCACAAAAGCTGGACAGAGAAACATGTGTAGGTCATAATATGCTATCAACTGAGCAGTCAGTAGATACTGGTGCATGTAGTCAAATAGCCTGAAGTGTGAGTCTAAATGTCATGATTACACGTCTTTATGTAATTACCTCTGTTATTAGCAAGGCCAGTGGGGGAGCTGAGGCTCAGAGGCATTTCATAGGGAAAACTTCTCACTTTCCTCAGCATACTGCAGTGATCTGGTTCTGGAGGCATGGGGAACTGAGGAGTGTTTGAGGTGTACAAGGAGAAATAATTCAGTGTGTTTCAATTTTCAGAATTCCAGATTTTAGACTAACATTGAAAAACATATGTCTGCTAATGACTAGATTTAAGAAAACATAATACTTTGAGTCCTTTAAATGTAGATCATCAAATGTAAAATATCCTCAAGAAGAAAGCACCAAATGTATTCAACAACAGCAATAAGCACAAGGTACATATCTTGACATGTTCTGAGAGTGCTCTCCCATTGGTCAGTTCTGGAACAATATTGCATTCAAACTTTCCGCCTTGATTAATGTTACTGTGTCTGTTACTGACAATGCTTTGATTCTGAATGATCTGTCAGCCTTTCAGCTCTCTAGAACTCAAAAACATGCTGTATTTGCTGAACTTACAGCTGCAAGAAAAATATTGTAACCCGTTGGAAACCACCTCATGACTTGCCTATCTGTACATGGACCCTTTCCTTTTTGGATGTCACGTACATGGAACTGTCAACAGCGTGCATCCATGGAGCGCCAGGAAAGACCCCGGACACCTGGCGCAACATCACTGACTCCTTGAGGTCCTGCGCATGTGTTTGGTCCTTTGTCTTGTGTCTGTCTGTCTGTGTGTGTGTCTGTTTATGAATGTGTTTGTGTGTGTCTGTTTCTGCATGTGTTGTTTTGTCTTCCTCCCTCCCAGCTTTCCTCTCTGTTTTGGCTCTAGGACACGTTCCAATGTCTCAGTGTATTGTTTGTAATGGTTTACAATGTATTCTTTACAATGTTATTTAACAACAAAATCTTAGCTACGTCAGTGAATGATTGAGAGTAATATCTGCTCATCATGCAAGACATGCCGAGGCTACCGGCAACAAGATCTCACCTTCCCAGTAACCAATGTGAAAAGCAGAATTCCAAGCGACCACCAATCAGCTGCATGGTTGTAGGGTCCGCCACTCAGCACCTCTGGGGCTGCAGAGCAGACAGAGCATGCTCACAGTACTGGATGTACTATATCTTTGTTCATTTACACGCATACATTCACTGCCCAGTATAATAGATTACAATAATGCACAAAACATTAGTCCTCAGCATCTGCAGATCACTGTTCTGCAGATGTGGTGGAATATTTCTCACCCATGTATTGGATAGTTCCACAAATGGTAAAAGCTCTTCCTCCTCTCTCTAGGCGACAGGACAAACCAAAGTCAGCTAAGCTTAAGGTGTCCTAGAGCAGACCATTTTCTTTACATCATTATGTGCAAATGACATGAAATGAATCTTACTGATATAGTTACAACTGGTGTAAAACAGCAAAATACTCCAATACTAATCTGATCTCATTAGCAAATGCCATTGGATACAAAGGATGTTCCCTCTCAGTATAACCAGATGCATTGTTTGCATTAATGTGCATTGAATGACAGATTTGCACAGTCAAGATTCTGATCTCTACACACCAGAGCTATGCTGCTCTCTGCTGGTTTTTACTCACCGTTGTCTGTCAGCAGGATATTCTCCATCTACAAAAAAAACAGTACCAAAAGGGCTGAATTAGACACCCATCCATATTCACCGATGTACTAAGTCAGCTATACTGATAATGCTGTAGCAGATTTGAGAAAAGTCATAAAAAGTAATCTGTAGCCTGCAAAACAGCAAACTAATACAACCAGAACTGCAAAAAGCTTCTCATGAAAAAACACATTTTAACGGCATTGATACATTTTAATAGAATTCTACTTCAATGAAATGTAAATGAATAAAAGGAAAACTTTAAATCTAATAAGCTAATCACAAGAATGCATCAACAGATTAACAAACAGTAACTAACTATGTGTGTTGACAGATAAAGAAACATTTGTGTGTCCTCATACCTGGCAAATAAAGCTGATTCTGATTTTATGCAAAGGATGTACTCTGAACTGGTAGAAAACATCTTTAAAGTATAAAACATTCAGTGGGTAAAAGGTGTTTACTTGGAACTATACAATTTGATGTTTGTACATGTTTAGTAATAAAAAAAAGGAGATTTTTTTTTTTTTAAATGATGCACCAAGATCACTGAGTTAGAGGTTTTATGTCGCCATATATGAGGTAGGGCAGTTACTTGGAGCAAGCCTGAGAGACAAGGAAAAAGGTCTGTAGCATTTCTTTTCTTTCTGCTGCTATGTGGGGCACAGTGTAATTGAACTTTAGCATTTTGCTGGTATGTAGATGTGTATACATTATGTTATGATTGATGTTTTGCATTATCCATGTTACTGGATGATGTCTTGTAATTTCATTCTGGATGGCCAAATGTTTAGCATGACGGAAATAAAAAAACATTTTTATTACTTGCTAGGAAAGGACTGATGTTATCCACAAACTTTATTAAAAACGGAATACTTTTTGTTTGCATTTTGTAGCATTAATCAGTATATATGGTTTGTCATTTGGGTCCAAAACTTGTGAATTACCTCCCTCTCTTACCTTCACATCTCTGTGGATGATCCCAAAGTCGTGCAGAAAGCCTGCGAAAAACCAACAAAGAAGAACAAAACCATAAAAACTCAACTAAACTAGAATATTTAAAATCCTACTAGCACACTGAAAGCACAATGGCACTGCTTTGTTGCTGTGGGAGATCCTTTGAGAGCTCATCTAATTTTAATGAGTCCCCTTTTATAATTACTTACAATTAAATACTGTTAGCTAGGAAACTTTCCTTTTTTGACCTCTGATTTCATTAGGATATTTGAGAAGAAATAGGAGGTGTTTGTTACGTCAGTATTGTAGCATACTCACCGGCGCACATCCCAACTCTGCTGCAAACACTCGCACTGTGTCCTCTGAGAACTGACCAATCATCTGCCAGTAAGTGTACAGGTCTCCTGTGCTGCAGTAGTCACACACTGTGGGGGTACAGACAGCATTAAAACATGCCTCCGTCATGAAATGTGAGATGTGAGGGGTAGTGAAAGCACACACTAGTAAAAGAAATAAGGAAACAGGAGTGTAATATGGAAGTTTGTGTAAAACTATTTCTACTTTCTCTACAAACCAAACAAAGGTGATGTACTGTAGTCTGTTTTGAAAAATAAAGGTAAAAAGTGGGTTGCTGTGAAAAGTAAATAGGTGTGTGTCTGGAATAATGTATCCATCTTCTTGGAAACAGTAATGTAGCATAAAGGAGCTACCCCTACCCCTCTGTTATATAATACATGGTGACTTTATATGGTCTTGATTTGCTCCAAATATGTTCCATAGCTACATTTATGGCTCAATGATTCCGTGATGATTCACTGTTCAAGCAATCCGAGTCATCCTCTATTTTGAATGTGAAAACTGTGTCTTGCTGCAGCAGCATTTAACATCTGGTCCCTGGGCTAACAACTTTGCTCTCTTTTCACAGGGTGTGAGGTAGCTAACAAACTGGGTCACACTTTCTGAGTTAGTGGCTGAATTGTAGAAAAAGGGTAAAAGCTCTGGAGGATAGGAAAAAGAGGTAAAGCAGATATAGGACACACAGGCAGTGGTATATTGGGGTTGTAGGGGATAAAGCAGCAAGGCAAAACAACCAGAAAAACTACTTAATTGGAATCTCAATCTTCTGGGAATCATGTTCTAGGTGTTAGGTCAGGGATTGTGGGTAGATTCTGGACAAGACTATCAGTGGTGAGGTGAGAAAAGGCGGAGTGAGGGTTTTTTGGGTAGTGGATCTGGGTTGGATTTGGGTCATTGGTCTCTGGCTAACTCACTAATGTAGAGGTGGTGCTGAGTCTGCCAGCAGTCTTGGAGGTCATGGACAAATGGGTGGCGAACCTGACGCTGCGGGCAAATGTCCAAGATCAACCTGATAAATAAAAATACCTAAAAAGTGTATCACCTCCTCAGACCAATTACAATGTGTCCCACAACATATCAGTTGGGTCACAGCAAAAGCTTTAGTCTTACCTCCATTTAATATATACACTGTATTATGAATACCATCAGCATGATACAATTAATAAATTAGCGATGTATAATAATTTGGATGCTGCATTTACTATTTCCAAAACCAAGTCCTTTCAAAGGCACATATTAATGTCTAAAAACTTTTTACTATAAATCTACAAACTCACAATTATTTTCAAGGCTTTATACCCACCTGGACAATAACTTCTTCTTTTGACTGCTCCAACACCCCCGAGTCTTAGAATCTCTGATTTAGGTATAACCTGCTGGACAATAAAAATACTGACAGGAAACAAAACTACACAGGACTGGAATGATATGCAGCCTCGATGAATACAGTTAAAATGACATGCCCTGATTTGATTGTAATTTTGACAATTAAAAATTCCATGGACATCATGGTCTTAACAAATGTTTGCCTGCATAAAAACATTTTGTATTTCTTTTACTTTCATTTTTACAGTCCTGCAGTCATTTTGCATACCAAGTAAAAACAGTATTAAGTCAAAACCAACCTCATACTGTCTTTCAACTTTTTTTTACTATTTGCACATATCATATTATTTTCATGAATTAATAAACTGTTCATTTGTGGTTTTGATCAATCAAAGAAACACATTTGAAATGTGAGATTCAGGCAAGACTCACTTTGACAGCATATGTTTTCTGTTCAGTCTTGTCCTTCACTTTCAGAATGGGTCCAAATGACCCTTTGGCGATGTAACTCAACACCTGGTGGAATGAAAAACAGTGACAGAGGCAGAGAGAGGTACAGGCACAAAGACGGAGACATTATCCAATCATATCCAGCCTTAAACATTATTGGTGTCTATGTTGAAATTGAGGTCTACCTGAAAGTGTTTGTATCCAGGCACAGTTCTGTGGGGGAATTCGGGCAAGAACAAGGTAATAAACCCTGGCAGGCTCCACTCTGCTCTCAGCTTGCCTGGGCCGACTCCCGCCAACCTCAGGACATGCTCTGGGATGTCGGGGGCTTTGCCTTGGAGCATTCGACGCTGGCCTAGATGCAGGGCAGATGGTGCCAGGCGACAGAGGCCTGGTGGGATAGACAGGCCTAAGCTGGAGAGGAAGCCACGCCATCCAGATGAGAAGTCTTCCTCCTCCTGCCCTTCAGCGGGCCTCTGTAGGATGGAGAGCGGGATGCAAGAAGAAGCCTTATGGTACAGGTTAGTAGATGTTGTTGCAGGCTTAAAACAACTTTAGCCAAATCCACAGTGTTTGGGGCTGTTTTACGCAATCAACACTTATCAAGGCAGGCATGAAAGCAATTTTCTTCTTTTACTTGACCCTTTTAGACTTCATATCATAGCCCAGAAACTAAAAAAACAACATTGCTGGTATAAACTATGCATGACAAAGGCCTTTTAAATATAATATATTCTGAATATATCAGTTACTAATTTCCTCCACTTCTCAGAATTGCCTGTGGCTGCAAGAGCTACTATAGCGTTAACTGTGGGAGGAGAATTGCAAGCTCTAACTCCTACAAAACATTTACTACTGTATACTTGATTGTTGATTGCTAAATTATCAGTCTAACTTTACTTTGTGCAAACCCCCTGAAAAGCATCAATGGAGTGCAGTGGCCAACAGATTTGTTTCACTTAACCATTCCTGCGCTCATCTGTGATTTAACAAGAGAGAAAAAAACCAACACTAGATTCAATTCAAGATGGTCTAGATTCAATCTGCAGTCACCCGGTCAGCCCCCTTCCCCCCACCTCCCCCTGGGCTGCACAACAGCTCTGATGCTCTGTGGTGCAAGATGTGTGTAGTCAACCATGCAGGATGTTATCAACATGATCGAGCTAAATGAAGGACACGTACAGTCAGTCAGCAGAGATAAATGCCATCAGTGCGACATCCACCTGACATCAAAATTGTGTTGGATGCTAATACCGGACGTGGGAAGATTTCGCCTTCAAAGTAAAATCGTAAATATTACAGGTGCTTTTGAAGACAGCAGAACGTATTTTAACAGGGATAAAGTACAAGTTTATCAATAACTCAAATGGGTAACACTTTATTTCAATGTGGCTAGTGCTAACACATAACCATACAAGATTGGCAGTCGTTGCTGCCTGGTGATTTCGGGAACCAAATCATCGCCATGGAAACAGGGACCCCCTTACATGCGTCATACCTAAGCAACCAATTTCAATCGACTCACCTTCCTGTTTTTACTGCCGTCGGCCCCCATTAGTGTGACAGGACATCGGCACTGGAAACTCAGTGCGACGTATGCTTCTCATCCAGGCACCTCACATTTAACTGCGCGCCTTCACGGTAGCCGATCAACAGTAGGCTATTGTGTACAACACACAGATTATTATAAGGGTTGACGTCGCTATACTCTTTACCAACAATCTGCAGTTAAGTAGGCTAACCGGTGCAAAAGTGATAGATATGGCGACATAAAACCAAGTTAATCCCTAGTATGGGTAACGTCAGCGTAAATCCGCCCACATCTTCGCCATCCAATGAGACCGCAACCTGGTGGAGATCACCCCCCCCCACCCGTGATCCATCAGAGCCGCAGACATCAATTCTACATGGAAGTGACTATTTCTATTGTCGTTTGCATCATTGGCAAGGCGAGACAAACGAATGCATTCTGTATCGATAGGTCTGTGGCCCACAGTTCACATTCACACCCTCCCCCACACCAACTCAACAACTCACACTTCAGTCAGTCACCTTCCCCTCTGACCCCCTGACTCAGAGTGAATGTGCACCAGCTCTTCCAGAGGCAGAAGACCAGAAAGGCTCTGGCCCAGACGGTGTGTCACCATCCTGCCTGAAAATCTGTGCAGACCAGCTGGCCCCCATCTTCCCTCAGATCTTCAACAGATCTCTGGAGCTATCTGAAGTTCCCTCCTGCTTCAAACGCTCCACAATCATCCCAGTCCCAAAAAACCCTCCATCTCTGGACTAAATGATTACAGGCCTGTCGCCCTGACATCTGTAGTCATGAAGTCCTTTGAAAGACTGGTGTTGGCCCACCTGAAGGACATCACAGTCCCCTTGCTGGACACCCTGCAGTTTGCCTACAGGGCTAACAGGTCTGTGGATGATGCAGTCAACTTGGGACTGCATTACATCCTGTAACACCTAGACTCCCCAGGGCCTTATGCAAGGATCCTGTTCGTGGACTTCAGCTCGTCGTTCAACACCATCATCAGCACCAAACTCTCCCAGCCTCCACCTGTCAGTGGATCACAAACTTCTGACTGACAGGAGTCAGCAGGTGAGGCTAGGGAACATCACATCAAGCACACGGACTATCAGCACTGGCGCCCCCCCCAGGGGTGTGTGCTCTACCCACTGCTTTCTCCCTCTACACCAAGGACTGCAACTCAGGAGACCCATCTGTTAAACTCTAAAGTTCGCTGACGACACAACGGTCATTGGCCTCATCCGGGGACGGTTATGAGTCAGCCTACAGACGGGAGGTGGATCAGCTGGCTCTCTGGTGCAGTCAGAACAACCTTTGAGGCTTAACACGCTCAAAACTGTGGAGATGATTGTGGACTTCAGGAGGAGCCCCCCACTCTTTCCCCCATCACCATACTCAACAGCCCTGTGTCTGCTGTGGAATCCTTCAGGTTTCTGGGATCCACTATATCCCAGGACTTGAAGTGGGAGCCCAACACAGACACCATTATCAAAATGGCCCAGCAGAGGATGAACTTCCTGTGACAGCTCAGGAAGTTTGTTTATTGCACTCATGCCTCTATATTGTTTTGTTTCAAGTAAATATATATATATATATATTAGTCCGTATATATTGTTTGGTTGTTTTGTATGTGTAAGCACATTTCTTGTATGTGTCCTCATACCTGGCAAATAAAGCTGATTCTGATTTAATCGGCGCCGCCATTCAATTCTTCAGTTCAATTGCTCTAAAAAACCAGGGGCATGTATAATTTCTGCTGCCTCAACATGTTTAGCACAAACCCACTGGGCAACATCAAAAGGTAAAGCGTATGCATGTTGATAGCTCAAGCAAAAAGAGCCCAGAATGGTGCTGATCTATGAGCTCCAAGGGAAAATGTCTTGTAAAGATCTGGGCTATAATAGCACAGAGATCATCCTAACTTGACTTTCTTTCCGTCATGATTGAATGACAAGAACTCAAATCAAGCCTAGACAAGAATAACACAAAATAAAAAAAAATAAAAACATCTAAACAAAGACATGACAGCCCAAGTGCCTTTTATTTGGGACCAAGAACAAATAAAGCAGACAGTGCATACATTTTACTTTCACATATTTGTTAACCATGTGTGTCGTTTCTACAAAATAAACCAAACTGTTGAGCTTTAAATAAACAAGTAGAAAAGGGGTCTTTAATCCAAGTGGGAGCATTCAGGGTTTTACAGGAGCATCAGCATCACATTCAGTCATCCTCGTCGAAGTCCTTCTTGCCCTGTGGAGGTTTGGGTCCCCCTGATGGTTTAGCCATGATGATCTGAAAGGAGAATGAACAGAAGTCAGTCCTTTCTGGCTGGAAATCACCAAGATTCACGCAGCAGCCTGTAAGCTCTGAGGCAGGAAGGTTCACGTTAGGCCGATTTTTCAAATACAAACATACTCATTAGACAGCAGTAAGCAAAAAAACTAATACATATTTTAATTCGACCTATGTGCACAAATAATGACTTTGGGTTATATTTTCAAAGTAAAAGCGCACACACACAAAATGCAATTCATGCTTTCAAGACCAAAGAGGGGCTGAGATCTAGACACTCCAGCTTTATTAACAAGTAGAATGCCTTCACAGTAATTTAGATAAAAATGCCATCTGAACAACAACGCCACTTGTCCCTCCAGAGCCCTATATCTCATTTACAGGTTCCTTTATATTGAATTGTGTTACATGCAACATCTTTAAATTCTGCACTTGCAGAGGTCATGAAGGCATGCAGCATGCTAACAAACCATACTGTATCTGTTTTGTGCAAGTTTAGTTTAGTTTAGAAGGTTGTGATGGAGACATGTTCTTGTTTTTCTTGAGAGTTTAATGGTGTTTTTAACATTTTTGTATTGTATTGAAAATGTAACTTGGTGTTTATGTATGTGTTGTAATTTGGCTGCTATCTTGGCCAGGTCTCTCTTGTAAAGAGATTTTGAATCTCAATGAGACTACCTGGTTAAATAAAGGATTAATAATAATAATAATAATAAAGTCTCAAAGTGATTTAGTCCGCTGTCAGTGACACACTTGGTATTATTAAAAAAATAAAAATAAAACATCCGAAAAGTGGCTAAATGCTTTGTTGCTATACCAGTTGTCTCTGCATTGAGCTATGTAGTACACCTGGTGTTAGTAGTGACAGGCAAAAAAAAAAAAAATAAAAATAAAATTTCACAATGTCATGTTCCTGTGAGCGAGTGAGTACATCCGTGAGAGTCAAAAAAACACACACATTCAGGACCTACTGACGGAGGGTGTGTGCGCCCTCTAATGGTGAGTTTCAAAATTATCAGGCGCTTCTTCCCAATCGTCCTTGTCCCAATGGCCTCTCTGCTTGGGAGCTTTGGGTCCCCCTGAAGGCTTAGCCATGATGATCTAGATCGCACATATACGTATACATACACACAAACGTCACCTAAACCAGAATTCTTTGTGAAGGAACAAAAATCTCTTGAATGTAAAGACGTGACTCGTCACCAACTTGAGTGAGTTGCACCTGAATCGGCTCCACACCACAGATCAAGATAGGGTTTTGTTTAACTGTTCAAATCTGTATACTAAAAGGTATACTCAAATCATCATGATATATTTAATTTTTCAGTTTGACAATATAAAACAGAATAAAAAGGATGAGTGACATTCTATATTGTTCAACAAATCCCATGAAACACAAAACAATGAATTGATCCTGCTAAAAAGGGCATTGTCTGCATAGTCAAAGCCTAATCCAAGTAATTCCTGTACCGTAGAATAATATTAAAATAATTGAATATGTATAATATTAATTAACGTTAAAAAAAAAATATTTGAACTGGGGGACACGCTCTTTGTTATAATGAATGTGAGAACTGTGGTTTAATTTCAACCAACAAATACACCAGCCTGCTGCCATAATACTCACTAATACAAATGTGGTAATGTAGAAATCCGTGGCGAAAAATATTCCCCAACAAATGTACAATTCACTTTGGTCTGAGGCATGATTGTTAAAAATTACAGTGCTCAGCTGTCTCAGGAAATCATTTTTATCTTGTTAAAATTTCATTTCATCCATTAGGAGTCAATGGGCATGGGTTGAGTTCCACAGAGAGTGTAAGGAAGTTGGAAATAGAGGATGAAAACCCAACTTGACGGGACCCGCCCGGGACCTTCTGGCCGGGACTGGCGAAATCAGAGAGATATTTAGAAATGATGTTTGGGTCGGGCTCGGTCACATCAAACATTAAATAACGCCTGCCTCGTCCTTAAAAGACCATTAGATGTGCATGATGTGGGAAGTTGCACGCCAAAAATATTTTTTTCTTTGTGTCTAAATTTGTAACTGTGTTGTAGTATTTGTACAAACCTGGTCAACTCTCAGTACTGTGATGGCAGCGTTGGTAGCCAGTTTGATGCCCCAGTATTTGACCAGGTAAGGCTCCAGAATGCCGGCTTCAAGCATGTCCTTCACCGCGGGGCCTTCTCCCTAAAGACAACATCACATCATCAGAACTAAAACAGAAACAGGTAGTTCAATACATCGCAAAATAAATTGCTCTGCATTCAGGAAAAGGTATGAAGTTTTGTACTTGCGTGTGTTTTGAACTATAGAACCCACAAGTTACATAAAAACGACTGAGCACAATAACAGGCTACACTGTTGAATGTTCAATGACATCATGGAATCTTAACCTTATTTTATTTTTAAATGCCGTTACAGCATTAGAGTTTTTCTTGAATATGGCAAAATGTGCATTGACAATTAAATCAGTTTGACGTTATTTCATTTTTTTTAACATTTGCTCAGAACTATTTATGTACAAATACACACCTCAATGTCGAAGCCCATGTTTTTGTGTCCCTCATGATGCGCAGAAGTACAGTTTAGAGAGGAGCTCACTCCCTTAACACCAGAGTTCTCAGCCAGCGCTCGTGGAAAAGCCTCAAACGCTTCAGCAAACTTCTTAATAGCATACTGGTCCAGACCGGGCAGGACTACAGAGAGGGGGGTAAAATCAGCTCATGTTTATGCAATTTCATCAGCAGTAAAAAAAAAAAAAACCCAACCAAGAGGAGTGGCATTAGTTTGAACCTGGGCTGTGTCTCAAATCGCACACTTCTGTACTAAATACTAACTATTTGAGTACATAGATGCGTTCACATTGTCGAAGTGCGGTCAAATGCAGTACACTTAGAGTACCGGATGGTGCACTCAAAAAGCGGTCAGAAAGTTGAGTGTAGATCGATTGACACTTTCACACTCAACGGTCGCCATCTTGGCTATTGCTTTTTGATATGTCGGCCGATGACGCGATAAGCGAGACCGATGAAGCAATACAAGTTGAGCGTGAGTCTTTTCGCTATACTTATAACATAAGCCACCTGTATATATGTACATTTGGTTAATTTACAGTCGGTAATAATTTTTTGTACCACAATTATAACCTTTATTGGTAGCGTAATTTGAGGTGCTAGCAAGCCAACCTTAGCTAGCTAACAGCGGCAGTTTAACCATATTGGCAAATAAGTTATAAGCTAACGTTACATGTGTTTAGTATATTGTTGTTTGTGTTAAACTTTTGTCCCATTGTAGAAGATTTTAGTGTTAGATGTGTGATCTTAACAAGTTGTACATATTCGATGTGAGTTAGTTAGCTCAAAAATAGCGATCAGCTGATTATCTGCCGGGGCGTCAACATTACGTAATGTTAAAAACGTATCCGCTGTTACTGCCTCCACCTGATGTATATCCTGTATATACTGCCTCCACCTGATATACTGCCTCCCTGATGTATATCCTGTATAACCCATCTCTTCAGGGACAAACGAGGAATATAGGGCCGTCATTTAGGGGTGACGATGGCCATCAGACCGCAGAAGGATCCCCTGGAGAGTGAAGTCCCCTCCTATCACCATCAAACTAGCTGCAGAACTACAAGCACATTTTAAAATAAAATTATATTAAAAGTATTTAACTTTTACCTTTTGTATTACGTTGCATGACTGTAGCAAACACAATGTTAGTGCATAACAAAAAAGGAATGGGATCTATTTAAATGTCAATTCTGTTGTTCCCTCTGCTTTCACTATTGTATTGTCACTGTATGAAGACCATTTAGAACAAAAAATACAACTTATATAAAAGATGTAATGATGTTTTGTCTATTAGTTGTAACTTGTAAGGGTAATGCTTCACAACAACAGTCTTATCTATGGGCAACAAATGATTTCCTCATGAAACTGTTGAGCATTAAAATGAACAGTAACTTTATGAATGAATGAATATTAATGTTACTTATTTTTAAGAGCAGAAACATAAGTATTTACATAAAAGAGTGGACTGCAAAGAATGGGTATAATTAATGAATTTAAAAGACTGCACTAACAACTAATATTTACAATACAGTAGTGTGTACTGTTTTCAGCTAATGGGGGGGACATGAGGGCTGTGTTGCAGTCGTCATCCTGGCGTGACATGGAGCAAATAAAAACAAAATCACATTTATTTTTGTTAAAATATCAAAAACAAAGCAGGAATTATTTTTCGCGAAAAACAATAGCAGACTGGAATGCTCTCCCTTGGTGAAATTCCCAATTTTACAGAAGAAGAAGGGATGAAATGTGATCGTCATTTCCGTTAAGTGCACATGGCAGTCGCGATTTGAGACAACACTCTCTGTCGAAATTTACGCACTATGCAAGACAGTACGTAGTGCGAAGTGTACTGTCTGTAAGTGCATGAAGTGCGCGATTTGAGACACAGCCCTGGTGATCTTCTGTTTATTTACTCAAGTGTGCATACCTCTCCATATGAGGTGATTTGTTTGGCCAGCTCAATCTCAGTGGCTCCTGCTCCAGGTATCAGTCGCTTGTCCTAGAGACAGTGAGTAACACAAACTGTAGCTGTTGTGCAGGTCAAGCAGTAAATAAAATAAGTTAATCACTTCTACTGTTGAGATTCACTCATACTTGTTGCCAAAAACAATGTGTGCATTGACATTTAAATTTCCTATAACTAAAAGTTTAAAACATGTTTATGTTGTAGACTTACCCTGACCAGAACCTTGAAGGTGTTGACTCCATCATCTATAGCCCTCTCAATGTCATCCATCAGGTTGTCAGTGGAGCCTCGGATCACCAACCGTTGAGATGAGACCGTCTTCTTTCTCTGTTCAAAACAATCAAGACCAAACCATATGTTGAGCCTAAAACTCATATGGAGCAAAAGATCAGGTATAAAATTAAAACATGTGAGGCCGGAGCAAGAATGATTTACCGTGTTTGAAGACCACCACATGAGTGGCCCCCCCACCTCCGTCAGGTACACATTGTCACAGTGACCCTCGTCTGGAGTTGGAGGCGTCTAAAGAAGCAGAAAAGCATCGTCATACATAATATAATGGTGCAATTTATTATGGTTCATATAACTGATCTGAAAGAAACATAACGACACTCACCATCCTGGGCAGTGCTACAGCTCCAACAGTCTTGCACCAACCTCCTGAGGTCCCACTTGGAGTTAAGAAAGCCTGATGGGGTAAGGAGGATTTAAGTGCACCATGATGAAAGGTATACTTATATAAAGACGTAACACCACTATATCACTACAGGCATCTGTCATTTCCTTCTATGTGGTTTGGTGGAAGACATGAAAGGTTTCACTTTAAAGGACAAAACTGTTGTATCTCCGAGCATAATACTTATTTGGATTGTCAGGGGTCATCTGGGTCTTACCTGACCACCATGAGGTTGTACTTGTTGGCATAGTGAAGCGCCATGTCAGCCACTTTCCCCAGTTACCACCACGTTGGCACCAGCCTCTTTGATGGCTTCACCTGAGCCTCCATCATATCTTCTCTCCCCTTACTGAAGTCCATGAGTTCCTTTGCGTTATTTATCAGCACTGTGCCCTATGAGACAGATAGGACTGTTGTTAGCACCAAGATCAGAACCTTTATATCAACTTTATAAACCCTGATAACAGGCCCCAACCTTTCACAGCAACGTGTCACAGTAGAATAGTAACCCACATTCATGATGGCTTTGTTCAATTTAAGTAACCCAGTAAGTTTTGACCCAGCAACAGTTAGCCAGCATGCACAACACCAGAACCCTCAAACTGCTAAATGGCATTCAGACAACATTAATTATATTATTTATGCTTGAAATTTTCATGAGACAATTTAAAAAAAATCTTAAAGCCAATAATTTTAGGTCAAATGTATCATAATGTGAAAGCAGGAGTCAAGCGTAGGTCAGATGTCTCTAAAGCATCAAAGAGA